>JAMLFY010000001.1:22227423-22460423 GCA_030441495.1 Dalbergia oliveri | reverse complement strand
TTTATACCCAACGGGTATTTATGGTGGATCACACCACACAAGGGAAATAGACTGCTGACGAGGACTGAGCTCATTCCTATACGTGGTCATCGGACTTCATTTTTTTCATTTCGAATCCCACAGATTATTCTAGCCATACGTCTACGACTCAAAATAAATTTTGGGAAGTTACTACTTTCGCCTTCCCTCATTCAATCTAAGTCTTGTTTCTATTTTGTCCATATGTCAGAACATGCACAATTTAAATTTATACATCCTTATAATGGCATCATATACTTTTCTCTTTTCTCAAATGCATACATAGGCCACATATAAGCAATCATTCACAATGAAATTATCATTCTTTTCTCATACTTCAATCTTTAAAATCCATAGCATGCATTTACATGTCATAAGTCACATGACCAAACACTTAATATCAAATACTCATGTCGTATTAGGAGCCAAAGTGACATTACATTCTCAATTCAAAGCATTGTTCCATTCCCACAATGGGCAGAGTTATTGTCCTAGGCATAACATTTCATTATCATATCAAACAGCCATTTCAAGAGTCACAAAAATTCTGGATGACACTTCAATGTGTCTAGAATAACCTATAAAATTTCAGAACAAACAGAAGCTCTATAGCTACCTCAGGAAATGTACAAATTGGCTTTCTATGGCCATGATGGAAATCAAGTCACTTTGAGATAACTTTACCTGTATTTTACATATGTATCACCTATATCATATGAAATCCTTTAAGTAGATTTACTTACTATGTGTTTGAGCTTCCTTATGTATTTTAGCTGTATGTTTAATAAACTTGATGTTTACATGTAATATGTTTTAATAGAATTACGCTTAGTTATCTTGTACGTAAATCGAGCTTGCTATAGATAATTAAAGAGGTCCCTAATTAACAAGTAACAAATCTCGAGTACGATATCATAGCTTAAGAATGGAGTTGTACTTGGGAGGATGTTACATTATGGTATCAGAGCCTGTTTCGATCCAGGGATCTGAAGTTGGATAGGTATGGGACTATACAGGTAAGGAAGGCTTATATGAATTGATTGGTATTACCTATGCCACAAAGATGCATCTTTCTTTTCGGTAGCCTATCATGAAAGAACTCCATAGTTAAGCGTGTTGACTTGGTAATTTTGGGATGGGTGACCTCCTGAAGTTTTCCTAGGAAGCGTGTGAGTGAGGACAAAGCACGCTGAAAAGACCCGTGGTGGTTTGTAGGGAAAGTCGGATCCATAAAGCAGAGGGATGTTACAGATTCTACCTTGTGTGCTATGTTGTTGTTCATGCCTTGCTTCTTGAGATTCTTTTAATTTTGCTGTGAAAGTTACCGTTATGCCTCTAGGTTTATCAAATTTGTGTATTATCATTTATTTTCATGCATCATGCATTTTTAGTGTTAGGAGTCTAGTGAAGTCCTTGTATACGCTTTTCATCCATGCCTTGGTTTGACTTTAGTTCCACATGAGGACATGTCAAAGCTTAAGTGTGGGGGAGTTTGATAAGGGGCATTTTTGCTACTTATCTTGCTACCAAACCTTAGTTTTTTGCATGAGTTTTACTAAGTTATTGATAAAATTAATAAGGATTTTGATTTATTCCTCATTGCGTGATTTTAATAGAATTATTGACTTTTGTATTAAATTTGGAATAATTTGTAAATATACCCTATTGCGTTTAACTTGTCTCTTTGAGTATGGTTTTGTGCATAAGAACTTTGGATCAAGTGCAAAATATCAAGAACAAGGCTGGAAACTATTGGGAAGGAGTTGGTAGCCGGAGTTGAAGGAGAGAATCATGGAAAGCTTGCTCTCTGTGAGCGCTATAGCGCTCATTTAGTGCCGCATCGTGTTGTAGGATGACAACCATTAATTTTTGGGCCTTATCTTTTTGGCCCTATATTGCAGAGTAGACTCGAAAGATATGAAAGATCTCCCCAAGCCGTACATACGACTTTCATCAAATACAACTTTCCATAGAATTCTATATGTATCTATGAGATCAAGTCGTGTGAAACATAGGAAACCATTATTATTTTATATCATCAGGGTAATATCCATCAACCTGCTAGTTCTTTTTATGAGGTACAACCTGAGAATAGGTCAGATTTATAGTATCAAACCTGTGGACTTAAGGATAAGGAATGATGGAAGAAAAAGTAAATAAAAATGCAATAGAAGAGTCTAGATTCCAAATGAACAAATTCAAACTTGATTGAAAAATGATCTCTTTGATTTCGAAGAATAGGGGCTGCAATATTATTTAGCATCGGAGTGCTCATGCAATGATAGGATATCAGCTCATTAATCTATTTTTGGACCCAGTCTTGCCCTATTTTTAGAGAGCATTTAAGGAATTGACATAGACTTTTACTCTAGTTTTTGACTCACTTTTGGCTGCCATTTTTAGTTGATATTATTCTTTCTCTACATCTCTCTCCATTTTATCTCCATATCTTCTTCTCTATTTTTCTCTCTTAGGGATTCCATTAGTGAAGGTTCTTTGCCTTGGAGATTTTGACAAGGATTATTGCTATTATTTTCAGGTTCTTTTTTGTCTTCATTGTTGTAATCCTCCAAGATGGAGGAGTAGATTTCTTTATTAGTGTAACGGTTTTCGGATGGATTGAGATGATGTTTGAGATCCCTTTTTCATTTTAAGTGCAATAGTTTTCTTAATGTTCTACAATTTCTATTCCTATAATTGGTGATTGCTATAATTTTTACTATAATAACTAAATTAGCGATCATTATTTAGAGAAATCTTTTGGGCATAAATTGATAGATCTATTGATTTATGTTTGAGGGAGAGCATTATAATTAACTTTCCAATTGACAATTAGGCTATAACAATTGGTTTATTAAATCGATGTGATTTCTAAATAAATTAAGATATCATTTATTAGTTATTTGCATTGTCATATTCTAGAGGTCAATCGATTACTAGTAGAATTGCTAGTAAATTATTACTAATAGCCACCAATAGGTTTAATATTTGGTTAGTGATAATTAATTCAAATCCTAGAAATACCTTACACTAGTGCTTTCTTCTTTGGTGCTATTATCACGTTGCTATTATCTTTTAATTTAAATTGCTTAAATCTTATTCTTGAAAACCTTTAATTTTCCTAATTAAGTGATAAAACATCCTTGAGAGATGACCTAGGTTGTGCCCTTTTACTACATTTTCTTGGTGCAACTTAGCATAAAATAATTTCTAATTTGAGGAGGTAGGCGAACCTCCGTTCAATGACCTATCAAAAGTTTTCATAAATCAATTCTCATCTAGCTGAATTTATAAAAAATAGCAGATCCTCTGAATGCTATCAAGTAAGGATCTCGTGAGACACTCAAGGAGTACATGGACTGATTCAATGCCATAGCTGGATAGATCCCAACTTAGACCCTATCATCAAATTACACGCTATAAAAAGTAGGCTCCAATCTAAGGTGCTTGTTGACTCCTTGGCCACCACCCTCTAAGAATAATTATTGAATTCCGAGAAAGATTGGTAGGTTACTGATAAGTATGCATTTATATACACATTTTGTACTCTATTCTTAGTGTCCTAGCACTCTTTTATGCTTAATTGTATGCATTTGCATCATATTTGAGTTTTGACATTGAATTGAGCATTAATGAGAATTTTCTACACAATTGCACTTCTAGCACTATTATGTATTTTGCATTTAACTAGAGTTGTAGATCTCTAAAACTTATGCTCTTTATCTTGTAGGAAAGCTAAGAGGATTATCTACAACTTTCATGCAGAGCTCAAAAGTTTGATCGGAAGTTAGAACTGAGGTGCTAAATTTCCAGATTGGGTAGACTTTAATAATCAGGGCATATCTCTCTCATCCAAAGTCCAAATTAGGCAAATAAGGTGTCCATTTTGAGAGAAGAAAAAGATCTACAACTTTCATGAAGACACCAAGAGCTAATTCGGCCGTATCAGGGTCAAAAATTCATAAAACTCACTGGAGCGAGCCGATGTCGTTGTAGCGAGCCTTAGTGCTGCCGTTTGCAACTTTTGGTTAAGACAGGTCACTATTGAGAGCCAGGGTCACTGACAGCAAGCTATGATAGTACTGGATGCATTTTAATGAGTTTTTGGGTCTTTAAATGATCCAAAAACTCTTAAAGAGAGACACACGTTCTCTTTGCTCAAAATAACTTAGGTTATAATAGTTTTAGCTTCTTCTTCCCTTCTACCTCTCTTCCTATCTTTTCTTCTTTCCTCTACCTTCCTTGTTCCTCTCTTCACCCATCTTCTTCCTTACCCACTATCTTATTCTCTTAGGTTAGATTTTACCTTCTATTTTTATTGTAGTTTCTCCATGGAGGAGTAAGTTTGTAACTAACATTAAAGATTCTCCAAGTCCAAGGGTTTGTCTTGAGGCTTGCATATTCAATGAATACATGGTTTGGTTTCTGATTTTCCTTCTCTCACATGCCTTCCATTCCTCATATGTTTATTTTGATTAATTGATTGATTATGATATGTAAATGTGTGAGTATGTGGTTGGAATGAATCTTGATTTGGTATGCTAATTCATGATTATGGGTTGGATGCATAATTGGGATTGTTGACTAGACATGAATTGATTGATTGATTAATAAATGCTTGGTTAGCTAGGAAATTAGGATTAATTCTTAATTGAGGTTAGACCAATGTAATTGGTGCTCAAGTTAGTGTATGCATTTATCGTTGGCAAGCGATCTTAGTTGCGTACCATCATACTACATTTTGTTACAATTTAGTTTTAAATAAATTTATTAATTTGTTAGAGGTAGAACTATGACACTCTAGTCTTACCAAATTTTGATGCCATTGTCAAGGACATTGATGCTAATAGGCTTGTATATACCTACATAATTGAGCATCCTTGCATTCATCATATTTTTCACTTTTTTGGTTTACTGTGTTTTGGTGCTAAAAATATGCGTTGCCATGCTTTGAATCATTCTTAGCGTCACGAAACTTGGTATCCCAAGTATTTAGGGCATTCTAAACAAGGCTTACTTTAGTAAGCCCCACCTTATTTGTAACATCCTAATATTTAACCCAATATGCCTAGGACGTATCAAGATTAATTATTAGTTATTACTTCCCTTTAAATTCATTTACAAAATACTTAGCGGAAAATACAGGTAAATTTTTTTTGAAATGAGGTACGTAAAACAAAGTGCGAGCCTTTGCGTATAACATAAATGAAACGTGAAGCGGAAGAGCAAAATAGGTCATACAAGGTAAAGCAGATGAATTATACAAAACAAAGCAATAATGAATGTCTTAATCATAAAACATCCATCATAACATTAATCATAATTAGTTTAGTACATATCTAAAGGATAATATAGAGTCATACCCATACTAGTGGGCAGAGCTTACAGGACATAGAAACTGAAAAATACATAAATGGAAATAAAAGCAAGTACATGGTAAATCCCCAAAAGATAAGACCCCCAACTATCACTACCCTCACCCTCCATGCCTACTGATGACGCTGATCCTTGGATGGGGAGATGTAGCCCACGAACTGACAGAGTCTCGATGTAGCCCAACGAAGCGGAGATCTAGGCATGGGAATCAGGGACAACGTGGCCTCCACGGCGTGGTCACCTCTCGGCTGTCGAACACGCCTCGCATGCCTCGGCTGGGTGATAGTGTCCTCGCTACCTCCCCGAGATCCATAGGGAACGAAGGGAAGAGCCCTCGAAGGATCGGCTTCTAATCGAGAACGGGAACATACTCGGGGTATCCCGTGTCGCCGATGAAGAAGGACGGGCACGGCGGGTCTGCCCTCGCCTCGGGATCGCGTCCTCTCAAGATCGAGGTCATCGCCAAAAGGTGAAGTCGGATCGAAGCGATAGCCTGGAGACGGGAAAGCAAACGATCATCCCACGTACACAAAAACACGCACCTCACAATGACCCTGAAGTGGTAAGACTGATGCTCTGGGTCATAGTGCACCTCCCAAGTGGGCGGGTCAATGAAAATCACAAACGATGCCATCGATGTCTGAAGACATAACGGAAAAGAGAAACAGGAGAGGGGTGAGAATCTTGCAAAAGAATCTTAGTAGGGAAATCCTCTATCCTAGTGCCATCGTTTACGTCCCCAGGAACCTTGGGTTTATTATGAAAAAGGTTAAACATGCAAAGGTTTATTATGAGGTTTTCATGAAAGTATTTATCCAAAGTCCGTGTCTTTATATTGAATCTTAATACATGTATGCAGGCATAGCAGAATATGACAATACTTTAGGCAAACCAAACAATAAATAATCATCATATAAGTGGCATGTGACTTCTCTTGAACATCATTCCTTCTCTTTAAACTTGTGACACTAAACATCATAATAGTAACCGCACCCCTAAAACTAGGCTATGAGCTCATACCTTAACTAGTCGTCACTAGTTCTTACTTATCCTCTTGATAAGCGAATCATAAACATAATCATAATCATCATAATCCCGACTCCTAGAGTGTGGGTAGGGGGCCTAAGGATCACCCATCATGGGACTTTTTCCTTCTTCGAAACGCATCGACTGGTTAAGACCAGCGACTTTGTCCGCTTTGGTAGGCTAATGTCGATGCCCTCATGGTTTTACCTTTTCCTCATCCTAGCAGGATAAGTACGTCTCGGTGTGTCACATTAAACATCTTATTTTTCAAAACTTTCTTAGTCTCTCAAATTGACGGAAATTTAGCATAACGACTTGCAATCTTTAAATTTCCTCAAATTTGAGTCATGCCACATAACTCACATAATGCATGTTGTCTCATAATTTCCTCAAATCCAATAAACCTTTTAATCATAACGACATACTTTCTTTAATTCATTTGTATCACATAGTCTCATGCATTATGCTCACAATCTATCAAAACATCATCACATCACACCATAAATCCTCATGTTCTCATTCTCATTAACACGCTCCTACATAACACAAGCACATACGCACGATCTCATTCTAACATCACACTTCCTATTTCATATCGTTTTATGCTTTGGCCCTTACGGGTCTTAAACTTATGTTCTAATTATTCTAATACCCATATTACATCTTTATTACACCCAAGAGGTCATCACTTAAAATTTTCACTAAGATTTAGGCTACTAAAAATTCCAAACAGCATTATGCATTTAAGGGCAAGAAATATCATATGCTTATCTGGTCTTAGATCTCATTTGGGACCCTTTTTAAGATCCGTCTTCGCATATGGCTCCATAATCAATTCCTAAACCAATTATGAGGGATTCCTAGGCATGTTTTCAAAGTTATAAGTCATTTTTCCTCAATCTAACTATGCTGGAACAGAATTGCATATTACCATGTCTAAGTGTGCTAGAATTCCCATTTTAAGTCCTTATCATCACCTTAAGCTTTGTAATTAATACCTAATCATTTATGAAGGGTTTTTATACATGTTTTACTGATTATGAACCATTTATCCTTGAATTAATCATGCTGGAACAGGTTTACATTTTTCCATAGTTAGGTGTTCTAGAATTCTCAATTTGAGCCCTTTTTAGTTACTTAATCTTTTCTAACTTCTCTAAAACATTCCTTACTTCACTCAAACATAATTTTACACATTTCCACACTATAAAACAGATTTAGTACAGTGGCCAAACATGGAGTTACAGAACCGAAATGTAAAGCCCATAAAATCACATAATCTCATGAATTAAAATGCATACAAGTTGCTAGTTTTCTCTTGGAATAATTCTAGGAACTCAAAACTCTTTTAGAACTCAAATCCTTACATTAAAATCATGTAATTACACATGAGGTTAGTAGCTAAATTAACTTGTTCATAAAATAGATTTAAAGTGTATAATTTCATTCATAATGTTGCTTAGGTGCTCCTAAGCTTAGAAAAATTACAAAACATGAACTATGGACACTTGTGATTAGAGGAACTCATACTAAGTCCATCATCATCACCACAAGGCCGAATGGCTTCTTTAAAATGCCAACATTTTCTTAAAACCTTACATAGGATACTTGGGCAAGTCTTTGAGCTCTAGATCATTAAAGTGATGACATAAACTTAAACATGCTATGCACCTCATTTTTGTTCTTCATTAGCAAATAAAGTGAGACATAAAAAAACATGAGATGCACTCATTTATTATCTTTAGAGTTTAAGTGATGGCATAGAATATAAACGTGATAGACAAGAAAGTAAACATGAGATGCAAGGTTCAATTCTTTATTTTAGTGCTCTAGGCCTCTTGAGGTATTTACCCCAAATCAACAATCAACTTTAAGGTTGAAATAGGTAGGCTTTGAGATTTATTAAGTGAGGATGCACATTCTTGTTTTAATCTTTAAGTTGTTTAGTGATGACTTGAAAATAAACATGCTATGCAAAGCATTAAAGTAAACATGAATGCATCTTATTTTAGATCTTAGCTAGAGCCTTTTGCAAGACTTTAAAGGAACATAAAACCTCAACCCATTATGTATCATAAGGCAAGCTTTAGAGTTCTTAGCACCTAGACTTCAAGGAAGTCTTAAGGTTTGAACTTCATCATCAAGCTCAAGAAAATAGACACAAAGTTCAACACTTTGTCTAAACAAGATACAAGAACTAAGTCATATTCTTTATTTTATTGCTCATGGGCTTCAATCTAGAGTAAAACTCTTAGAACGGCCGACCAACTTTAAGGTTGGCAAGGGTAAGCTTAGAGCTCTTTGAAATCATGTGATTAATTTTCTTTAACAAAACTTTTGTGATCTACTTAACATTTTTAGCAAACTTTGTTCAAACAAAGGAAAATGAAACCAAAATCATGAGGAGGAAAAGAAGAGAAACCGAAACTTTATCAAGGAAAAAGAAAGAGATCAAGGCATGTATGGTCCAAGACCAAGTTGTTTCAAGCTTTAGAGGTTTCTCACATGACAACAACAAGTCATTATCTTGAAACCTCATCATCAAGCTCATGTTCTCTTCATAAAAAGGCCTCTTGGCCGAAAGAAAAGGAAGAGGAAAAGAGTTTGAACCAAGAGAAAACTAGAACTTTTCTTGAAGAAAACAAGTAAAAACTTAAAACAAAACCCCTACCTAAGGAAGTCTTTGAAGAAATGAAAGAAAGCTTGAGTTCTTGAAGAGTTGAGAAGACAAAATCTCCTCTTGGAAGTGGGTATATGTTTTGGCCAAGAAGGGAACTCAAGGGAGATGATTTTTCCTTGAGTTTCTAAGCTTGGGAATGGAAAGTTTAAGTGTTTGAGAGATGGTTTAAGGTGAGGTAGTGGTGGTTTATGGTTGTTTGTGGTGGTTTGTGGTGGTGGCAAGGTTCTTTGAGAGGAAGAAGAAGATAAAGAAGATGAAGAGAAATTTGAGAGAAAAAGCAAGAAAATGCAAGACAACTAAACTTAGCAAATGATCTAAAGTGTATCAAGGTTCTTCAAGGCTTGGTATTTATAGAAAATTTTGCACAATGAAGGCTGATTAGGGAAGGATGGCCGACGACCTTGCTTGGTCAATTGGGGAGGAAAATATCTCTTACAAGGTATGGCTTTGAGTATGGGTTCAAGCATGGTGAAGTATGGGCAAAAGTATGGGCAAGGCATGGCTTTTTGAGTGAGTTAAAATTCAACATGTTACATTTTTCTTGGTGAGGATTCGGCCAGCTTTACAGCCAAGGGAGAGAAATTTGTTCATGTAATTGTGGTTTAGTGATGTGTTTAGGTGTTTCTTTGATTAAGGTTTTGGTTAGGAGTTGTAAAGTGTTTAGGTGAGGTAATTGGTAATTAGGAATATCAAGACTTGATTAGAGAGTGGTCATACTAGATTAACAAATTAAATTCACTTTCTTAGTCAAATGAGGTATGGCACAATTCCTTAATTTAAGGAATTGGAGAGAGAAATACTATTCAAGATTCCATGACTAGGAATCTTGAATTAAAGAATGCAATTAGAGTTTATCTAAGCAATCTTAGGTTCTAATTAACCTTAATAAATTATTTTGACTCTAGATTAATTATCGAAATAAATTAATCTTCGATTAGAGCCTAATATTGCTTAGGTTTGCTTAATTGCGTCATTAGGCTCACTGGACACTGTTTAGGGGCAAAATGGTAATTTTGCACTAAAACTGCCCGGGCAAACTAAACATCAAACATCACTCAAAAACATCATTCTAAACTTCCTGGAAATTCTGGGCTCAAACGGCACCTTTTACCCGCGTAGAACACCGCAGGGTATTTTGGTAATTTTGAGCCGAAAGTTAAGAAAATGAGATTTTCACCTCGGTATCAAACATAACAGTTGTAATCCCCTTTAACATTAAGTTGACCCATTCGAGGATTGTCTGGTCACCTTTAATTCTAAAAATGACCTAGGGCATTTTGGTCATTTGTACTCAAACAGGAGAGATTCGGGCGTTACACTATTTTGCCCAAATTCTACCATTTAGACTACTTTTCAATTTATTTTAATTTTTTCTTGCATTTCTTCATATTTTCATGCTTGTCTTCTTTTTGTTTTTGCATCCCATAATCCACTAATACCTTGCATAACATTTTGTTGGTTATTTTATGTCATTTTAGAATAGCTTTTTGTTTCCTCTTGCATTTTCTTTTATTTTACTCACTTCCACTTGAGCTGACATGAGCACTAACCCTTATTTTAGTTTTCAAGAGCATGGTTCTTATGGTTTTGCAGGCAATGGAGTAGTGAATAATCCTTACCAAGGATTGAAGGAGAAATTAGATGAGATAAAGTGCTTCCTAGAGCAATATGCTAAGAGAATGCAAATATAACAACGATGTTTTGAGCTACAACCACTCCTATATTTCCAACCATCACCACCATTTCAAACAAATCCTGAACTAACCCCAACACCTTACCATGAGCCATATATATACCCATACCATGAGCCTTACCATGACATCTACCAACAGCCATATTATGAGCTACCATCCCTAGGCACATCCTCATACCCATCATGTTACCCACCTTCATTCCATCAACCACCCTAATGGATATACAAACTATCTCAACCATCATTTGAACCATCAACCTAAGAGTTATGAAACCAATTGTTGGAAATTTCTGAAGGAAATCTCAAGACGATTAACAGAAATTGATATTGGTCTCTAGGAGCTTCTGTTATTTAGAAGACTATAAAGCCTCTTTATCCTAACCTCTAATCTCATATGAAAAGCCAATTGTTGAGGAACCATCATCAGAGCCATTTGAGAAGAACCATTGTCAGAGCCAATTGAGAGGATAGATGTTTTGAATTCTAGCATGATTGAAGAGCTAATGGGGTCATCATTTGATGAGAGCTGTTATGTTCTGGAGCACCGTGTTGAGGTTCCATAAAAGATATTGGCTAAGGCACTAGTAGGGGAGTTTGATGAGGAGTATGATATAGAGATTATCTTCGAGGAGCCACCAATTAGATCAACTGAGAGGATAGAAGTTAATCACTCTAGTGTGGTTGAGGAGGTGTATGAGGAGTTGCCTATGCAATTCCATTTTGCCTTGGTGCCCGCGGTCGAGATGATTGAGAAATTCCATTCCCTATAGTTTCTTTGGAAATAGAGAAGACTGTGAAATTAGAGGTAGTTGACCCCTTGAGTGATCTATACCCCTTACTTCTTGGCATGGATTTGAATGATAAGGAGGGGTTTGTATGTCATACCTGTCATGGTGGTTATATATGCTCAGGATGCAAGGAGATCGAGGTTGGCATTCAAGGGAAGCCTTCACTACAGCATTAAAGATGAGTTTGGTATACTGGTGTGTCAGACACCAATGGGACTATTGTTGTTAAGGTGAGCTAGGATTTCTCTCCACTTGAGGCAGAAGTAGAGATAGTTAATTGGGAGCCCACTTAAGTTCCCATCTTTAGGTGACACAAAAATGGTATTTTGGAGAGTGATGATCAACTCTTGGCTAAATGTGGAGGACCTGAGAGCATGAAGTAGCTAATTCTTGGAGCTAGATAATGGGCGATGCAATCAATGGAAGCCTTCTTGTGGGGATTTACATCCCTCCTACTTGAAGTGTATTGTTGCTAGGATGTTAGGACCTTAAGAAGCACCAATGCTCTGAGAATGCACTAAATATTGTAAAACTTAGGTCCAAGAAGCTAAATGGGTTCAAGACCCATGATGTGGTTTACATGATATAGGATCCTGGTAGAGGTCAAGAATGAAAACCTTGGTGGGAATTCCTGAGTAGTTCAAGCATAAGCCACCATAAGGGAGTTTTCATCACCTTTTTTCTTTTAGTTTTTTCTTCAATTTTCAATAAAGCATGCTTAGTGTAGGATTTCACATGCTATTTGTTTTAGGTTGTTAGTTGTTGTTTAGTTGTATTGTGTGCTATTCCATTGATACTATTGAGAATTACTTGCTTGGCTTTTAGCATATTTGGTATTTTTCCTAACTTGCTTTACTATGAATTATACTTTGTGTAATGCATACCTAGTAATTTGCTCTTCATCACATGGATTGAGTATATGGACATACCCTTTGGTTGAGCTTTCAAGCCTTTCATGGATGGATATGTTGATTGGCATTCTTATTTTGTTTTTCTGTGTGTTCTCTCATTGGTTATACATTCTAGAACTTGTCTTTTGTCTTTCTTGAAGCTTTGGCATTAGCATGTGCATGCATTAAGATGATAAAGACATTTTTCTTATTTTTAGCTACTTGACCACATGGTCAACCTTCCATAAAGCCCTTGTTTTCACCTACTTTGAGCCTCGATGACCATTCTTTTGTTTTAGCACACTCTAAGCCTAAGCGAAAAATAATGAAATTACCTAGCCTCTAGGCTTAGGAGAGCATTTGTTCATCCTTCATATGTGCTTGAGCAAAAGTGTGGGGTTTGCATAAGGACATGCATTGTTTTAAGTGTGGAGGAGTTAATGATCTTATAAAGAGAAGCTCCAAAAGGGAAGTGTGGCAATAAAAGTGCATAAATATTCATGAGAATACCAAAGAAAATGAAACAAAAAGAAAATTTTGCAAAAGGAAAGTTATTGTGAATAAAAAGCTGTGAGGAATTGGTTAAGCTATGGGAAATGAGACTCGTTTGAGCATGTTTTGTTTGGAAATTACACTTTTTTCATCTTTGCTCTTGTGTATATGCATTTACTTTCTTAGCCTTAGATGTAACTTTGCTTGTCCTTTTTTATATTTTCTACCCCTCACCCAAGCTCCGTTACAACCTTGAATAAGCCCTCTTGATTTGTGTATGCACGTGTGTGGCTAGTAGAGAGTGAGATGACTTGCAAGCCTATGGTAATGCATTTCCACTTGAGAGGTTTTGAGTGTCAAAATCTAAGCCAAAACACTTGGAGAAACTTGAGTGGTAAACACTAGCCTTGTGAGGACCTATGTCCTTGATCCTTGCATGTTATGAGTGAAATTTACCTTGTTTGCTCTCCTTTGGCATGAGTCTTGCTTGGAAGGATTTGGTGCTTGATGGTGTATTTTTTGCCATTATGCTTATTTCCTCATAGTTCATTAGAATTGGCATTTTAGTTGTTTTCTTTGTTTAGTGTCAAGTTTAGGATTTCTAAGTCGTTAGTAGTTGGCTTGAGGATAGTTTGTTGATTGCTTTGATGCTTTGACCATTGCTAAATTGTTTCGTGCATGAGGACATGCAAGAAACTAAGTGTGGGGGTTTGATAAGTATGCATTTATATACATATTTTGAACTTATTCTTAGTTCCCTAGCTCTCTTTTATTCTTAATTGTATGCATTTGCATCATGTTTCAGTTGGACATTGAATTGAGCATTAATGAAAATTTTCTACACAATTACACTTCTAGCACTATTTTTTTATTTTGAACTTAACTAGAGTTGTAGACCTCTAAAACTTATGCTCTTTAGCTTGAAGGAAAGCTAAGAGGATTATCTACAACTTTTGTGCAGAGCTCAAAAGCTGAATTAGAAGTCTAGCTTGGTCAAAATAAGCCGAGAGAACTGGTGCTGAATTTCTAGATTGCACATGTTTCAATAATTAGGGTATATCTCTCTCATCTGAAGCCCAAATTAGACAAATGAGGTGTCCATTATGAAGAGAAGAAAAAGATCTACAAATGGCACTAAGAGCTAATTCGATCATTTCAGGGGTCAAAACTTGATAAAACTCACTGGAGCGAGCCGTGATAGTGTTGTACGCGTTTTAAGAAGTTTTTGGGACTTTAAATGATCCCAAAAATCTTAAAACGGAGACACATGACCTCTTTGCTCAAAATAGCTTAGGTTAGACTAGTTTTAAGTTTTTCTTCTCTTCTCTCTCTTTTCATCTCCTCCTCCTTCCTCCACCTTCCTCGTTCTTCTCTTTACCCATCTTCTTCCTCACCACTCTCTTCTTCTCTTAGTTAGGTTTTACCTTTATTTTGTTGTAGTTTCTCCATGGAGGAGTGAGTTTGTAACTAACATTAAGGATTCTCCATGTCCAAGGGTTTGTCTTGAGGCTTGCATATAAAATGAATATATGGTTTAGTTTCTTGATTTTCCTTCTCTTACATTCCTTCCATTCCTCATATGTTTATTTTCATTAATTGATTGATTATGATATGTGAATGTGTGAGTATATGGTTGGAATGAATCTTGATTTTGTATACTAATTCATGATTGTGGGCTGGATGTAGAATTGGATTGTTGACTAGGCATGAATTGATTGATTGATTAATGAATGCTTGGTTAGCATAGGAAATTGGGATTAATTCTTGATTAAGGTTAGACTAATGTAATTGGTGCTCAAGTTAGTGTATGCATTTAGGGATTGAGATCTCAATTACTTAGGTTTTGTATGCTAGCCAAATGCTTAGTGATTGATTAATTGCTAAGTGAATTATGGTGTTAAGGTTGTGTGATTGCATGATTCTAGGCATAAGTTAGTCATTGATAAGGGCATTTATGCCACTTATCTTACTACCAAATCTTAGCTTTTTGCATGAGTTTTATTGTGTTATTGATGTAATTAATTAGGATTTTGATTTATTCCTTATTGTGTAATTTTGGAAGAATTATTGGCTTTTGCATTGATTTTAGAATAATTTGTAATTACACCTTGTTGCATTTGACTTGTCTCTTTAAGTATGGTTTTGTGTACAGGAGCTTTGGATAAAGTGCAAAGTGTCAAGAACAAGGCTGGAGACTCTCTGAAGGAGCTAGGAATAAAAAGGAATAAAAGCCGTAGAAGCTCGCTCTCGAGTGAGTGCTGCAGCGCTCATTTAGTGCTCAGGAAAGAGACAATCATGAAAATTTTGGATCACTCCTTTGATGAGCTCTACAGTGGTCATTTAGCGCCAACACTCGTGTAGAATGAGCTTATAGCTCATTAATCTATTTTTGGGCCTATTTTGGCCCATTTTTAGAGAGTAGTATTTAAGGGATTATTATAGATTTTGACCTAGCTTTTGACTCACTTTAGGCTACCACTTTTAGTTGCTATTATTCTCTCTCCATCTTCTTTCTACATCTTCTTTATTCTCTCTCTTAGGGATTCCATTGGTAAAGGTGCTTTCTCTTGGAGATTGTGGCGATGATTGTTGCTATTGTTTTCAGGTTCTCTTTTTTCTTTATTATTCAATCCTCTCAAGATGGAAAAGTAGATTTCTTTACTAGTATAAGGGTTTCCGGATGGATTGGGATGATGTTTGAGACCCCTTTTGATATTAAATGCATTGGTTTTCTTAATGTTCTGAGTTTATTCCTATAATTATTGTGGTGATTGTTATAATCTTTATTGTGATAACTAAATTGGTGATCATCATTTAGGGAAACCCTTTGGGCTTAAATTAATAGATCTATTGGTTTATGTTTGAGGGAAAACATTAGAATTAACTTTCCAATTGAAAGTTAGGCTATAGCAATTGGTTTATTAAATTAATGTAATTTCTAAATAAATTGAGATCTCGTTTATAATTATTTACAATGATCAAATTCTAAAGGTCGATTTATCACTAGTAGAATTACCAGGAATTTATTACTAATAGCCACCAATGGGTTTAATATTTAGTCAATGATAATATTTCCAATCCTAGGAACACCTTGCACTAGTGCTTTATTCATTGCTATTATCCCGTTGCTATTATCTTTTAATTTCAATTGCTACAATTTCATTATTTTAAACCCCAATTTTTCCTAACTAAGTATTAAAGCCTCCTTGAAGACGACCTAGGTTGTGCCCTTTACTACATTTTTTATGTAACTTAGCATTAAAATAAATTTTTAATTTGAGGAGGTAGGCGACGGCCTCCATTCAAATTTTGGCGCCGTTGCCGAGGATGTAACACCTTAACTTTCACCTAATACGCTCGAGTCGCATTCGACTAGTTATTAGCGGTTACGTCTTCATTTTCAGAACTTGACTTGGCTTTCTTTAAAATATGAGTACTAAAAATATGACTAAATTTTTCTTTTTGAACTTAAGACTTAAAATGCGAGCCGCGCATGTGCATAGGGACCGACTATTAAACAAGAAACATAGCAACCAAGTATACATCACCATAACAATCATAAATAAACCATAGAATAAACACAACATAACTTGCAGTATTATATTATAATCATAACAAAACAATGATGCCCTTATAAATATAAGGACACCTCAAAATACTACATACATCAAGCAAGGTTAACTAACGCAAAACATAATTATAAACAGGCTAGACTAGTCTTCAAGCTTCCATTGCGCCCTCTGAATGATGTGTGTAACTCTATGCTCGCGCTTCAAGGAAAATCACGAACATCCGCATCAATCCCGTCTGGAGACGACAAGGGAGGGAAAAGACAAAAGGGGTGAGAATACTTATACAAGATTCTAGGAGGGTCCCCGACTTTAACACATGTGTCATCGTCGCCCCCAGCCACTTCGGGTTTCATTATGAAAGAGATATACATGCATAGGTTCAATTTTAATTTCTCAAATCTTATTATCCGAAGTGGGTTTCTTTTAGCATGAGTCTTGATGGTATGAATGCAGCAGATATTTTATGTATGCATGGCAATACTTGAGCATGACAGGTACACGTAGATAACACATATCATTTAATCAAAGCATCAATGAAAAATCAACGAAACATATGCATGTGCATCTTTTAATTTTTCATACTTGAACTCCATGAGTTCCTTTCATAACTTTTTTCCATTTTTCCACTTTTCCACCCTCATCATAGCCACCGAAATCCATCCAACATGCCGCCCGCGATTTTCACATAGCCACCAAAACTCCAAATACACCCATCGCCTAGGAATGAACTCAAACCTAACTAGTCGTCACTAGATTTACCTGGGAAAGGGGATTCACATTTCTTTCTTGGATCACCCCGTACAACCCTTAACTCGGGAAGTCATAATGGGATCATTTCCTCATTAACATATCTCTTTCTTAGATCACCCCATACAACCCTTAACTCGGAAGTCATAATGGGATCATTTCCACTTTATCATATCTTGTATGAATGTGACATGAGCATGCAACCATAGAACCTCATATGACATATCATATATTCTCATGCATTGTAAACATCGCATACCACATCATCATAGCATCATGCCACAAATACACATATAGCCTCAAGTTCATGATATTAACATATTCACATCATTATGAGTATACCCACTCGGCCTCATGCTCACATCACACCTCCTATCTCATGGTGTCTTATGCTTTGGCCCTTACGGGTCTTAAACTTGTGCATCAACTATCCTATCCTTCATTATGGATTTTTATAACACCTAAGGGATCATTATCTATAATTTTCCCTAACGTTTATGATTTATAACATAACCAAACAGCTCTAGTTATTTTGGGCAGAATTTTATCATTCGATTACGAGGTCCTAGAATATTCGTTTTTGACCCTTTCTAAGATCCGTCTTTGCCTAAGGCTCCATAATCAATTCCTAAACCAATTATGAGGGATTCCTACACATATCCTCTAATTATAAACCACTTTCCCTAAGTTCAATTATGCTGGAATAGAATTACAAGTTTGTGCATTCTAAGTGTTCTAGAATTCACATTTTAAGTCCTTTTTAGTTACTTGTTCTTTCTAAACTTCCCTAAAATGTTCCTTGCTTCACTCAAACATAATTTTACACATTTTGACACCATAAAACAGAATTTATATAGTGGCCTATTGCATCATGCAGAACCGAAAACATAAGCTCATGTAATCACATAATTTCATGATTTAAAAGCATATAAGTTGCTAGTTTCTCTTGGAATCATTTTAATAACTCAAAACTCATTTAGAAACCAATTAGACTCATTAAAATCACATCAATATGCGCTAGGTCAGTAGCTATTTTGTTTAGTTCAAGGAATGGATTTAAAACATAAAACTTTGTTCATGAAGTTCCTTGAGTACACCTAAGCTTAGAAAAATTCCAAGACTTAGACTATGGGCACTTATGATTAGGAACTCATCCAAGTCCATCATCATCACCACAAGGGAAATGGCATTCCTTGAAATGCCTCCATTTTCTAAACCTTTATGCAAGATACTTGGGCAAGTCTTTGAGCTCTAGAACATTTATGTGATGGCATAAACTTAAACATGATATGCACTTATTTTTTTCTTCATTAGAAAGTAAAGTGAGAGCATAAAATAAATATGAGATGCAACTTCATTATTATCTTTAAAGATTAAGTGATGGCTTGAAATATAAACATGAAATGCAAGCTTGAAATTTAAACATGATAATGCAAGTTCATTTATTTATTCTTGAGAGTTTAGTGATAACATCAAAGTAAACATGCTATGCAAGGCATAAATGTAAACATGTGTGCAACTCATTTTATCTTACCTAGAGCTCTTACAAGACTTTAAAGGAACATCATAACCTTAACCCATTATGCATCTTAACAACATAAAGTGAGCTTTAGAGTTCTTAGCACCAAGACTTCAAAGAAGCCTTTGGTTTTGAACTTCATCATCAAGCTCAAGAAAATGGACACAAAGCTCAACACTTTGTCTAAACAAAATACAAGAACTAAGTCATATTCTTTATTTTATTGCTCATGGGCTTCAATCTAGAGTAAAACTCTTAGAACGGCCGACCAACTTTAAGGTTGGCAAGGGTAAGCTTAGAGCTCTTTGAAAACATATGATTAATTTTCTTTAACAAAACTTTTGTGATCTACTCAACATTTTTAGCAAACTTTGTTCAAACCAAGGAAGAAGAAACCGAAAACATTAAGGGAAAAAGGAAAGAAACTGAAATCTTAGAGGAAGGAAAGAAAGGAAAACCGAAGCATAAGCAAGGAAAAGAAAGAAAAACACAAGCATGTATGGTCCAAGACCAAGTTGTTTCAAGCTTTAGAGGTTTCTCACATGACAACAACAAGTCATTATCTTGAAACCTCATCATCAAGCTAAAGTTTCCTTCATGAAAAGGCCTCATGGCCGAAAAGAAGAAAAGGAAAGGAAAGCTTAGAAAACCAAGAGAAAACTAGAACTTTTCTTGAAGAAAACAAGTAAAAACCTTAAAACAAAACCCGTACCTAAAGAAGTCTTGAAAGCCATGAGAGGAAGCTTGTGTTCTTGAAGGATTGAGAAGACAAAATCTTCTCTTGGAGGAGGAGGAGGATTCGGCCAACAAGTTTTCTCAAGGAAGATGATTTTTCCTTAAGAAAGCAAGCTTGGAAATGGTAAGATTAAGTGTTGAGAGGTGGTTTGAGGTGTGGGAGTGGTGGTTCAAGGTTGTTTGTGGTGGTTTGTGGTGGTGGAAGGATTCTTTGAGGGAAGGAAATAGAAAAGCAAGATGAAGAGAAATTTGAGAGAAAATGCAAGAAAGTGCAAGAAAACTAAACTTGGCAAATGATCTAAAGTGTAGCCAAGTTCTTCCAAGCTTGGTATTTATAGAAAAATGAAACTTTGTGGCTGATTTGGGAGGGAATGGCTGACGGTTTTCAAGGCCAAGGGAGGAGGAAAATATCTCTTGATTGGTATGGTTGTGAGTATGGGCAAGGTATGGTGAGGTATGGCTTCAACTATGGTCCAAAGCATGGCTCAAGGCATGGTCTTTGAGTGAAACAAAACCAACATGTGACATAAATCAAGGGTATGCATTTCAGCCAGATTTACAGCCCAAAGGGGGAGGAGAATTGCTCATGTAATTGTGGTTTAGTATGTGTTTAGGTGTTTCTTTGATTAAGGTTTTGGTTAGGAGTTTGTAAGAAAGTGTTTAGGTGAGAAAATGGTTAATTAAGGTGTTCAAGACTTGATTAAGAGAGTAATCTTGCTAGATTAACAATTTAAAATCATTTTCTTGGTCAAATGAGGTATGGCACAATTCCTTAATTTAAGGAATTGGAGAGAGAAAACACTATTCAAGATTCCATGACTAGGAATCTTAAATTAAAGAATGCAATTAGAGTTTAACTAAGCAATCTTAGGTTCTAATTAACCTTAATAAATTATTTTGACTCTAGATTAATTATCGAAATAAATTAATCTTCGATTAGAGCCTAATATTGCTTAGGTTTGCTTAATTGCGTCATTAGGCGCACTGTACACTTATAGGGGCAAAATGGTAATTTTGCACTAAACCCGGGACCTTTGGGTCGACTAAACATCAAAACCACTTATAAACATCATTTAAAATCTTTTGGTAAAGTCCTGGCCTCAACCAACACATAAAACGATGACAAACAGCCACAGGGTGTTTTTGTAATTTCGGGCATTCGAACTCAAAAATGAGATTCTTCTGCTCTATTACCACACATAACACATATAATCCCCTATCAACATCAAAACATCCCCTTGAGGATGGCCGGGACCGGCGATCTCACTTTCCGAGTAAAATGACCTTAGGGGCATTTGTCATTTGTACACGGAAAATCGGGCGTTATAGAGGAGGTATTGAAACTTAGTTGTTTATTTTTCTATTTTTATTTTATTTTAGTTTTTATTTTATTTTATTTTTTATTTATTTACTGCTTTTAATTTTCTGCTATTTAATTTTTTCTACCAAAAAAAAAAAAATTGTTCCCTTGTATAAGTGCGTTCCCGTCTATGGAAATTTGATATCTTGATTCTGAGATTTAGAGAACCTTAAGAAAAATTAGACAGGCAAAGCATCAATAAGTGGAACCATCTAAGCATTATAATCCTCGTTCAGTGTTTCAAGAAATACAAGTGACATAGGAGATAGGAACAAGATAGGAGCTCACTACTCCTGACTTTACCTAGCAACCCCTGGCAATTACATACCTAGGCTTGACAATGACTTTGAGATCAAGGGGTACATGGTTCATACTGGACCCAAGTTCCATGGGCTTGAGAGATCACCACCAGCACTTGAAAAAGCTTCACTTGGTGTGTTCTAGCATAAAACCCAATAGGGTGGAGGTGGATGATGTCAAATTGAGAGCATTCCCCTTCTCCCTATGCTGGAAAAATAGGTTCTTTAATTTGTCAAGAATGGAATTGTAAATAACGGATGGATGAAGAGACTTTTCCTAGAAAGATATTTTCCTACCTCTAGAATGGCTTTTGTCAGAAAGTATCTCTTGGAATTTCAGACTGATGAGACTCTACATGAATATTGGGAGCATTTTAGGCTCCTTTGTGCAAGCTGCCCTAATCATCAGATTTCTGAGCAACTCCTCCTTCAGGTTTTATGAGGGGTTAGTACCTGTTGATAGATGTATGATAGATGCTGCGAGTAAAGGGCACTCCTGATAAGACTCTAGCATATGCCCATAATTTAATTGAGAATATGGCTGCAAATTTTCAACAATTTGGTTCCAGGACTTGGAGCCAATACAAGAAGCCTTCATGAGCCAGAGAATCCAATATTGACCTAAACTTTACAGCAACTTTCTAGCCTCATGAAGCAACTGATGGCTAGCCAAGTAGCAACTCCAGTGGTTCCTAAGGTCTGTGGCATATGTACTTCACATGACCATCACACTGATATATGACCAGCTTTGCAAGATGACTCAACTATGGAGTAGCAACACACCCCTTCCAAATTCACCTCAAAATTAGGCTGGCTAATTCCCATTTGGGAACACATATAACTCTAGCTTGGAAAAATCACCCTAATTTGAAGTGGGGAAATAACTTTTAACCACAAGGCCAACCTTCATAGTAGAAATACTTGGCACCTCATTAGGGCAACCGACTTCTGCACACCATCTTCAGATCCTACAATGACTAAGATAATAAAGATTATGATGGAGCAAATGCAGGAAATTTGAAGAGAAAATGCCTAGCTGAGAGGAGGTGACTCAGACTAAAATAATTAGAACCAGGAGGCCTTAACTACCCATTTACCTTCTTAGACCGTGCCCAATCCAAGAGGAAATGTTTGTGAAATTACCCTGAGGTCTAGGATGAAAATTCCAGAGGTAGCCAGGCCTGGAGAGAATTAACAAGACAAAACTAGGTCCAGAAGTGATTCTGTTGAGCATCATAGCACTTAAAAGGGCTCACACTTAGCCAAGCATGCAAAAAGTAAATTGGGAATGGAAGACCCTTGAGTGAGCACCACAGTGCTCAATAAAGGCCACCAGAGATGAAAACTTCACTCCTCCACTTGTATTTAGAGGATCTAGCCAGATATGCTGGATCAGAGATTGGATCGAGAAACTTGGGAAACCTTTAAAAAAGTGCAAGTGAACATACCCCTATTGGATGCAATCAAAAAAATTCCCAAGTATGCTAAATTTCTTAAAGATCTATGCACTAATAGGAGCAAGATGAAAGGAGGAGGAAGAAGGTGACCATGGAGGTAAATGTCTCCTCCATCATCAAGGGCAATCTAGTACCCAAGTGCAAGGATCTGACCACTTCATAGTCCCTTACACTATTGGGAACTTGTACATCACAAAGGCCCTGGCTAACCTTGGAGCTGGCATTAATGTTATGCCTAAGTCTCTTTACCAGTCCTAAACTTCGGAGAGCTTAACCAACCCGTTTGCAAATTCAGCTTGCCAATATTATCACCACAGATGATAGGAAGTATTGGAATATGTTCTGGTACAAGTAAATGATTTAATATTCCCTTAATTTCTATGTGCTTGAAATGGAAAATGACACTAATGTCAACCAACATACATTAATCTTGGAAAGACCATTTTGAAAACTTTTAAAACCATGATTAATGTTTATGCTGACACATTATCCATGGAATGTGGGGACATGAAAGTCCAATTTATTTATTTGATGCGATGAAGTACCCCTATGAGGAACACTCCGTGTTTGGCATTGATGACATTGACTCTTTAGTTGATGATGCTTATGGAAATATGCTATATAAAGATCCAGATGCTCCTTTTCTACCTTATCTTCTGCCATGGGATATGATGTGCCTACTATTTTAGAATGTCCCAAGTTTTCAAATATAGGTACTCCACATGATGAGCAATCATCGATTTGCCAAGTGTTGCATGAACCACCCATATTGCAAAAGAAACCTTGTGAAGGGCAGTGGATCTTATTGTATGAGCCCTGGGCAAAACTGATGGCTGGAAGGCCGAAGTCTAGATAGAAAGGACCATTCCTGATCAACCATGTGCACTTTGATGGTACAATTGAGTTAGAGAACTCCAGGATGGTTTAGTGCACCATTGATAAGCATCGATTGATGCAACTCCATGAGGCCCCTATGGATCTAAGGGCTCAGTTGGCTTATCTTTGGGTTGAAGCTACACACCCTCCATGATGGAAGACGTCCAACTTAGGGAGGTTAAAGCAAAGTGTTGGGTGGGAGACAACCCATCGTGAGGTTTTTCTTTACTCTTCCCTTTTATTTTTCTTATTTATTTTCATTTTAGTTTTGAGGCTTGCATCATATTTGTTTTTATTTGCATTTTACACCATCCCTTTGGCATCTTAGAGGTTATATGAATAGGCTCACACCACATGCTCCTTATTGACTTTATTTTGTGTTGCATGCTGGGTAGATTCATTGTGTTGATTAGATTGAGTACATGCACTATTACCTATGAAATTTTAAGGCTCTTTGATTGGACCATCATGTGCTATCCTTGTTTGTTCATGTGTGTTTCCTTCTTTGGATTTGTATTCTAGAATTTGCTTAGGGTCTTGCTTGAAAATATGTTTCCATGTGCATGTTTGAATATGATTAAGGCATTTTTTTTGTTTATAGCCACTTGTTCATATAGCCAACCTTTGCATGTTACCATTGTTTAGTCCCTTTGAGCCTTATTGCCCATTATTTTGTTTTAGCACATCCTTAGCGAACAGTGAAAAAAATGAAAATTCCTAACCTTTTAAGCTTAGAAGAGCATTTGTGCAATCTTATATGTGCTTGAGCATAAGTGTGGAGGAAAGCATGAGGACATGTGCCAATTTAAGTGTGGGGGAGGAACAATGTGTACAAAAATAAATTTAGCAAGTGGCATACCAAGAAAAATATATATAAAAAAAAATTTCAACCAAAAAAATTTCTAGAAAAGTTAAGGTTGAAGGTGTGCCACATTGCAAAAGAAAGGTCTGTAATTATGTTAAGTTGGAGAAAGTGTACCTTTAAGCACTTGTGCTCTTGGTGTATACATTTGCTCTCCTTTGACTAGAGGCTAACCCATTGGCCTATATATTTAACCACTTTCACCTAAACTCCATTACAACCAAAGGTAAGTCCTCTTAATTTAGTATGCATGTGTGTGTCACAAAATGGATGCAAGCTTATGGTAATGCATTTTTATTTGAGGTGATTAAGTGTACATCATAACCCAAAACACTTGAGTGAATGAGTGGAAACAGGAACCTTGGGAGGATTTTTGTACTTGATCCATGCATCATATATGAATTCTACTCGTGTGCTATGTTCTTGTTCATGCCTTGCTTGTTGTAATTTTCTTAATTGTTGGTCTGAAAGCTTATTGTTATGCCTTTAGATTCATTGGATTGGTGTATTGTCATTTAATTTCATGCATCATGCAATTTATGTAAAGAGTCTAGTGTAGTCCTTGTATTCGCTCTCATCCATGCCTTGGTTTGATCTTAATTTCACATGAGGACATGCGAAAGCTTGAGTGTGAGGGAGTTTGATAAGGGGCATTTATGCCACTTATCTTACTACCAAACTTTAGCTTTTTGTATGAGTTTTATTGTGTTATTAATGTAATTAATTAAGATTTTGATTTATTCCTCATTGTGTAATTTTGGAAGAATTATTGGCTTTTAAATTGATTTTAGAATAATTTGTAATTACACCCTATTGCGTTTAACTTGTCTCTATGAGTATGGTTTTGTGCATAGGAGCTTTGGATCAAGTGCAGTTTCATTCCTATAATTATTGTGGTGATTGCTATAATCTTTATTGGGATAACTAAATTGGCGATCGTCATTTAGGAAAACCCTTTAGACATAAATTGATAGATCTATTAGTTTATGTTTGAGGGAGAACATTAGAATTAACTTTCTGACAGTTAGGCTATAGAAATTGGTTCATTAAATTAATGTGATTTCTAAATAAATTGAGATCTCTTTTATTAGTTAATTACATTGACCAAATTCTAGTGGTCGATTGATCATTAGTAGAATTGCCAGGAATTTATTACTAATAGCCACCAATGGGTTTAATATTTGGTTAATGATAATTAATTTCCAATCCTAGGAATACCTTGCACTAGTGCTTTCTTCACTTGGTGCTATTATCTCGTTGCTATTATATTTTAATTTCAATTTCTATAATTTCATTATTTAAAACCCCTAATTTTCCCAACTAAGTGTTGAAGTCTCTTTGAGAGATGACCTAGGTTGTGCCCTTTACTACATTTTTTGTGCAATTTAGCATTAAAATAAATTTCTAATTTGAGAAGGTAGGCGACAGCCTTCGTTAAGGAACCTACCATGTGTTTGATGAAATGTGTGTCTAAATGATAGATGGATTCTAGGCCTAGGAAATCCTTGTGCTAGTGTTTTAGTTAATTATTAGTTATTTCCTTATTTTAGTTTATATTCTATTTTTGTTTGATGCACTCATTGATAAACCTTCGTTGTTGCATAGTCTATTAGTTCACCAATATCATTGGGAGATGACCTAGTTGCGTACCATTATATTATGTTTTGTTGCAATTCAGTTTGAAATAAATTTGTTAATTTGTTAGAGTTAGAACTACGACACTTTAGTCTGTACCAATTACATTAACATGGACGAGGTTAAGCAATTGAAGGATAGAAAGTCGACATGATGGCATTAGATCGAGAACAATAATGCCTTGGAGAAGAAGCATGACAAAAGTTCCAAGAAAGAAAGACTAGATAAGAAGAAAGAGGTCAGGAAGATGGAAGGAGGTCTTTCCACATCCCTAGAACCTCAGTCTCACCAAGTATACCCTCCTTAACACAAGAAGAGAAACTATTGTGAAGCAAGTATACAGTTCTCACCTCATTAAACTCAGATGTAGTTGGAAGGCAAGCAGCATCCTTAGAGCATTTAGTTCAAATGGTGTGAATTCTAGAGAAATAACTAGCCGAAGTAGAAGCAATCAGAAGCATAGATCCTAAAGCCAAGGATATGCCCAAGATCCAAGGATATGGCTAGGATTGACTCCAAAGTAATTTAACATTGATTGGCCATATATCCTTAAGCTAAGCATGTGGCACAGAAAAAGAAAAAGCTCAATCCAGAGAAGGCCACAATAGCAACTGCTAAGACTTAGAAACTCCTCAAAGCATGATTCATCAAAGAGGTCCATTTCACCACAAGGCTAGCCAATGTGGTGATGGTTCCAAAAGCATAGGAAAGTGGAGAATTCATGTCGATTTTACTAACCTTAATAAAGATTATCCCAAGCTAATCTATTTCCTAGCATTTACAAATTCGTTGATATAGCATCAAAGCAAAGCGCTAAGCATAATGGATGCTTATTCTAGTTATAATCAAATCAAAATGCACCCTATTGGCAAGATAAAGATGGATTTCATCACTAAGAGTGAGAACTATTACAAAGTCATGCCCTTTGGGTTGAAAAATGCAAGTCAACATACCAAAGATTGATTAACAAAGTGATCAAGGAGCAGATAGGTTAGATCATGAAAGTATATGTCGACAACATGGTAGCAAAGGCCCCAAGAAAGGTGATAACTACAAGGATTTAGTTAAAATCTTTAGCAAAATCTGAGTTTATAACATGCATCTAAACCTTGAGAAGTATGCTTTCAAAGTACTAGGAGGAAAGGTCCTCAATTTCTTATTAACCTAAAGAGGAATAGAAGCAAACCAAGAAAAGTGCCAGGAAATCTTGGATATGAAGAGTCTAAGCACTATCAAGGAAGTCCAAAAACTCATTGGGATGATAGTTGCCCTCTCATGATTCCTATCAAGGTCAGTGGAAAGAGCTTATCCCTTTTTCCACATTCTAAGAAGTCAAACTTCATATGGAGTGAGGAATGTGAAGTTTCCTTCCAAGATTCAAAGAAATTATTGGCTTAGCTACCAATCCTTAACAAACCTAAGGAGGGAGAACCCCTATGGGTAACCAATAAAGCATTGAGCTTGGTGCTAAATTAGATGATAAAGGTCAACAGAGGTGACTATGTTGATAAGGCTTTACAAGGTGCCCAACTAAGATATCAAAAAATATAAAAGCTAGCTTTTGCCCTTGTCATCACAGTTTGGAGACTCTGACCTTATTTTCAAAGCCACCACATCATAATCATCATTAAACATGTAACGCCCCAATTTTTCTTTTGAGTACAAATGACCAAAGTGCCCCTAAGGTCATTTTTACCCGAAATTTCAGGACAGCTGACCCGACAATCCTCGAATAGGTCAACTCAATGTTTGAAGGGGATTATAACTGCAATGTTTGATATTCTGAGATGAAAATCTCGTTTTCGAACTTTCAGCTGAAATGACCAAAATACCCTACATTTTACGCGGGTAAAAGTACCGTTTAGCCCGAAACTTTTCCAGAAGTTCGGAATGATGTTTATGAGTGGTTTGTGATGGTTAGTCGGGCCGGGTGGTCTCGAGTAGCTTTAGTGCAAAATTACCATTTTGCCCCTAGAATAGTGCACAGTGAGCCTAATGATGTAATTAACCAAACCCAACAATATTAGGCTCTAATCGAAGATTAATTTATTTCAATAATTAATCTAGAGTCAAAATAATTTATTACGGTTAATTAGAACCTAAGATTGCTTAGTTAAACTCTAATCTCATTCTTTATTCAAGATTCCTAGTCATGGAATCTTAAATAGTAAATTCTCTCTTCAATTCCTTAAATTAAGGAATTGTGTCTATGATCTAATTTGACTAGAAAATGGTTTTTAATTTATTAAGCTAGCAAGATCACCCCCTAAATCAAGTATTGACAACCTTAATTAACCATTACCTCACCTAAACACTTTCTTACAAACTCCTAATCAAAACCTTAATCAAAGAAACACCTAAACACATCATTAAACCACAATTAGATAACAAAACCTCTCCTCCCCCTTGGTTGAAATGCTGGCCGAATTCATCCCTCCCATTTGTGTCACATGTTGATTTTGTTTCACTCAAAGACCATACCTCAAGCCATGCCTTGACCATACCTAGCCATACTTCCAATCATGCTTTTGAATGACAAATTGTTGAAGATATTTTCCTCCCTAAGGCCTTGAAACCGTCGGCCTTCCCTCCCCCATTTCAGCCCCATTGTTTCATTTTTCTATAAATACCAAGCTTTAGAGAACTTGGTTACACTTTAGTTTATTTGCCAAGTTTAAGCTTTCTTATAATTTTCTCTCTTTTCCTCTCAATTTCTCTTCATCTTGTTCTTCTTCCCCACCACTAAAAAAACCTTTCCAGCAACACAAACCACCACAAACAACCTTGAACCACCACTCCCCACCTCAAACCACATCTCAAACACCAAACTTTTCCATTCCCAAGCTTACATCTTCAAGGAAAATTCATCTTCCTTGAGTTCCTCACTTGGCCGAATTCTCATCATCATCTAAGAGAAGATTTTGTCTTCTCATTTCCTCAAGAATCAAGCTTTCTTTCATCTCTTTCAAAGACTTCATTCGGTAGGGGTTTATTTTCAAAGTTTTACTTGCTTTCTTTAAGAAAAGTTCTAGTTTTCTCTTGGTTTTCAAAGCTCTTCCTTTTCCTCTTTTTATTTCAGCCTTAGAGCCTTGTGATGAGAAAAACTTTGGCTTGATGATGAGGTTTCAAGATAATGGTCTTGGACCATATAAGATTTCGGTTTCCTTTTCTTTTCCTTACTCAAGATTTTGGTTCTCTTTTCCTTTTCCCCTATATGATTTCGGTTTCCATTCCCTTATTTATACAAAGTTTGATAAAAATGTTAAGTAACTCACTAAAAGTTTTGTTTAAGAAAATTAATCATATATTTTCAAAGAGCTCTAAGCTTACCCTTGCCAACCTTAAAGTTGGTCGGCCGTTCTAAGAGTTTACTCTAGATTGAAGCCCATGAGCAATAAAATGAAGAATATAAGCAGTTCTTTTTATGTTTGCCTTGATAAGTGTTGATGTTTATCTCTTAGTCCATTTTCTTGAGCTTGATGATGAAGTTCAAACCAAAAGACTTCTTTGAAGACTTGGTGCTAAGAACTCTAAAGCTCACTTTATATTGTTAAGATACATGTTGGGTTAAGGCTATTAATGTTCCTCTAAAGTCTTGCATGAGCTCTAGTTAAGATAAAATAAGTTTGCATTCATGTTTAAGTTTATGCTTTGCATATCATGTTTATTTTGATGCCATCACTAAGCTCTCAAGAATAAATAAATGAACTTGCATTTCATGTTTAAATTTCCAAGCTTGCACTTCATGTTTATATTTCAAGTTATCACTTAATCTTTAAAGATAATAATGAGGTTACATCTCATATTTATTTTATGCTCTCACTTTATTTTATAATGAAGAGTAAAATAGAGTGCATAGTATGTTTATAATTATGTCATCACCTAAATACTCTAGAGCTCAAAGACTTGCCCAAGTATCATATATAAAGTTTTAGAAAATGGAAGCATTTCAAGAATGCCATTTCGGCCTTGTGATGATGATGATGGACTTAATATGAGTTCATCTAATCATAAGTGTCCATAGCCTATGTCTTGGAATTTTTCTAAGCTTAGGTGAACTTAAAGAATATTATGAACAAGATTTTATGTCTTAAATCTATTTCATGAAAAAAATAATTTAGCTACTGACCTCACCTATATTTATATGATTTTAATGAGATGAATTGGTTTCCAAAAGAGTTTTGAGTTCCTAAAATTATTTCAAGAGAAAACTAGCAACTTATATGCATTTAAATCATGAAATTATGTGATTATGTGAGCTATACTTTTTGGTTCTGCTTTCATTTGTTTGGCCACTATATTAATTCTATTTAATGGAGTTAAGATGTGTAAAATTATGTTTGAGTGAAGCAAGGAACGATTTAGGGAAGTTAGGAAAGAATAGATAACTAAAAAGGACTTAAAATGAGAATTCTATAACACTTAGACACAAGAAATGTAAATTCGTTCCAGCATAATGGAACTTAAGGAAAATGGTTTATAATTAGTGAATGTGTAGGAATCCCTAATAATTTTTTTAGGAATTGAATATAGAGCCTTAGGCGAAGACGGAACTTAGAAAGGGTCAAAGACGTAGATTCTAGAACCCCGTAATTGAATAATAATCATCGTAACTAATCTGCAATGCTTTGAAGGTGTTAGTAAGCATAAAAATTAGATAGAATTATAAGTAATGATCATTAGGTGTATCCAAGGTTTATAATGGGCATTGAGATAATCAGAACACAAGATTAAGACCCATAAAGGTCAAAGCATAAGACATTGCAAGATAGGAGATATAACGTGAGTAAGTGACCGAGTGTGTAATGCCTTGATTTTTCCGTTCTAAGTGCAAATGATCGAAATGCCCCTAAGGTCATTTTTACCCGAATTTTAGGACAGTTAACCCTAATCCTCGAATGGGTCAACTCAATGTTTGAAGGGATTATAATTGTTATATTTGATATCCAAGGTGAAATCTCATTTTTTGAACTTTCGGCAAAATGACCAAAATACCCCTGCTGTTCTACACGGGTAAAAGGTGCGTTTGAGCCTGAATTTTCTAGGAAGTTTAGGATGATGTTTTTGAGTGATGTTTGATGTTTAGTCGGGCCTGTTGGTCCGAGACTTTAGTGCAAAATTACTATTTTGCCCCTAGAACAGTGTAAGTGAGCCTAATGACGCAATTAAGCAAACCTAAGCAATATTAGGCTCTAATCGAAGATTAATTTATTTTGATAATTAATCTAGAGTCAAAATAATTTATTAAGGTTAATTAGAACCTAAGATTGCTTAGATAAACTCTAATTGCATTCTTTAATTTAAGATTCCTAGTCATGGAATCTTGAATAGTGTTTTCTCTCTCCAATTCCTTAAATTAAGGAATTGTGTCATACCTCATTTGACTAAGAAAATGAATTTAATTTGTTAATCTAGTATGACCACTCCCTAATCAAGTCTTGACACTCCTAATTACCCAATTACCTCACCTAAACACTTTCTTACAACTCCTAACCAAAACCTTAATCAAAGAAACACCTAAACACATCACTAAAACACAATTACATGAGCAAATTAATTCCCCTTTTGCGCTGAATCTGGCCGAATACATGGCCTAGGAGAAGTGCCACATGTTGTTTGATTTCTCACTCAAGAGTCATGCCTAGGCCATACCTCAAACCATACCTCACCATGCTTTCAACTATGCCTTTGCCCATACCTTGTAAGAGATATTTTCCTTCCCAATTGACCAAGCAAGGCCGTCGGCCATCCTCCCTTGTGCAACCTTCATTGTGCAAAATTTTCTATAAATACCAAGCCTTGAAGAACCTTGATACACTTTAGATCATTTGCTAAGTTTAGTTGTCTTGCACTTTCTTGCATTTTCTCTCAATTCCTCTTCATCTTCTTCAACTTCTTCTTCCTCTCCAAGAACCTTGCCACCACCACAAACCACCACAAACAACCATAAACCACCACTACCTCACCTTAAACCATCTCTCAAACACTCAAATCTTCCATTTCCAAGCTTAGAAACTTAAGGAAAAATTATCTCCTTGAGTTCCCTCTCTGCCAAACATACCACCACACTCAAGAGAAGATTTTGTCTTCTCAACTCTTCAAGAATCAAGCTTTCTTTCTTCCATTCCAAAGACTTCCTTAGGTAGGGGTTTTGTTTTAATGTTTTTACTTGTTTTCCTCAAGAAAAGTTCTAGTTTTCTCTAGTTCAAACTCTTTTCCTCCTTTCTTTTTCATTTCAGCCAAGAGGCCTTTTTATGAGAAGAACTTGAGCTTGATGATGAGGTTTCAAGATAATTACTTGTTGTTGTCATGTGAGGAATCTTTAAAGCTTGAAACAACTTGGTCTTGGACCATACATGCTTGTGTTTCTTCCTTTTTCCTTGGTTTCATTTTCAGTTCTTTTCCTTTTCTTTCTTAAATGGTCTGGTTTCCTTTTCCTTGAAAGATTTTGGTTTCCTTTGCCTTGGTTTGAACAAAGTTTGCTAAAATGTAAAGTAGATCACAAAAGTTTTGTTAAAGAAAATTAATCACATGTTTTCAAAGAGCTTTAAGCTTACCCTTGTCAACTTTAAAGTTGGTCGGCCATTCTAAGAGTTTCACTCTAGATTGAAGCCCGTGAGCAATAAAATAAAGAATATGATTTAGTTCATGTATTTTGTTTAGACAAGTGTTGAGCTTTGTGTCTATTTTATGGAGCTTGATGATGAAGTTCAAACCTTAAGACTTCCTTGAAGTCTAGGTGCTAAGAACTCTAAAGCTTGCCTTATGATACATAATGGGTTGAGGTTTCATGTTCCTTTAAAGTCTTGCAAAAGGGCTCTAGCTAAGATCTAAAATAAGATGCATTCATGTTTATTTTAATGTTTTGCATAGTATGTTTATTTTCAAGTCATCACTAAAAAACTTAAAGATTAAAACAAGAATATGCATCCTCACTTAATAAATCTCAAAGCCTACCTATTTCAACCTTAAAGTTGATTGTTGATTTGGGTAAATACCTCAAGGGGCCTAGAGCACTAAAATAAAGAATTGAACCTTGTATTTCATGTTTACTTTCTTGCCTAGCATGTTTATATTTTATTTCATCACTTAAATTCTAAAGATAACAAATGAGTGCATATCATGTTTATTTTATGCTCTCACTTTATTTTCTAATGAAGAATAAAAATGAGGTGCATAGCATGTTTAAGTTTATGTCATCACTTTTGTAATATCCAATTTCCTGGATTGAGTGCAAATGACCAAAATGCCCCTTAGGCCATTTTTGCCTTGAATTCAAGTTTACCCGGCTATCCTTGAATGGGTTAACTCAATGTTTGAAGGGGATTGTACCTGTTATGTTTGATATCCAAGGTGAAAATTTCGTTTTCTAAACTTTCGACTCAAAATGACCAAAATACCCCTCCGTGCTCTACATGGGTAAAAGGTGCCGTTTGAGCTTGAATTTTTCCAGGAAGTTTAGAATGATGTTTTAGAGTAATATTTGATGTTTAGCCCTGCTAAGGTCCCGAGGTTTTAGTGCAATTATCGTTTTACCCTGTAAAGTGTACAATACGTCTAATGAAGTATCAGCCGAACCTAAACAATATTCGGCTCTAATCGAAGATTAATTTATTTCGATAATTAATCTAGAGTCAAAATGATTTATTAAGGATGATTAGAAACTAAAATTGCTTAGTCAAATTCTAATTTCATTCTTTAATCCAAGACTACTAATCAAAAAGTAATGAATAGTGTTTTCTCTCTCCAATTTCCTTAAATTAAGGAAACTTGTCTACAACCTTTTTGACCAAAAGAATGATTTTAAAATTGTTAATCTAGATTAAAAACCCCCTAAACCAAGCCTTGATGACCCTAATTAACCTTTATTACACCTAAACACTTTCTCACAAACTCCTAACCCAAACCTTAATTAATGAAACACCTAAACGCATCATTAAACCATAATTACATGGATTTTTCCCTCCCTCTTGGCTGTCCAGATTTGGCCGAATTCTTCCCCAAAATCCATCAAATATTGATTTCAAATTTCATCCAAAAAGGCTATGCCAAAGCTAGGACTTGACTACACCTAAGCTAGGACTTAAACCAAGCTTCCAAGACAAGCTTTAGAAGATATTTTCCTTCCTTCCCAAGGCCAAAATTTCAGCCAGCTCTTTCCCCTAAATCAGCCACAACATTTCATTCTTTATAAATACCACACCTTGGAAAGCTTGGACACCTTTTTTATCATTTGCTAAGTTGAGTTTTCTTGCACTTTCTCTCATTTCTCTCATTTTCCCTTCCTCTAAGTTCTTTTTCTTCCTTCCTCAAAGAACCACCACCACCACCTTGAGCCACCACAAACCACCTCAAACCACTACTCTCATACCTTAAAACACCTCCTAAACACCAAACCTCACCATTTACAAGCTTGCATCCTCAAGGAAAAATCATCTTCCTTGAGAACCTTTGGAGGCCGTGTAACATCCTCCCAAGTACATCCCCATTCTTAAACTATGATATCATACTCGAGAGATGTTACTTGTTAATTAGCGACCTCTCTTAATTATCTATAACAAGCTCGATTTACGTACGAGATAACTAAGTGTAATTCTATTAAAACATCTTACAAGTAAACATCAAGTTTATTAAACATACAGCTAAAAATACATAAGGAAGCTCCTCTATGAGCTTTAGTACATACCGTCTTCTATTACATTTACATACATACTCATTTCACTAAGTATAGCAGAATAAAACAGGAACTCGCTATACTAGGAATCTACACTCCTTTGCATAGCAGCATCCCATCCCCTGGCTTAACTTAGGCGACAGAAAACAAACACATAGGGGTGAGAATATTATAAAATTCTCAGGAGGGTAGTTTCCCCTATATACTACACATAGTAGGCATAAGCAATTCATGCATATACAATATTCATACAAAATCATACACAGAAATCTTGAAAACCCGTAGGTTGGGAACTAAGGATAATATCACAATAATCGATCGAGTAATAATATGTATAATCAGAAACTCCATTCCTCATATCTTTCTCAATTTTCTCAACATAGGGAAGGCTTATTCTCACAGAGATATACATTCACAATTCACAACTTCACATAGGACCATAGACTTAGGACATGAGCTCATTCCTATTTGAGATCACGAACTTCATTTTTTTCCATTTCCTATCACTCACAGGTCTATGCCTAGGGAAGTCCTTCTTTTGCCTTCCCTCTCAATTTTTCTAAGCCTTGTTTCTGTTTTCCCCATATGTTTCAAACATACACAGGAAGATATGTACATACTATCATAGAATTTCAGCCATTTCCACATCTCATTATCCTGGAGAATTGAAGTTCCAGGCGCAACAATTTATTACCATACCAAACAACCATTACAACCTTAAGGAAAATTTCACATGACACTTCAATGTGTCTAAAACAACCTTTAAAAATTTCAGGGCAATCAGAGTTATATAGCCACTTCAATAAAATAGGCAAATCTGGTGGTCAGAAGTCACAAATTCATAATCCAGACTTGTGTTCTCAGAATATTTAACCCTAGAATTTGATGGAATCAAGGTACAAGAAAATTCACAGAGGTATTTCAACATGTTATTAGTCTTGTGTAAAAATTTCAGGAGCTATCTCAATTAATTACTATGATTAAAAATTCGGGCAAGTTTGTTACTTCAGTCTCAACAATTTAGACAGCAACAGTTACAATTCGGTTCCTAATTTTTTTGAGTCATCAAACCTTAAAATTAACCCCCAAGAAAATTCGTGTATTTAGTTTAAGGGCTTAAATACAACATATAATTTTCATGGCTCATGAAACCACCCACAAAATTTCCAGAAAATTCGTGAGAAATTCTTATTATAGAACAGAAATCAGTCCAGCAACCTGGTTCCAATTTCACTTGAGAGAAAACCCATTTTAAAACCATCCAAACACAACACAAAAATTCATACATCAATATCAATATGTTAACCATCAGTATCATCAAAATTTTCGGAATTAGGGTAAGCCAAAACAGAATTGAAAAATTCCAAAAAAGGCAAGAAAACCTACTTTGAGAGCTCTTGAGCTCTATGCTCCAAAGGATGCTCTAGAATGCTTTTGCTTCACTTCAAAGCTTCCCCACCAACATCAAACCCTTCCTTTAACCTCTGATTGTGTTCCCTCAAAGTTGGAAAAAGTGATGGATTCAAATCATAATCGGTTAGATTTGTAGGTTATGATGAATAGAATAAGTTTAGTGAAGAGAGTTTGTGGTTTTAGTGACTTTGAGCTAGGGTTTTGCAAGCTTGAAGCTTGTTAATGGAGTTTGAGAGGAAGAACAATGGAGGAGTGGTTCTTAGAGAGGTCTGGCCGAAATTATGATGAAGGGAAATGATAAGATGTTGATATTTTGAGTTTAGGGCAAAATACATAGAATTTTCAAGTCCAAAAATGTTTCCTTTGAAGATAATCATTGTAATTTTGTGCAATTCCTATTGGTTAGTCATAAAGGTGTAATTGTGTGGCACATCTCAAGCCACACACTTGTCCCCTTAGGTGGCAACTTGCTCTGCAAGTTTCATTCGTGTAAGAACCACACCGAAATTTTGCCGAACGGGTAAACACCGTACCATTAAACCGATATTACCCGAAAATTAATTTTAAGTATAAAATTATCATTCCCAGATATTCCTAACCTCATTCCCATGTTTTCCTAATTTCGGGCACCTCGGGCCCAAATCTAGGATTCAGCGTCCGGTGGCCTGGGGCCGCAAGGTTACTATTCATTGGCCCGAAATTTTTTTTTTTTATAGGTCCGTCTGGCCGCCCTCATTAGTGCCCAACTGTTAGATTTTTGAAATTACGACTAATAAAGCTCAAATTAATTTTTAAGTAAATTTTTTTTTTCTGGTGTTATAGGCCGAATCCTTGTTGCTCACCAAGAGAAGATTTTGTCTTCTCATTTCCTTGCAAACTCAAGCTTTCTTTCAAAGCTTTCAAGATTTCACTTGGTAGGGGTTTTCTTTCAAGTTTTCTTTACTTTCTTTGAGAAAAGTTTCTAGTTTTCTCTTGGTTTCAAACTCTTTTTCTTCCTCCTTGCATTTTCGGCCATGAGGCCATTTTATGAACACAACTTTAGCTTGATGATGAGGTCTCATGGAAATAGTGTGATGTTTGTCATGGGATAAACCTCTAAAGCTTGAATCTTGGTCTTGGACCATATACAAACTCGATTTTCCCTTTACTTTACAAGTTCAAAGTTTTGGTTTTCATTTCTCTAAGGCTTCGGTTTTCCTTTTTTTTTATCTTGTTCAAGCTCTAGTTTTCATTTCTTTTCCTTCTTGGTTTCGGCCCCTTTGTTTTGGTTTTGAGGAAAAAGGTTTGCTAAAAATATTAGAATGGTCCTTTGAATGTTTGTTGTGGTTTTTGCCACTAGGATCATTTTCTTGAGCTTGATGGGTTCACAACCTTAAGGCTTCTTTGAAGTCTAGGTGCTAAGAACTCTAAAGCTTGCTTTATGATACACAATGGGTTGAGGTTTTTATGTTCCTTTAAAGTCTTATAAGAGCTCTAGCTAAGATTAAAAAGGAGTTGCATTCATGTTTACTTTTATGCTTTGCATAGCATGTTTATTTTCAAGCTATCACTAAGTAACTTAAAGATTAAAACAAGAATGTACATCATCACCTAATAAATCTAAAGCCACCTATTTCAACCTTAAAGTTGATTGTTGATTTGGGTAAACACTCCAAGAGGCCTAGAGCACTAATATAAAGAATTGAACCTTGCATTTCATGTTTACTTTCTTGTCTATCATGTTTATATTTTACGCCATCACTTAAACTCTAAAGATAATAAATGAGTGCACCTCATATTTATTTTATGCTCTCACTTTATTTTCTAAAAGAAGAGTAAAATGAGTTGCATAGCATGTTTAAATTTATGTCACCACCTAAATGGTCTAGAGCTCAAAGACTTGCCCAAGTATCCTATGTAAGGTTTTCAAGAAAATATTGGCATTATTAAAGAAGCCATTTCGGCCTTGTGGTGATGATGATGGACTTAATATGAGTTCCTCTAATCACAAGTGCCCATAGCCATGTTTTGAAATTTTTCTAAGCTTAGGAGTACCCAAGGAACATTATGAATGAGATTATATGTTTTAAATCTATTTTATGAGCAAATTAATTTAGCTACTGCCCTCATGTATAATTACATGATTTTAATGACATAAATTGAGTTCTAAAAGAGATTTGAGTTCTTAAAAACCATTCCAAGAGAAAACTAGTAACTTATGTGCTTTTAAGTCATGATTTTATGTGATTTTATGATTGTTTCATTTTGGTTCTGGACCTCCCTGATTGGCTACTGTACAAACTGTTTTAAGGTGATAAAATGTGTACATTTATGCTTGAGTGAACTAAGGAACATTTTAGAGAAGTTAGGAAAAAATAAGTAACTAAAAAGGACTTAAAATGAGAATTCTAGAACACTTAGAATTGGAAAAATGCAATTCTGTTCCAGCATAATTAATTCAAGTGTAAATGGTTCATAATCAGTAGGATATGCATAAAAACCTTTCATAAATGATTGGGTATTAATTACTAAGCTTAAGGTGATGATAAGGACTTAAAATAGGAATTCTAGCACACTTAGACATGGCAAAATGTGATTCCGTCCAGCAAAGCTAAATTGAGGAAAAGTGAATTATAACTTAGTAAACATGCCTAGGAATCCCTCATAATTGGTTTAGGGATTGATTATGAAGCCTTAGGCGAAGACGGATCTTAAAAGGGTCACGAACGGAGATTCTAGAGCCCCGTAAGTATATGATATTTTTCTGCCCAAACTACATAATGCTGTTTGGAATTTTAAGTGTGCCTAAATCTTAGTAAGAATTATAAGTAATGATCCCTTAAATGGAATAAAGATGTACTATGAGCATTAGAATGATTGGAACTTAAGTTTAAGACCCGTAAGGGTCAAAGCATAAGACAATATGAGATAGGAAGTGTGATGTGAGAATGAGACCAAGTGAGTATGCTTGTGATATGAATGAATGTGTTAATATCATGAGTATGAGAATATATGGATTTATGATATGTTGTTGTGATGTTTCTGTATGTTATGAGCATAATGCATGAGACTATATGATACAAATGAATTAGAGAAAGTATGTTGTTATGATTGAAAAGTTTTCTTGATGGAGGATCTTGTGAGATAACATGCATTATGTGAGTTATGTGGCAAGACTCAAATTTGAGGAAATTCATGGTGCAGTCACGCTCGAATTTCCGTCAAATTTGAGGGACAAAAAGAAAGTTTTTGAGGAATATGAAGTTTAAAGTTATATGCCGAGACGCATTTCTCTGCTACGTGAGGAGAAAGTAAACCCGTGAGGGTATGGACGTCGAGCCATAGAAGCGGACAAAGTCGTGGCTTAACCAGTCGATGCGTTTCGAAGAATGAAAGTATATGATGTTTAAGGTGACACACCGAGACGTACTTCTCCTGGTGAGGAAGGTAAAACCGTGAGGGCATAGACATTAGCCTCCAAAGCGGACAAAGTCGCTGGTCTTAACCAGTCGATGCGTTTCGAAGAAGGAAAAAGTCCCATGATGGGTGATCCTTAGGCCCCTACCCGTACTCTGGAGTCGGGATTATGATGATTATGTTTATGATTCGCTTATCAAGAGGATAAGTAAGAACTAGTGATGACTAGTTAAGGTATGAGCTCATAGCCTAGTTTAAGGGGTGCGGTTACTATATTATTGGTGTCACAAGTATGAGAAAAGGAAAGATGTTCAAGAGAAAGGTTACATGCCACTTATATGTTGATTGATAATTGTTTGATTTACCTAAAGTACTACCATGCATCCATGAACTATTATGTTGCATACATGTATTAAGAATCATTATAAAAGACATGGACCTTGGATAAATACCTTTGTGAAAACCTCATAATGAACTTATGCATGCTTAACCTTTTCATAATAAACCCAAGGTTCCTGGGACGTAAACGATGACACTAGGATAGAGGATGTCCCTATGAGATTCTTTAGCAAGATTCTCACCCCTCTCTCGTTTTCTTTCCGTTACGTCTTCAGACATCGATGGCGTCATTCGTGATTTTTGTTGATGCACCCGTGTGGGAGCTTGCACTACGATCCAGACCATCAGCCTACCACTTCGAGGGTCGTTGTGCCATTCGCATTTGTGCATACATGGGACGCCCGTTGCCTTTCCAGTTCCAGCTTCAGATTCACTCCGACCTCCTTTTGGCGACGATATGATCTTTGAGAGGACGCGACCCGTGACGAGAGAACGTCGCACCCATTCGGCATCTTCAACGGTGCAAGGCTACCCCGAGTACGTGTCTCGCCCGAGACGTTCGGAGACCGACCCATCAGAGGATCCTCCTTCTCATCCTTCTCGGAGGGTTCCGCCCGTACCCATGGATATCGGGATGGGTAGCGAGGAGACGTGACGCAGGAGGTTAGCACGACGTCCGGAGGTGCGCCCTCATCGTGCGGGCATGCTCGCCCATCCTTCCGCTTCACGCATCGAGGAGCTTGCACAGTTCATTGGATATATACCACCGAGGGATGGGTAGGAGTGTCATCCATGGCTCGAGGGAGGGAGAGTCTTAGTTGGGCATTTATCTTTTGGGGTTGTTTCATGTATTTGTTATCATTTGATATCATTGTATTGCAAGCTCTGCCCACTAGTATGGGTAAGACTTTATGCTTCTGTTATATTTCAGTTATGATGTACTAAACTATATTATCTAATGTGATGAGGAATGATGTTTATGATGGATGTGTTCTTTAATGTTTATGTTCTGTATGTTTTATGTATTCTTCCGCTTCACGTCGTTTATATGTCACGCCCAAGGCTCGCATTTTGTTTTATATAAATCATTTCAAAAAAAAATTTACCTGTATTTTCCGCTAAGTTAATTTCTAAAAGAGGTTTTAAAGGATGTAATGACTAATAATTAATCTAAGTACGTCCTAGGCGTATTGGGTTAAATTTTAGGGTGTTACAACTTTAATGCTCTAGAGCTCAAAGACTTGCCCAAGTATCCTATGTAAGGTTTTAAGAAAATGTTGGCATTTTAAAGAAGCTATTCGGCCTTGTGGTGATGATGATGGACTTAGTGTACGTCTCTATTTTTCTATGTACAAATGACCGAATGCCCCTAGGTCATTTTACCCGAAAGTGAGGAGATTGGCCTGGCCATCCTCAAGGGATGTTTTGTTGATTGATAGGGGATTATATGTGTTATGTGTGGTAATAGAGCAGAAGAATTTCACTTTCAAGTTCCGACGCAAAATTACCAAAACGCCCATGTGGTTGTTTTTCATCGTTTACGTGCCGGTGAGCCCGAACTTTACCAGAAGATTTTAAATGATGTTTATAAGTGGTTTTTGATGTTTAGTTTAGCCCAGAAGGTCCCGGCAGTTTTAGTGCGAAATTACCATTTTGCCCCTAAAACAGTGTACAATGAGCCTAATGACGCCATTAAGCAAACCTAAGCAATATTAGGCTCTAATCGAAGATTAATTTATTTCGATAATTAATCTAGAGTCAAAATAATTTATTGAGGTTAATTAGAACCTAAGATTGCTTAGATAAACTCTAATTGCATTCTTTAATTCAAGATTCCTAGTCATGGAATCTTGAATAGTATTTTCTCTCCAATTCCTTAAATTAAGGAATTGTGCCATACCTCATTTGACTAAGAAAATGAATTTAATTGGTTAATCTAGTATGACCACTCCCTAATCAAGTCTTGAACCACCTTAATTAACTATTTTCTCACCTAAACACTTTCTTGCAAACTCCTAATCAAAAGCCTAATCAAAGACACACCTAAACATATCATTAAACCACAATTACATGAGCAATTTCTCCTCCCCCTTGGCTGTCCAGATCTGGCCGAAATTCAGCCCTCCCATGTGTAGCACATGGTGAGTTTGTTTCACTCAAAGACCATGCCTTAAGCCATGCCTTGCCCATGCCTAGCCATGCTTTCTACCATGCCTCACCATACTTCCATGAAACAATTCTCTCACCTCATGGAACATGAGGTCAAGGCCTCCCTCCCAATTAGCCAACATGTTTCATTTTTCTATAAATACCAAGCCTTTGAAGACTTGGTTGCTCTTTGGATCATTTGCCAAGTTCAAGCATTCTTGCAATTTCTCTCATTTCCTCTCAAATTCCCTCAACTTGGCCGATTTCTTCTTTCAAGTTTCAAGAGGATTTTCCTTCTCCATTTCATCAAGAACTCAAGCTTTCTTTTATATCTCTCAAGACTTTAATAGGTAGGGGTTTTGTTTTAATGTTTTTGCTTGTGTTCTTAAGAAAAGTTCTAGCTTTCTCTTGGTTTCAAACTTTTTTCTTCTTCCTTTTTTTTCAGCCAAGAGGCCTTTTTATAAAGAGAACATGAGCTTGATGATGAGGTTTCAAGATAATGACTTGTTGTTGTCATGTGAGAAACCTCTAAAGCTTGAAACATCTTGGTCTTGGACCATACATGTTTGTGTTTCTTTCTTTTCCTTGCTTATAATTTTCGATTCCTTTTCCTTTCCTTCTTGAGTGATTTCGGTTCTTTTGCCTTTGTTTGAACAAGGTTTGCTAAAATATTGAGTAGATCACAAAAGCTTTGGTAAAGAAAAATTAATCACATGTTTTCCAAGAGCTCTAAGCTTACCCTTGCCAACCTTAAAGTTGGTCAGCCGTTCTAAGAGTTTTACTCTAGATTGAAGCCCATGAGCAATAAAATAAAGAATATGAGTAGTTCTATTTGTGTTTGTTTTGTGAAAATGTTGATATTCTTGTTTTAATCTACTTTCTTGAGCTTGATGATGAAGTTCAAAACCAAAGTCTTCTTTGAAGACTTGGTGTTAAGAACTCTAAAGCTCATCTTCCATTGTTAAGATACATGTTGGGTTAAGGCTATTGATGTTCCTCTAAAGTCTTGTAGGAGCTCTAGTGAAGATAAAACAAGTTGCATTCATGTTTAAGTTTATGTCTTGCATCTCATGTTTATTTTGATGCCATCACTAATCTCACAAGAATAAATGAATGAACTTGCATTATCATATTTAAATTCCCAAGCTTGCATTTCATGTTTATATTTCAAGTCATCACTTAATTCTCAAAGATAATAATGAGCTTGCATCTCATATTTATTTTATGCTCTCACTTTAGTTTGTAATAAAGAGTAAAATGAAGTGCATAGCATGTTTAAGATTATGTTATCACCTACATACTCTAGAGCTCAAAGACTTGCCCTAAGTACCTTAAAAAGGAAATCTTAACCATGATGAGTGAATATGTTTAGTGTGAAACAAGGATGGTTTGATTTTGTAAAATGTAAAGATGATTTCAGGAAAATGTCAAAAAATGTTTTATGAGGTCTCAAGGTGTTTAAATAGCTTGGAATGTGTCAAGAATCATGTTTTTCAAATTCCTAGGTTCTGGTAATCGATTACTAAGCTTATGTAATCGATTACCAGAGTGGTTTTTCAAAGGATTTTTTGTTCTAGTAATCAATTACCATACAATGTAGTCGATTACCAAGGCGTCTTCATACCCAGAACGGTCCTTAAAACCTGGAATCGATTACCTAAGTGTAATCGATTACTCTGATGTTCTTTATTTTGGAAAAGATTTAACCTAAGTAATCGATTACCATAATATGTAATCGATTACCTGTTGTTTTGAACCCAGAATAAATTTAGCTCTGGTAATCGATTACCAGGCACATGTAATCGATTACCAGAACACCTTTTTGCTCCTGAAATTATCCAAAGAGAAAAACTAGCAACTCGTGTGCACTTATAACATGAGTTTATGTGATTATGTGTGATGAACATTTTTTGGTTTCTGTCTTATCCCTGGCCACTGGATGAATTTTGAGGAGTAGAATGCGTAATAATATGCTTGAGTGAAGTGAGGAACGTTTTGAGGATTGGAAAGACTAAGCAAATAGGGAGAATTTAGAACTAGAATCTTAAAGCACTTAGACACAAGAATAATAACTTCTGTAGCATAATTGAGCTTAAGGAAGATGGTTTATAACTAGTGATTGTGCCTAGGAGTTGAATATAGAATCTTAGGCGAAGATAGAACTTAGAAAAGAGTTTAAGGCATAGATTCTAGAATCCCGTAGTTGAATAAATGATGATGGTGAGTAATCCATATAATGCTGATTGGATGAGTTAGTGAACATAAATGTTAGAAAGAACTATAGGTAATGATCCCTTAGATGTTATAGAATCCGTAATAAAGGTTAGGATAATTGGAAGATTAGTTAAGACCCATAAGGGCCAAAGCATAAGACACCATGAGGTAGGAAGTGTGATGTAAGTATGAGGGCGAGTAAGCATATTCTTAATGATGTGATTATGTTAATATCTTAAGCATGAAATGTTATGTGGCATGATGATGTGATGATGTGGTATGACATGTTTAAAATGCATGAGAATATGAAATATGAATGAAGGATATGTTATATGAAGTTCTAAGGTTGTATGCTCATGTTGCATCCATAAAAGATATGATAATATGGAAATGATCCCATTATGACTTCCCAAGTTAAGGGTTGTACGGGTGATCCAAGAAAGAAATATGATTCCCCCTTTTACCCCGTATGAATCTAGCGACGGCTAGTTAGGATGAGCTCATTCCTAAGCGATAGGTGATTAGGAGTTTTGGTGACCATGTTAAAATCGCCAGGGCCGGCATGGTGGGTGGATTTTGGTGACCATGATGAGGGTGGAAAATGGAAAAAAAGTTATGAAAGGAACTCATGGAGTTCAAGTATGAAAAGTAAAGACGCACATGCATACGTTTCGTTGATGTTTCATTGATACTTTGATTAAGTGATATGTGTTATCTATGTGTACGTCATGCTCAAGTATTACCATGCATACATAAATATCTGCATTCATACCATGAAGACTCATGCTAAAAGAAACCCACTTTGGATAATAAGATTTGAGAAATTAAAAATGAACCTATGCATGTATACCTCTTTCGTAATGAAACCCGAAGTGGCTGGGCGACGACGATGACACTTGTGTTAAAGCCGGGAGCCTACTAGAATCGTGTATGAGTATTATCACCCCCTTTTGTTTTTCCCTCCCGTGTCGTCTCCAGACGGATTGATGTTGATGTTCGTGATTTCCCTTGAAGCGTAGGCGTAGGAGTTATGCACATCGGATTAGAGGGTGCAATGGAAGCTTGAAGACTAGTCTAGCCTGTTTATAATTATGTTTTGCATTAGTTAACCTTGCTTGATGTATCAAGTATCTTGAGATGTCCTTACATTTATAAGGGCATCGTTGTTTTGTCATGATTATAATATAATATTACAAGTTATGTTGTGTTTATTCTATGGTTTATCTATGACGTTATGGTGATGTATGCTTGGATGTTATGTTTCTCGTTTAGTAGTTGTTCCCTATGCACATGCGCGGCTCGCATTTTAAGTCTTAAGTTCAAAAAGAAAAATTTAGTCGTATTTTTAGTACTCGTATTTTTTTAAAGAAAGCCAAGTCAAGTTCTGAAATGAAGATGTAACCGCTAATAACTAGCCAAATGCGACTCGAGCATATTAGGTGAAAGTTAGGGTGTTACACTTAGTATGAGTTCCTCTAATCACAAGTATCCATAGTTCATGTTTTGTAATTTTCTAAGCTTAGGAGCACCTAAGCAACATTATGAATGAAATTATACACTTTAAATCAATTTTATGAACGAGTTAATTTAGCTACTGACCTTACTTGGATTTCAATGATTTTAATGAGATTAATTGGTTTCTAAAGGAGTTTTGAGTTCCTAGAATCCTTCCAAGAGAAAACTAGCAACTTGTATGCATTTTAATTCATGAAATTATGTGATTTTTGGGCTTTACATTTTGGTTCTGTAACTCCATGTTTGGCCACTGTACTAAATATGTTTTATGGTGTGGAAATGTGTAAAATTATGTTTGAGTGAAGTAAGGAACGTTTTAGAGAAGTTAGAAAAGATTAAGTAACTAAAAAGGGTTCAAATTGAGAATTCTAGAACACCTAACTATGGAAAAATGTAAACCTGTTCCATCATGATTAATTCAAGGATAAATGGTTTATAATCAGTAAAACATGTATAAAAATCCTTCATAAATGATTAGGTATTAATTACCAAGCTTAAGGTGATAATAAGGACTTAAAAATGGAAATTCTAGCACATCTAGACATGGCAATATACAATTCTGTTCCAGCATAGTTAGATTGAGGAAAAATGGTTTACAACTTAGTGACGTGCCTAGGAATCCCTCATAATTGGTTTAGGAATTGATTATGGAGCCTTAGGCGAAGACGGATCTTAGAAAGGGTCACAAACGGAGATTCTAGAGCCCCGTAAACATATGATATTTTTCTGCCCTTACATGCACAATGCTGTTTGGAATTTTTAGTAAGCCTAAATCTTAGAGAAAATTTTAAGTGATGACCTCTTGGGTAATAAAGATGTAATATGGGTATTGGAATAATTAGAATACAAGTTTAAGACCCTAAGGCCCAAAGCATAAGATACTATGAGATAGGAGGCCGAGTGAGCATATTTATGATGATGAATCTCGAGCATATTTATGATGATGTGATTATGTTAATATCTTGAGCATGAAACCTTATGTGTATAATTGGCGTGTTGATGTGATGAAGTGTTATGCCTTAATTTGAGATGCATGAGGTTCGAAATATGAACAAGCTAGAAGAGTATGCTCATGTGAACTAGAAAGTTATTAATTGAGAAAGTTCCATAAGAATGATACATGTGATTAAGATTATGTAGCATGACTCAAATTTGAGGAAATTCAAAGTGTAGCTATTATGCCACCGAAATTCCGTCAAATTTGAGGGACTTGAGAAAGTTTTGAAAATAAGATGTTTAATGTGACACACCGAGACGTATTCTCCTACTCCTGAGGAGAAGGCAAACCTTGAGGGCATAGACATTAGCCTGCCAAAGCAACAAGTCGTTGGTCTTAACTAGTCGATTCATTTCGAAGAAGGAAAAAGTCCCATGATGGGTGATCCTTAGGCCCCCTACCCGCACTCTAGGTGTCAGGATTATTATGATGATTATGAATATGATTATGATTCGCTTATCAAGAGGATAAGTAAGAACTAGTGACGACTAGTTAAGGTATGAGCTCATAGCCTAGTTTTATGGGTGCGGTTACTATTATGTTTAGTGTCACAAGTATGAGAAGAGGAAAGATGATCAAGAGAAGTTACATGCCACTTACATGTTATTTGATTATTGTTTGGTTTGCCTAAAGTACCTCATGCATCCATGAACTATTATGTTGCATACATGCATTAAGATTCATTAGAAAAGACATGGACCTTGGATAAATATCTTTTGTGAAAACCTCATAATGAACCTATGCATGTCTAACCTTTTTATAATAAACCCAAGGTTCCTGGGACGTAAACGATGACACTAGGATAGAGAATTTCCTATGAGATTCTTCAAGATTCTCACCCCTCTCTATTTCTCTTTCCGTTACGTCTCCAAACTGCGATGGCGTCGTTCGTGATTTTTGTTGACGTGCCCGTGTGAGAGTTGCACTACGATCCGACCATCAGCCCTACCACTTCGAGGGTCGTTGTGCTATACGCATTTTTGCATACATGGGTCGTCTATTTGCATTCCTAGTTTCCAGTTTCCGCTTCACCCACCTCCTTACGGCGATGATATGATTTTTGAGACGCGGCCTCGTGACGAGAGAACCATCACGCCCGTCCTGATCTTCGGCCGAGGCTACCCCGAGTGCGTGCCTCGCTCGAGACGTTCGAGACTGACCCTTCGGAGGATCCCCCTTCTCATCCTTTTTGGGGAGGTCCTGCCCGTGGTACCCATGGACATCGGGATGGGTAGCGAGGAAACGGTGACGCAGCCGGAGGTTGGCTCGTCGCTCTGAGATGCGTCCACATCATGGAGGTCATGCCCGTCCACCCTTCCATCTTCATGCACCTAAGGAGCTCGCCCAGTTCATTGGGTATGTACCATCGAGGGACGAGGAGGAACGTCATCCATAGTTCGAGGGAGGGGGTAATCTTAGTTTGGGGATGTATCTTTTAGGACTTCTCTTGTATCTACCATTTATGTTTCTTGTATTTTATAATTCTGTTATTGTACTAAGCTCTGCCCACTAGTATGGGTACGACTTATATTATCTTTTCAGTTATGTACTAAACTAATTATGATTAATGTTATGATGGATGTTTTATGATTAAGATGTTCCTTATTGCTTTGTTTTGTATGATTCATCTGTTTTACCTTGTGTGACCTATTTTGCTCTTCCGCTTCACGTTTCATTTATGTTATACGCAAAGGCTCGCACTTTGTTTTACGTACCTCATTTAAAAAAAAATTCTACCTATATTTTCGCTAAGTATTTTGAAAAATGAATTTAAAGGGAAGTAATAACTAATAATTAATCTTGATACGTCCTAGGCGTATTGGGTTAAATATTAGGATGTTACATTATGGTATCAGAGTTCGACTTCATAGAGCTTTAGGATTGGACTGACCATGCTTTAGAGGCATGTTACGGTAGTATGTCATGTATAGTACTTAGCTATTAGAGATAAGCCATAGGATAGGCATTCATGACCTTGTCTGTGTGTTTGTGCCATGGTAACTAGCTCATTTAGCTTGGAATATTGAGCCTGATCACCTCAGTGTTTGTTGACTTGTGTGCTTAGGGACCAATGGCACCCCGCCGACAAAATAGGAACACGAAGGAAGGCGAACAAGGGAATGAGACTGAACTGTCTACGCAAAATGGCAAGAGTGATGGAGCGCATGTTCGATCGCATGAATCAACCAAGGGATGAGCTCATGGTCCCCGCGCGAAGCCATGGAACAAGCCCGTTTTGGGAGTTCTGCAAGGCCAATCCGCCAACGTTCTGGAGCCTTGAATCCCGACAAGGTAGACGAGTGGATCAAAAACATGGAAAAGATCTACTCGGTAGTTTCCTGCTCGAGGAGAGAAGGTTACTTTGCTGCCTAAATGATGGAAGGCGGAGTTTTGGTGGACTGGCACCAAAAGGCTGCTCGAAGCCACGAGACTCGCTTAATTGGGAGCGTCAAGACGTACTTCTATGAGAAGTATTTTCTGAGTCCATGAGGAACGCAAAGGACATCGAGTTTATGCAATTGGTCCAAGGTGGATCGCCCGTCGCCCAGGACACGGCGAAGTTTGAAGAGTTGATCAAGTTCTCGGGTTTTCCAAGGGAATCCGACGAGATTTGGAAGTGCGTTAAGTATGAGGCCGGTTTGAGGGCCGAACTTAACGTAGATGTTGCGCACATGGAGATTAGGGATTTCCCTACCCTGGTCAACAAGTGCCGGATTATAGAGGGACATAAGAAGCTGAGTGCCACGAGGGCGGATCATCCCCGTGGTTTAGGACCTCAAGCCCCGAGATTCAAGCCGTCACCTCAGAATCAACCGAGGAACCACTACCATCCCTACCAATCCAACCAGTTCAAGCATCAACAACACCAATAACAACACCAACAAAGAGGACCCAACAACCAACCGTTCCGGCAACACCCAAGGTCACCGTTCAACCCAACGGCCGAGGGAACCGTAGTAATCAAGGAGGAGTGGGTGATCCTCACAACAACAACAACAACAACAACCAACAAGGAGGGCTCAATGGGAACAAGAACAAGGCACCCCAAGGAGTTCCTGCTATTCCCAAATCCGCACAAGCCGTGGAGTGCCCCCGCTGGAAAGAATCATGGCAATCGTCCTGCGGAGCGGCAAGGAGTATGTTTCAAATGTGGCAAGCATGGCCACTATGCTAAGGATTGCAGAAGCAATGGAGGGTTATCCAATCAGAATCCCCGACGTAACACTAAGGACGGGTTTTTACCCTCAACGCGAAGACGCCGCGAGATCCAACAACCTCATCGAAGGTAAGTGCGAATTAAATGGTAAGACCTTAACTGTGCTATATGACTCGGTGCTACTCATTCTTTTATCTCACATGCTAGTGTCGAGCCCTTGAATTTGAAAGTTTCTAAGCTTCCTTTTGACCTTATTGTTTCTACTCCTACAAACCGTCCTATACATACATGTAATTGTTGTTTAAATTGTCATCTTACGTTGAAAATATATCCTTTGTCATAGATTTGATTTGTTTACCCTTGAAAGACATAGGAGTAATTCTTGGCATGGATTGGCTTTACGCTAACCATGTATTGTTAGATTGTTACACCAAGTCGGTTATTTTCGTCATCCCCCTAGCAAGACTAGTCAAACCTTGAAACTTTATGTAAATTCCGTAGATGTCTTCTGGAATGGGGAGAAAACTAAGGGATATGTCCTTCTAGCCACTAGCGAGGTAGACTTTGAGCAGAACATAGATGATATTCCAATGGTAAGAGAGTATCCCGAGGTATTTCCAGGAGATACCTGAGTCCCTCCGAGAGAGAAGTGGAGTTCTCCATCGAGTTAGTTTGGAACGGGACCTATATCGATAGCCCCGTATAGGATGTCGCCCTTGGAGTTGAAGGAATTGAAAACCCAATTGGAAGAGCTGTTAGAGAAGAATTTTATTAGACCTAGTGCCTCACCATGGGGAGCCCCTGTTTGTTAAGAAAAAGGATGGGAGCATGAGGTTATGTATAGATAATAGGCAATTGAATCGTGTAACGATGAAAAATAAATACCCTTTGCCTAGGATTGATGATCTCATGGACCAGTTGAAAGGAGCAATGGTATTCTCTAAGATTGATTTGAGGTTGGGATACCACCAGATTAGGGTGAAAGATGAGGATATACCTAAAATCGCCTTTAGGACACGGTACGGACACTTTGAGTTCGCCGTGATGTCTTTTGGACTGACAAATGCACCCGCCGTGTTCATGGACTACATGAATAGGATCTTTAGACCCTATTTAGATAAGTTCGTGGTTGTTTTCATAGATGATATACTCATCTATTCGAAGATTCACGAGGAGCATGAAAGTCACCTAAGGTTGGTTTTAGAGGTGTTGAAAGAGAAGAAGTTGTATGCTAAGCTCTCTAAGTGTGAATTCTGGTTGGAGGAAGTGAAGTTTTTGGGACATGTAGTATCAAAAGGAGGTATAGCGTTAACCCTAGTAAGATAGAAGCCGTAATGAATTGGGATAGACCGACCACCGTATCGAAATACGGAGCTTTTTGGGATTGGCAAGCTATTACCGAAGGTTTATTAAAGGATTTTCCCAAATTTTCCTTCCCTAACCAAGCTCACTAGGAAGAACACCCCGTTTTCATGGAATCCCGATTGTGAAAAGAGCTTCCAAGAGTTAAAGGAAAGGTTGACCTCGACCCCAGTTTTGGTTTTACCTGACCCCAATGTACCCTTCGAGGTATATTGTGATGCTTCAGGAAAGGGTTTAGGCTATGTGTTGATGCAAAATAGGCAAGTGGTAGCCTATGCATCTAGACAACTAAGCCATACGAGGTTAACTACCCTACCCATGACCTAGAGTTAGCCGCCATAGTGTTTGCCTTGAAGATTTGGAGGCATCACTTATATGGAGTAAGGTTTGAGGTTTTCTCCGATCACAAGAGTCTTAAGCACCTCTTTGATCAAAAGGAGTTAAACATGAGGCAAAGAAGGTGGATGGAGTTTCTAAAGGACTATGATTTCGGCTTAAGTTACCACCCGGCAAGGCCAATGTGGTCGCCGATGCCTTGAGTCGAAAGTCATTACGCTTATCCCACTTGATGGTCAAGGAAGTTGAGCTAATAGAGAAGTTTAGGGCATGAATTTGGGGATGTCAATATCAGAAAAGAGTGTAAGGATGTGCCATCTTACAGTGACAAGTGGGTTTAAGCAGAGGGTTATGATGGCACAAGTAGAAAATGAGGAGTTCAGGGAGACTCTCGAAGGTTAAGGCTGGAAAGCTTAAGGGTTTTGAGCAAGGAACCGATAGGTTGTGGAGGTTGAAGGGCGATTTGTGTACCATAAGATGATGACCTCCGAGAAGTATCTTGGAGGAGGCCCATAAAAGCCACTTCACCATCCATCCTGGTGCCACCAAGATGTATCAGGATTTAAAGAAGATGTTCGGTGGCCCGAATTGAAAAGGACGTAGTAGCCTGGGTTAGTAAGTGCTTAGTCTGTCAAAAAGTGAAGATTGAGCACCAAAAGCATTCAGGAATGTTGCAACCTTTGCCTATCCCCGAATGGAAGTGGGATAGTATATCTATGGATTTTGTGACCGGCCTACCTAAAACCCAAGCCCATGACGCTATTTGGGTAATAGTGGGAGGGTGAACCAAGTCGGCCTATTTCCTACCCATCAAGATAACCTTTTCCCTAGATAAGTTGGCCCAGTTGTATATCCAAGAGATAGTGAGGTTACATGGAGTTCCATCGACGATAATCTTGGATCGAGATCCGCAGCTTACGTCGCGTTTTTGGGGAGCTTTTCAGAAGGCGTTTGGTTCAAAGCTGTGTTTAAGCACGACTTACCACCCTCAAACAAATGGACAATCGAAAAGAACTATCCAAACCTTGGAAGACATGTTGAGGGCATGTGTTTTGGATAGAAAAGGGAGTTGGGATAAGTACCGCGCTTATTGAGTTCGCGTATAACAATAGTTATCATGCGAGCATCGGATGGCACGTACGAGGCCTTGTATGGAAAAAGTGCCAGTCGCCCTTGTGTTGGCATGATCCAGAGAACAAAACGTTTTGGGACCAGATGTATTGAGGGAAACCACGGAGCAAATAAGAATGATCAAGGATAGAATCATGACGCTCAAAGTCGACAAAAGAGCTATGCGGACAAGCGGCGAAAGTCGTTGGAGTTTCAAGAAGGCGAGCATGTTTTCTTAAGAATTACCCCACTACATGCATAGGTAGAGCCATGAGAGTCAAGAAGTTGAGTCCCCGATTCTCGGTCCTTTTGAAATCCTTCAGAGAGTCGGGACAGTTGCCTACAAAATAGCCCTACCTCCAAATCTATCAAATCTTCATGACGTCTTTCACGTCTCCCAGCCTAGAAATATCAATCGACCCTAGCCATGTGTTAGAGCCAGAGCATGTACAGGAAGGGAGGACCTTACTTTCATCCTCCACCAACGAGGATCGTGGATCGAGGTGTCAAGCAGTTGAGGAACAAGTCCGTTCCTTTGGTGAAGTCGTGAGGACGAGACAAGACAGAGGAGCACACGTGGGAATTGGAATCGAGATGCGGACGAAGTATCCTGAGCTTTTCTAAGGTAGCAAATTTCGAGGACGAAATTCTTTTTAAGGAGGGGAGTAATGTAATGCCCTTTTTTTCCGTTCTGAGTACAAATGACCAAAATGCCCCTAAGGTCATTTTTACCTGAATTCAGGAGTCGATCCAATCCGAATGGGTCAACTCAATATTTGAAGGGGTTATAATTGTTATGTTTGATATCCGAGGTGAAATTCTCATTTTCTAAACTTTTGGCTCAAAATGACCAAAATACCCCGCTGTGTTCTACACGTAAAAGGTGACGTTTGAGCCCGAAATTTTTCCAGGAAGTTTAGAATGATATTTTTGAGTGATGTTTGATGTTTAGTCGGGCCCGGTTGGTCCCGGGCAGTTTTAGTGCAAAATTACCATTTTGCCCCTAGAACAGTGTACAGTGAGCCTAATGACGCAATTAAGCAAACCTAAGCAATATTAGGCTTTAATCAAAGATTAATTTATTTCGATAATTAATCTAGAGTCAAAATAATTTATTAAGGTTAATTAGAACCTAAGATTGCTTAGATAAACTCTAATTGCATTCTTTAATTCAAGATTCCTAGTCATGGAATCTTGAATAGTATTTCTCTCTTCAATTCCTTAAATTAAGGAATTGTGTCATACCTCATTTGACTAAGAAAATGAATTTAATTTGTTAATCTAGTATGACCACTCCTAATCAAGTCTTGACACTCCTAATTACCCAATTACCTCACCTAAACACTTTCTTACAACTCCTAACCAAAACCTTAATCAAAAAAACACCTAAACACATCACTAAAACACAATTACATGAGCAAATTAATTCCCCTTTTTGCCGCCCAATCTGGCCGAATACATGGCCTAGGAGAAGTGCCACATGTTGTTTGATTTCTCACTCAAGAGCCATGCCTAGGCCATACCTCAAACCATACCTCACCATGTTTTCAACCATGCCTTTGCCCATACCTTGTAAGAGATATTTTCCTCCCAATTGACCAAGCAAGGCCATCGGCCATCCTCCCTTGTGCAGCCTTCATTGTGTAAAATTTTCTATAAATACCAAGCCTTGAAGAACCTTGATACACTTTAGATCATTTGCTAAGTTTAGTTGTCTTGCACTTTCTTGCATTTTCTCTCAAATTCCTCTTCATCTTCTTCAACTTCTTCTTCCGCTCCAAGAACCTTGCCACCACCACAAACAACCATAAACCACCACTACCTCACCTTAAACCATCTCTCAAACACTCAAATCTTCCATTTCCAAGCTTAGAAACTCAAGGAAAAATCATCTCCTTTGAGTTCCCTTCTTGGCCGAACACACCACCACACTCAAGAGAAGATTTTGTCTTCTCAACTCTTCAAGAATCAAGCTTTCTTTCTTCCATTCCAAAGACTTCCTTAGGTAGGGGTTTTGTTTTAATGTTTTTACTTGTTTTCCTCAAGAAAAGTTCTAGTTTTCTCTTGGTTCAAACTCTTTTCCTCCTTTCTTTTTCATTTCGGCCAAGAGGCTTTTTTATGAGAAGAACTTGAGCTTGATGATGAGGTTTCAAGATAATGACTTGTTGTTGTCATGTGAGGAATCTCTAAAGCATGAAACTTAGTCTTGGACCATACATGCTTGTGTTTCTTCCTTTTTCCTTGGTTTCATTTTCAGTTCTTTTCCTTTTCTTTCTTAAATGGTCAGGTTTCCTTTTCCTTTTCCTTGAAAGATTTCGGTTTCCTTTGCCTTGGTTTGAACAAAGTTTGCTAAAAATGTAAAGTAGATCACAAAAGTTTTGTTAAAGAAAATTAATCACATGTTTTCAAAGAGCTCTAAGCTTACCCTTGCCAACCTTAAAGTTGGTCGGCCATTCTAAGAGTTTCACTCTAGATTGAAGCCCATGAGCAATAAAATAAAGAATATGATTTAGTTCATGTATTTTGTTTAGACAAGTGTTGAGCTTTGTGTATATTTTCTAGAGCTTGATGATGAAGTTCAAACCTTAAGACTTCCTTGAAGTCTAGATGCTAAGAACTCTAAAGCTTGCCTTATGATACATAATGGGTTGAGGTTTCATGTTTCTTTAAAGTCTTGCAAAAGGGCTCTAGCTAAGATCTAAAATAAGATGCATTCATGTTTACTTTAATGCTTTGCATAGCATGTTTATTTTCAAGTTATCACTAAACAAATTAAAGATTAAAACAAGAATATGCATCCTCACTTAATAAATCTCAAAACCTACCTATTTCAACCTTAAAGTTGATTGTTGATTTGGGGTAAATACCTCAAGGGGCCTAGAGCACTAAAATAAAGAATTGAACCTTGTATTTCATGTTTACTTTCTTACCTAGCATGTTTATATTTTATGCCATCACTTAAATTCTAAAAATAACAAATGAGTGTATCTCATGTTTATTTTATGCTCTCACTTTATTTTCTAATGAAGAATAAAAATGAGGTGCATAGCATGTTTAAGTTTATGTCATCACTTTAATGATCTAAAGCTCAAAGACTTGCCCAAGTATCCTATGTAAGGTTTTAAGAAAATGTTGGCATTTTAAAGAAGCCATTCGGCCTTGTGGTGATGATGATGGACTTAGTGTAATGCCCATTTTCCCATGGTCAATGACCAAATGCCCTAAGGTCATTTACCCAAAGTGAGGATCGCGGTCCCCATCCTCAAGGGGATATTTTGTTGATTGATAGGGGATTATATGTGTTATATGTGGTAATAAAGCAGAAGAATCTCATTTTCAGTTCGACGCGCAAAATTACCAAAACGCCCCTTGAGCTAGAAGAGTATGCTCATGTGAACTAGAAAGTTGTTAATTGAGAAAGTTCCATAAGAATGATAGATGTGATTGAGATTATGTGGCATGACTCAAATTTGAGGAAATTCGAAGTGTAGCGTCATGCCTGCCGAATTTCGTCAAATTTGAGGGACTTAAGAAAGTTTTGAAAATAAGATGTTTAATGTGACACACCGAGACGTACATCTCCTTCTGAGGAGAAGGCAAAACCGTGAGGGCATGACATCAGCCTCCAAAGCAGACAAAGTCGTTGGTCTTGAGCGATGCGTTTTGAAGAAGGAAAAAGTCCCATGATGGGTGATCCTTAGGCCCCCTACCCGCACTCTAGGAGTCGAGATTATTATGATGATTATGAATATGATTATGATTCGCTTATCAAGAGGATAAGTAAGAACTAGTGACGACTAGTTAAGGTATGAGCTCATAGCCTAGTTTTAGGGGTGCGGTTACTATAATGTTTAGTGTCACAAGTATGAGAAGAGGAAAGATGATCAAGAGAAGTTACATGCCACTTACATGTTATTTGATTATTGTTTGGTTTGCCTAAAAAGACCCATGCATCCATGAACTATTATGTTGCATACATGCATTAAGATTCATTATAAAAGACATGGACCTTGGATAAATATCTTTTGTGAAAACCTCATAATGAACCTATGCATGTCTAACCTTTTTATAATAAACCCAAGGTTCTGGGGACGTAAACGATGACACTAGGATAGAGGATTTCCCTATGAGATTCTTCAAGACTCTCACCCCTCTCTGTTCTCTTTCCGTTACGTCTCCAGGTTGCGATGGCATTGTTCATGATTTTTCTTGACGTGCCCATGTGGGAGTTGCACTACGATTGGATCATCAGCCTACCACTTCAGGATCGTTGTGCTATATGCATTTTTGCATACGTGGGTCATCCGTTTGCATTCCCAGTTTCCAGTTTCCACTTCACCCCGACCTCTCCCTATGGCGATGATATGATTTTTGAGAGGACGCGGCCCGTGACGAGTAGAACGTCGTGCCCGTCCTGCATCTTCGGCAATACGAGGCTACCCCGAGTACGTGCCTCGCCCGAGATGTTCGGAGACTGACCCTCGGAGGATCCCCCTTCTCATCCTTTTTCGGGAGGTCCTGCCCTACCCATGGACATCGGGATGGGAGCGAGGAGACGGTGACGCATGGAGGTTGGCGTCGCCCGAGATGCGTCCACATCGCGGAGGTCATGCCCGTCCACTCTTCCGTCTTCATGCACCCGAGGAGCTCGCCCAGTCATTGGGTATGTACCATCGACGGATGAGGAGTGCGATCCATAGTTTGAAGGAGGGTAATCTTAGTTTGGGGATGTATCTTTTGGGACTTCTCTTGTATCTGCCATTTATGTTTCTTGTATTTTATAATTCTGTTATTGTACCAAGCTCTGCCCACTAGTATGGGTATGACTCTATATTATCTTTTCAGTTATGTACTAAACTAATTATGATTAATGTTATGATGGATGTTTTATGATTAAGATGTTCCTTATTGCTTTGTTTTGTATGATTCATCTGCTTTACCTTGTGTGACCTATTTTGCTCTTCCGCTTCACGTTTCATTTATGTTATACGCAAAGGCTCGCACTTTGTTTTACGTACCTCATTTAAAAAAAAAATTCTACCTGTATTTTCCGCTAAGTATTTTGAAAAATGAATTTAAAGGGACGTAATAACTAATAATTAATCTTGATACGTCCTAGGCGTATTGGGTTAAATATTAAGATATTACAGAGTGAACGAGTGTATTTATGTTATACTAAGAGTATTAATGTTATGTGCATAAGATTGTGTGAACTTATGCCGTAATTGATTTGATAATACGGCATGCCATGATTGAGATACATATAGATATAAGATGATGATGAAATGAATGAATATGTTTATATGGCTTTTAAAGATTTGATTGATTGAGACATTGAATGAGATGGCATGAGTTAAATAAGTTACGTGGCATGACTCAAATCTGAGGAAATTCGGTAGAGTTTATGCTTGATTTCCATCAAATTTGAGAGACTTAAAAGAAGTTTTGAAAAGGAAGATTTTGAATATGACATGTCGAGACGCAGTTCTCCTTACGGTGAGGAGAAAGTAAACCCGTGGAAAGTACGGTTGTAGAGCCATACCGAAGCGGACAAAGTCACTAGTTTTAACCAGTTGATGCATTTCGTAGACCAGACGTACTTCTCCTGCTATAATGAGGAGAAGGTAAAACCGTGAGGGCATAGACATTAGCCTCCAAGCGGACAAAGTCACTGGTCTTAACCAGTTAATGCGTTTCGAGGAACGAAAAAGTCTCATGATGGGTGATCCTTAGGCCCCCTACCCGTACTCTGGGAGTCGGAATTATTGTGATTGTGTTACGCTTATCAAGAGGATAAGTAAGAACTAGTGACGACTAGTTGAGGTATGAGCTCATAGCCTAGTTTTAGGGTGCGGTTACTATTTTGATACCTTTATGTCACAAGTTTGAGAAAAGAGAAAAGGATGTGAAGTTCCATACTTATGAAAGAGAAAGGTTTTCACGAGAAGTTACATGCCACTATGTGATGATAAATTATTTGTGTCATGTTTTAATTGTTTACATGTATAAAGTATTGCCATGCATCCATGTTTTGCTATGCTGCATACATGCATTAAGATTCATCATAAAAGACACGGACCTTGGACAATTACTCTTATGAAACCTCAAAATAAAACTTTGCATGTTAAACTTTTCATAATAAACCCAAGATTCCTAGGGACATAAACGATGACATTAGGATAAGAGGTTCTTTAGAGATTCTTTAGTAAGATTCTCACCCCCTCTTTCTTTTTGTTACGTCTTCAGATTCCGATGTCGTTCGTGGTCTTCATTACACATCATTTGGGAGGTGCACTTTACCCGAGCATCAGTCATATCATTTCGAGGGTCGATGTGCTGTCCATATTTTGCGTACATGGGACGCCTGTTGCGCATCCAGTTTCCAGTTTCGCTTTACTCCTACCTCACCGTTTGGCGACGACCTGAATCTTCGAGAGGACCAACCCCATGACGAGAGACTCGCCCAACCCGTCCATCATCCTCAGCGGCCAGAGGCTACCCGAGTACATCCGCGCATACCACGTACGGGGTCGACTGTCTAAGGACTCCCCTGCCTACCTCTACTCGGAAGGTTCTCTCCTTGGTACCCATGGATGTGGGTAAGGGCAGTGAGGAGACGTCCACCAGCCGAGGCTTGCGAGGCGAGACGACAGCTCGAGAGGCGCTCGTGCCGAGGTAGTCATGTTGTTCCCCGCTCCGCATGCCCACGCCCCCTCTTCTTTGGGCCATGACCGAGGAACTCGAGGTTCGTGGGACACATCTCCCTATCGCTAAAGGACCAGCGTCACCAGGAGGTTTTAAGGGAGGGGTAGCTATAGATGGGGTTTGATCTTTTGGGGTTTCCCTGCTTGCCGTTATGTTTCTTTTCTGAACTTTCCTATTCTATGTACTAGCTATGCCCATTCTTATGTCGGTATGACTTTATGGTTTTATATTTCAGTTGATGTATCCAACTATGTATCAAACTATGTTATCTAATATATTATGGCATTTGCCCCTATGAATGGATGTGTTCTTTATTGCTTTCAATTGTATGTTTTAATCCTTTGCCGCTTCACATTTCGCTCATGATAGTACACAACGGCTCGTATTTTTTTTTATGTATTTCAACAAAAAAAAATTTACCTGATTTTCTGCTAAGTAATTTTACAAATGAATTTAAAAGGAGGTAATAACTAATAATTAATCTTAATGCGTCCTAAGCGTGTTGGATTAAATATTAGGGTGTTACAAAACACCCAATTTAGCAAGTTCTAAGAAAGCCCAATCTTGTAAGAAGAATGATTGTGTAGTCGATCAAACTCTTTGAGTTCAGGACGGAGTACTATCTAAGGGGCTGATCAAAGTGGAAGTGTCGACCAACTTCATAGTCGAGTTACCACCTTCTAATCCAAACCCAAGAACATATGGATCATGTATATAGATAGATCGTCCAATAACAATGAAAACGGGGCTTGGATCATCTTGAAATACCCTAGCAGCATAGCAATTGAGCAATCCTTCAAGTTCATGTTTCAAGACTAGCAACAATCAAGCCGAGTACAAAGCCTTAATCGAAGGCCTTAAACTCACACAAGAGATCGGTGGCCTCATCATCAAATGACTCACAACTAGTCGTAGGATAGGTGAAAGGAGAATTTCAGGCCAAAGAACTTCAATTGGTAAAATACCTAGAGAAGGTAATAGAACTAAAAGGAAGTTTCAAAAAGTTGAAATCGAGCACATCCCTAGAAAGCAAAATACTTGAGCTGATATCTTGTCAATACTGGCAAGTACAAAGTCAGTGACCACCATCAGGTCTATCATTCAATAAGAATTCGGAGAGTTGAGTATCGGAAAGAAGAGCATAAAGTGCTAAGCTCAGATGAACAAGACCTGGGATGGATAACTCCCATCCTCAAATGTCTCCTAGAAGGACAAGAGCTCGAAGACGAGAGATGCCAAGAAGCTAAGAAAAGCCTCAAGCTTTTACATCATAATAGCCGGAGAGTTGTACCACTGAAGTTTTGCCTAGCCTTTGCTAAAATACATAGGTTCTATCTCTTCCCACTCAATAATGGAAGAAGTTCACTAGGGACAGGAATCCATATTGGAAGAAGAGTTTTAGCTACCAAAATACTCATAATAGGATATGTTTGGCCAACTATGAAAAAAGATTGCCTCGAATTTGTCAAAAAAGTGACAAATGCCAAAAGTTTGGCGACTTTAAGCACACCTTAGGAAGGAGCTCTACTACTCGAAAGTCAACTGGCCCTTCAACAATTAGGGCATTGACAAACTCAGGCCCTTCCTTCTAACTCCAAGTCAATTGAAGTATTTAATAGTATTTGTTGATTATTTCACCAAATAGTTAGAGGTCGAACATGTACCTCATATCACAACCAAGAAGGTTAGGAAGTTAGTGTGGAAGAAAATAATATATAGGTTTGGAATTACCAAAGTCCTTATCAATGACAATGGCATGCAATTCATGGATTGGAGGTATTTAAAGATTTTTGCAAAGAGCACGAGATCACACAACAATTCTGATTCATGGAGCATCCTCAGACTATTGATTTGCCTGAAGTAGCCAATAAGGTCATCCTTTCTAGACTCAAAAAACAACTTGGAGTGCAAAAGGCCTCTGGGCTTGTGGAGTTACTTGCAGGACTCTAGGCATACCACACAACTCCTCACTCTTTTACAAGGGAAACCCTCTACGGATTAGTGTATAAAAGTAATGCATTCATCCTAATCGAGCATATAGAGCCAACCTTTAGAACCTCATCCAATGTCACTTACATAAGAGATAAAGCTCAGAATGTTGAGCTAGACCTAATTGAAGAAGTCAGGGAAGAAGCTAAAGTGTAGGCAGAAGCCATTATATAATGAATGGCTAAGAAGTAAAACATGAACATCAATGCTTGAGAGGTCGATGAAGGAGACTTAGTACTCAGGAAAATTAAGCCTTGAAGGAAACCTCAAGGCGAAGGAAAGTTAGCTCTCAATCGGGAAGGCCCATTCCAAGTCACTCAAAAAGTAGGAAGAAAAGCTTACAATATTATCAAGCTCATAGGCATAAGCCGAAGGACATGGAACGTGTCCTCATTCAAGAAGTATTATAGCTAGATAAAGCCCTTAAATTGTATAGACAGGTGTGCTCTTTTCTCTTCACATGGTTTTCCCATAGGGATTTTACATGGAAGAGGTTTTCACAAGGCATGACCTATACAAGCTGACCTATAAAAGTCGAGCATGAACTAAGCTCAATGGCAGTTGGTTTTACATTCATTGCATTTTTGTAAATCCTCACATCATTTGAATAAAGCTATTTTGCAAGGCTATTCATTTACTATACATCTTCTCACTCCATGAGCAAAGTCTCAAACATATCACAATTCTAAAATGCACAACCGATCTATTTTGGTGCCAAAGACAAATAATCTAATCTCTTGAGAAACAAAGGCAAACGACAAAATTGCAAAAGTAAGTACCCATGCTTAGAGGCCAATCAAACAGTTTTATCTCCTTACCTGAAGTTAAGGGTATGTTAGAAAAGACCCACTTTCAAAAGTTTGAATGAGCAGTTTCTTAAGTCCTATTTATAGATTGAGGGCATAGGGTAGACACCCATGTTTAGGAGTTTAAAGGAGTAGTTTTAAAATCCTCACTTGTAGGTTAAGGGTATATGGGCAAAAGACCCATATTTAGAAACTTAAATGAGCAAGTTTTAAGTCCCCTATCTGTATATAAGGGGCATAAGGTAAAAACTTAATTCATCTTCATATGAATAAAACAAAGGGAATGATCTTATAAACTGAGCAACCAAGTAGAAAAAAAAATAAAAAGCTTAGAAACGTAGCTAAAAATCTCAAAACTCTCTAAACAAAGCAAGCAATATAAAAAATAAACAAAGCACAAAAGTCAATAAATGTAAATAAAGGCTATGTAGCATTCTCAGGGCAAAATAATTTTAAGAACAAGTAATCATACCACCACAACTATAGAAATTATTCAAAATATATTAAGGTTGGTAGCACTATTACAAAGTCTTTAAAATTGTTCAAATACTTTCCCAAAGGTAGCCAAAATACATAAAAAGAAAAAAAGTACAAGTAAAACGAGCTCAAATGTCAAGAGGGAGCATCCTCGGCTGGACGCTCTGATTGACAACATCATCGAAGGGAGGAACCATAGAAATCGGATTCGCAATAACAGAATCAAGTGGTAGCCTTGGCGATTTAACCTTCCCCCTTAACCTTCTTAGCAATATCCCTGGACATCATAGAGACAACAAGACTAAGTGTCAAGGTTAGGGGAAAGGACTTTGACTTGCTTCAACGCATGTCAAAACCACTCACGTACTACAAAGTAGTGTCCTTCTCCAAATAAGCTTTCTCCCACTCAAACTCTGCCATGGCTAAATAGTATTGGCCCTTCTTCTTATCTAAGGCCCTCTCGAGATCGGCTACCTTGACAAGGAGTTCTTGTTTCTCCTTACCCAATTTTTTAAGCTTGGAGAATGGGGCCTCCTTCGTCCTCCTTATCTTCTCTCTCACAATGCCAATATTCTCGGCATGCTTGGTCTTGAGCTTCTCCAACTCACCCTTAAGTTTGGTGACTAGCTTCCCCTCTAGCCCGTCTTTCAACTCCAAATATTGATCCATGGCACAAGTATGGAGAGCACAAACCTCTATTCACTAAGCACGTCGATTGTGCCAACTTCATTAGAGCTCTTCTTGTCCTCGGTAGATTCGAGGAGTTCATCCTTCTTCAAGAAAAAGAAAAGCTCTACACTCCAAAGAGAAGGTGGAAAGCCCCCTCCTTGACCTGATTGAGAGTGGACTTAGCAACCACTTGTCCCTCTAGAGAAACCTCAACCTCTCTAATAGTCTCTCTCACTTTTTTCTTTGAGCGTCTCACAATTAGAGGCTTAGGTTGGGATTTGGTCTTCGAACCCTTGCAATAGGTTTCTCAAGCAATGGCAGTGGCAGGAGAGGTTCCCGCCTTCTCTTGAGCTCGACGATGGTTAAGAGGCTTGAATAGATGTAGGAGTCATCTTTAGAGCCATTGAATCCAAAAAGAGACACTAGAATAAAATCCTCATAAATAATCTGACTAATGAAAGCATGGAAAAGTAGGAGAAATTAGTAAAGCAACCATAGAGAAAAACTTACTAATATGTTGGATTATGTTGACCCTATTAGAAATCCATTTAATAAGCTCCACACTTGATAAAGCTTTGTGAAGTCAATCAAGTGCTCGACTAAGAACCCTATAATGATCTTATCCTCAGGAGAAGGGTAGAAGGCTCTACACCTAAAATTTGTCTTAGCAATTTATTCCAATAAAGGGGGAAGCTAGCATGACCCTCGTAGTCTAGGAAATAAGGGTATTCAAACCTATAAGCCTAACCCTAAAGAACTGGTCCTTAAAGCTTTTAAAACTAGAGGTTAGAGGCCAAAATATTTTCTTAGGGGTACCACTAGTGGAAATCCATCTCCTTTTGTCAAAATTCTTAACTTGGAATAAGGAGAAGAAAACGGCTAAGGAAGGCTTAATATCTAGATACTCCATCAACACCTCAAAAGCTCTTATATAAGCCCAACCATTGGGGTGAACCTGAGTAGGAGCTAGATTAACAAAGTTCAGTTATAGGTAAACTGGAAAGGAATCTTGACACCTAAAGGTGGTGAAAAGGACATCGTACATGAATAAATAAGTCAGTTCCTTCCTTGCCGAGGTCCCTGGATATGGCAAATTTTATCCTGGGGCCTACATGTAATGACCTCGACCATACGTCAAACCTTATTCCTAAGGTTGGTTAGATGGGATCGTTTTGAAAATGAGCAGCTAAACCTTTATCAATATAAAGTAAGTGTGTATTTTTAACCTCGAAATTAACATAGAAATAATAATCGATGACACTCTTGGCTGAGGAAGCCTTTACATCCCCAATACTTGCCAAACTCTCTTGAGACATCTACAAGAGGAAAACCGACAAGGCTTGAGACTTAAAACTAGAAAAAACTCAAAATAAGAGCACAAGCATATCAAGAAAAACAAAAATCAACAACAACCATCACCTACCCTAGGGTTCTTCAATCACCGAATCAAGCAAAAATGTAAAAGAAACTAAAAGCGTAAAAAATGACAACATACCTTCGTGAGACAAAAGACTACGAACAAAAGGAAAGTAATTAAAAGCAAGCAACCTGCCAAAGCCAATAAAATGGCATCACAACCTACAAGTCTGAGGCATTTAAAGAAAAAGTGAAGTGGAAACCAATAGATGCAATCCTCAGAATATGATAAGATCATGGCTTGAATAAGAGACCTACAAAGAAAAGGGAAAAGCTCCAAAGAATCTTCAAAAGAACAAGATATTGAAGGAGAAATGGTGAAAAACGAAGCTTGAAAGCAACGAAGCAAGGCATGCTTGAAAAATGGTTAGCCTCAAATTATCATTATCTCTCACATAGTACAAATGGTTTCTTCTCAAAACTAAAAATGGGAGGGAGAAGGCATCCCACGAAAGAAATGAAATATCTTAGCCAATTTAACGGTCTATGAAATTTTCCTCCACTCAAAATCATAGCCACCTAGGAAATCAACGGGGCACAACTAGGAGCAAATAGAAGATCCAAGGGCGGGATTCAAAGCGTCATTCCATAATTAATGTGCATGTCAAACAATGCACTACCTGACATGCACGTCCTACAAGCAATCATCACAGTAAATAAAACGTCTCAAAGAAGACACCAAGCAAAAAGCTCAAGTTAACCTGAGTTTGAATTTATGAAAGAGCTCGGTAAGACAATGGCCAATGGCTCAGCTCATAAGACTTGAGTAACATAAGGTCGGAATATTCCATGTTGAATACACCAAGCTTATAGGTTGTGGACTAAGCAATGTCTTGGGCGACCTATAGGTCGATGTTAGCACTTATTCGGGCTCCCAAGTTCATATGCCCAACAAGAATATAAGGCTTAGCCCAAGATCTAGCGAGCTTATGAATGAGAACTCAAAACTCGGGTTACAAATATGAAGCAGTAGACCTCTTCAAACTAAAAGACTTGAGAAGATAATTCAGTTACAACCAAAGGAGATATCTCCTTCCACGATATTCTAAGAGATAATCCGTTACCCTAAGGCAAGGGAATAAACCCTAACAAACTCCTCTATATAAGAATAACTTTAGCAGTAAGTATCATCTCAATTATCACTCTCCTGAGTAAAACTTCTTCTGACTTAGCGTTTAAGTCCTTGCAAGTCCCCACCTCTGGTGTTGGAAGCTCAAAGATCTATCAACCATAGCTATGATAAGTCGAGGACTCACCTCTAGAAAATAGGTCCTAGCAATATATGTTGTTATTTTGTAGAACATGAAGTCATGTTATTATAATATAACATATTATCATTGTCAAATGGATTATTAGTTATTGTTTTCTTTCCTTCACAATATGTATGCTACATTTGTTGTACTCAATTTTTTTTCTAATTATTTATTTTTGCATTGTATTTTATTAAAATTAATATATTTATTTAAAGTAATGTAATACTTTTTTTAATTCCATGAACATATATGAAGCATAGTTTTCTAGTGAACTAGCCACCTGCGAGTTCAGTCTTTAATTAGACCGAGCATGCATATGACTTGGTCAATGCTGGTCAAACCCAATGTGATTCGGCTAATTATATAGTCGAACCAGTCACTAGCCAAACCTAAATCAGCTTGAACCACACACATGGAAATTCATGAATATATTCAAAAATTTCATATGTGGGATTGAATCCCATCCTAACATAAAGGGGTCACCCCTAACCACTAGGCTAGCTATGTAGTTGTATCGTTTTGTTTAAATAATATATATATATATATATATATATATATATATATTGCATATTTAACATGTTTTTATATAATTATCTAATTAAATCTTGTTTAACCGGTTGAACCAATGCCCCACTAGTAGGACTAGTGACTCAATGCCTTGGTCGAGTCAATCACCAAGCTTGAGTCTGAAAATTATAGTATAAAGTATAATTTTTAATAGTAAAAAAATAAATTTAATATTTAATATATATATTTTTTACTATTAATCGTCTATGCATCGCAACAATAATAAACTCCATAGGCTAAATTTTTGTTATCATTTTAAATTCCTAAAATACCCTTACTCACCTTAGCACATAGTAGAACTCAAGCAAACACTCTCTGTCTCATATCTCTACTCTCGATCTTATCTTTTCCTCTTCAACTCATTATTGATTTACTCTCTTAATTGTTGATTCAAAAATTCATTAGAGGCTCCAAACCCATACACTCCTTCACACTTACAATGGTGCAGGAGTGTTGGACAAAATCCCAAATCCATACAAGTCAAACAAATAAATAGAGTAAAAAGGAGAATAAGAATTTAACGTGTTTAGACTAACAATGCCTACGTCCACAACTCAACAAATCAATTCATTAGTTTTCTAAAACAATTATCGATCTAACAATCTCTCACAAACTCAAAACCCCAATATACATAATCTTACAAAATAATTTCTCCACCTAGTAAAAACTCACTCGAACAAACACACTCTCTCACAAAAAATGTCATACACTCAATTTTCCCTTTTGCCGTCTGTGGCGTACATATATCCTAACACCACTCCAGATATATATATATATATATATATATATATATATATATATATATATATATATATAAAACTTAAACCAAACTTGCTAATTGCAACAACGCACAAAAATTTTTATTTTTTTAAAGGATTTTAATAAAACAAACCAAATCCAAAGCAAACAAGACCCAACAAGCCTCTACCTTACCTTGTGATTGGAACAAACTTTATGTCTATAAGAGTCAGAAGGCTTTATCAAAGTACTAGCAAATGTTACCTTTTTCTTTGGCAAATACATATGCTCTGTCTTTCTAACATTTCTATATACTCTGTTCATTGCCTTTATTCATAACAGTCACCTCCATCAACTTATACAAGTTACCACGTCTCTTACCCTTTATTATCTTCAAAGAACCTCGACTAACTTGCATTACTCCAGCTCTTGCAAAATATCCATAGCCCAATGCATCAAGTCTGCCCAAAGAAATCAAATTTCTTCCAAGTCTAGTACGTACCTTACATCACCAAGTGTCCGCACACAACTATTATACATTTTAATTTTAACAGTGCACTTTCCAACAATGTCAAAGCAATCATAAATGTCAAACTATTCCTTTGTCCAACAAACATGATTAGAATAACCAGAATCTAAAAGCTAGCAATCACTATTAACATTTTTCTTCTTCAACCATTAATACTTCATTTTCATAATTTGAGTATTCTTCCTTAGTTGCAATAACATCTTCAAGCTTCTCTTTTCCTTTTCCTTTACTCCTTTCAAATTCTTCTATATCCGCTTTCAATTTCCTGATAAAGTTTAGTATGACCCATCTCATGACAATAATAACATTGTTTGTCTTTATAGTTCGGTCTTGAAATCGAAGGTCTTCATTTATCTATGCTAAAATTTCCGTCACGAGACATGCTTCTACCACGGCTAGTTCTAGTAACAAAGACAGTTTCGTCTAATTGACCATGTGATCCTTTCAATTTTTCATTCTTCAATAATACAACAATCATATCATCAACTTTCAAAGTATTTTTTCCAACTAGATATGTAGTGATTAAACTATCATAATTATTTGGAAGAAATGATAATAATAACATTACCTTATCTTCATCATCAATTTCACACCAATACCATAACTATGTAATCAATTTTGTAAAATGATTCACAAGATCTCTAATATCAGCACCAACATCCATCTTCAATTGATATAATTCTTTCTTTAAAAATAAACTATTTGTGAGAGACTTTTATATATACATATTTTCTAACTTCTTCCACAAATCAATAGAGAAGTTTCATTCAAAACATTGTACTTTACCTCAGGTGCTAGACACAAGCGAATTATACTACTTTCATCTCTATCTCTTCTCATTCGTCATATGACATCTTTTCAGGCTTTTCTCATTTCCATTAAAAAATTTAGTCAATTCTTACTGCACAAAAATATCTTTAGTATTACTGTGCCAATAACTAAAATTATTTTTTCCATCAAAAGGCTCTAGCTCAAATTTTCTCATTGAACCAGTTTCATCCTTGCCATAAAAAAATCAAGCGATCAGAACTCGCTCTGATACCAATTGTTAGGAAAAATCCTATATCCACGTAAGCCAAACAAATAAATAGAGCAAAAAGGAGCACAAAATTTAACGTGTTTAGGCCAACAATATTTACATCCACAACTCAACATATCAATCCATTAATTTTTTGTGAAAAATACAATCACCAATCTAACAATCTCTTACAAACCCAAAACCCCAATACACCAATCTCACAAAATAAATTTTTCACCTAATAAAAACTCTAACATCCAAGATATATAGGAGTGAGGTTAGAAATACTTAGAAATGAAAATTTCATACTTAGAATTACTTTTCGGGTAATATCGAATTACCTAAGTATGGTATTTCACCCGTTCTGAAATTTCATGTACGATTTCTAATATCTAAAGCTAATTTAACCTTTACAAAATGATTAACCTTATCTTTTTACATTACATGAATGGCTAAGATTCAATTTTAAAATTTAAAATTTGAATCATAGCCATCCTTTTTATCTTTAAAGATTATAAACTATTCTAGACTATTACATAATGTAACGCCCCAATTTTTACTGTAATTTTTACTATCATTAGGAATTACCGAATTACCGTAGGTAAATATTATATAAAATTTGAGACCAAACAACCCTTAATAAAGGAATATAACGTTAGAAGAGAAGTTAGGAGCAATTCGTGCAAGTATTGCAAACCCCAATTTTCTGTACGTGTAAAATGACCAAAATGCCCTGAGGTTATTTTACTGAAAATGAGGATCGTGGGCCCCACCCATCCTCAAGGGGATGTTTTGATGTTAATAAGGGATTGTTTGTGTTATGTGTGTTAATAGAGGAGAAAAATCCTAATTTTGAGTTTCGCGCGAAATGACCAAACGCCCTTACGCGTTTTAATTCGATTGCGTGCCGACTTAGCCCGAACCTCACTAAAATGTGTTAAAAGGTGTTTTTAAGCCATGATTAACCATTGGTTAAGCTCGGGTGGTCTCGGGCAATTTTTAAGTAAAATGACCGTTTTGCCCCTCTTTGTGTAGTTTTACAAATTTTGAGATTTTTGATTGTCTAACGAAACCTAAGCAATATTAGGCTCAAATTAAAGCTTATTAAATTCTAATTACTAATCTAGAGTCAAAATTATTTATTTAGATTGATTAGAACCTAAAATTGCTTAAAACACCCAAATTGCTTAGTAATTCACTTAAACCCTTAACCGTAAATTCTCTAAATTGCATGAATACCTTGCCTACACCTAAAAAATACATGGAACACACAAAATCCTCTTCCACAAGGCTGTAATGCACGAAATTATTGAGTAATAAGTCAGAAAATTATTACACAAAAATCCAAAGAATGAAAACAAAGAATCATGAAAACATGGAAACATGATTCCATGTTTTAAGCCACCAAACAAAATGATTTTTCTTCCTTATTTTTTTCTCTAATTTTTGGTCAGATTTCTTTCCTTCCTTTGTCCATTTATGAGCTGCAAAATCTCTATAAATAGGCATGCTTGAAGATAGTTTAGATGCTTAGTTCATAACTTACACAAATTCTAGTTTTAGGAGCACCAAAAGCTCTCATTTCCTCCTCCTCTTGGCTGAATTCTTTCTTCAAGTTTTCAAGAATATTTTCTTTCATTTCACTCAAGGAACCAAGTTCTCTTCCTTTCCTTCAAATCAGATTAGGTAGGGAGTTGTTTTTAAGTTTATTTCTATGCTTTGCTAAGTGTTGTTCTTGGTTCAAAATGATGATTTCATGGATTTTCTCTAGTTTTTCCATTTGGTTTTCTTCTTCCTTCTTTGAACAATTCAGCCATATGGCCTAGGTGGGACTAAGATGATGGCTTGATGATGAGGACCTTGAGGGTGGGTTGTGAATCCATCACAAGTTAGGCCTCTAAAGCTTGAAAGTTCCACTTGATGCAAAACTTTAAAGAATAATATTTTTATGATGTTTTTATGATCTTGAGTTTAGAACTTGAAAGATGTATTTTTCACTTTGTCTTGCTAAGATATATTGGGTTGAATTTATATTTCTCTAAAGTCTTGGAGGAGCTCTAGTAAAGAAATAAAATGAACTTGCATCCATGTTTAAGTTTATGCCTTGCATAACCATGTTTACTTTCTATGTCATCACTAAATTCTCAAGAATGAATAAATGAACTTGCATATTCATGTTTAAATTTCCAAGCTTGCATTTCATGTTTAAATTTCAAGTTGTCACTTAATCTCTAAAGATAATAAAGAAGTTGCATCTCATGTTTATTTTATGCTCTCACTTTATTTTATAATGGCTAAAAGAGTCAATGCATGGCATGTTTATTTTATGTCATCACCTAAAAATCCTAGAGCTCAAAGACTTGCTTATGAATCATAAGCGAAGAAATGAGATAATTGGAGTTAAAGAATTTATTCTTTAAGAAGTCTTGAGAATTGGAGCTTAAAAAATGTAATTCTCATCTCCCTCACCGGTCCTTGCGGACTACCGCCGCTCCCTTAAGATTCTCTTCTCCCTCTACTGGTCCCTGCGATACCGCCCTTCAGCTTCTTGCATCATGTTTATATTACAAGTTCTTGCATCATGTTTAATTTTTAAGTTATCACCTTAAATCTTAAAGATAAAGAAATAGAATTGCATATCATGTTTATAATTCCAAGCTATCACCTTATAAAGATAAGATTAAAATAAGGTTGCATAGCATGGTAATAATTCAAAGATGTCACCTAAATCTCTAAAGCTCAAGACTTGCTCCTTTTATCTTAAGTGAAATATTTAATTATGAACATTCTTTCAAGTTATAAATCGGTCCCATGGTTAAGTTAGGCCTAAAGTCCTATGACTTCTTTCAAGTTTAACAAAAAGAATTAGTTCTAAAAGAGTTTTAAAACTTTGTAAGAATTTTATGGGAAGCTAGTAATTTGTGTGTACTTAAAATATGATTTGATGCTTATTAAGAATTTGGTGTCATTGATTGATTCCTAGTTTGTATGTTATAGTTGCTGTTGCAAACAATGAAAACTTATGCATGAAATAAAGACATATTCTGTTACCTGGAAGAAAGTGTATTACTTAAGAGTGCAATTGGAAAGATTCTGGCTAAGGAAAGATTTGGTATTTAAGCATGTCCATTGTGACCCACCTCTCTTTCCTGGAATCTCCCAGATGCATGATTACAGTTGGTATATATTATTTCGGCATAAGACTATAAATGAGAAAATGTTATGATGATTATGAATGAAGAATTGTATTATGATATAACATGCAAAGACTTAAAGGTGACTCAAAATATATGAGAAAATGATCCTTTGGACCCGTCAAACTATAGGCGGTGAAAAGGTGATTCTTGCCCCCTTTCTCTCAAAAGGGTACAGAATTTTTACTTATCAAAAGGGATAAGTATGTGCTGGTGACGACTAGCAAGGTATGAGCTCATAACCTAGATTACTCCCAAAAGGGTGAAGTATAGGGTGGCCCAGGAAAATGATGATGAAAGTAACTTTAAGTCACCTAAGAAACTAAGTAAATGCATTATGTGAATATGATGTTCTGCTATGCATAGTATTTATGAGATGATGATGAGAAATATGATATTCTGCTATGCATAGTATTATGAAATGATGATGAGGAATATGATGTGATTTTATGCATAACTATGTTATTATATATGAAAGGAAAAGTTCATTATAAACATGACATGCTAAGTTTATGATGCATTATAAGACGCATGATTAAAACCGACGAACCTCGGTAAAGTATATTTTCAAACTTAATAAATCAATCTTAGCATGCTCACTATTTCATAATAACCCGAGGTTCCTGGGGACGATGATGATGACACAATGCATCATGAGGTGAGTACCCTACTGAGATTCTTTTTATAAGTTTCTCACTCCCTCTATTTTTCTTTCCATCTCGTCTTCAGAAATAGAAGGAAGCGTTCGTGAATCACATTGAGGCTGTCACCGTAGCTGAACTTGAATCCTAGTTTCACTCGTATATTTCAGATATCTATCCCTATCCCTGAGTGTTATTACTTAGTGCCATTAATGGATGTCCTTCCATCCATATATTATTTATGTTTTATTAGATTGCCTACACTTAGTCTTATTCGTTGGTAGGCAAAATATCTATATGATATGTAATTATGGATGCTGGATGATAGAGCCAATATATTATGATGTGATGTTTGTAAATTCCTATGTGTCTTTTAAATTTTGCTAAATCATTCACGTTAAGCGGCTCACGTTTTCAATTATGTTTAAAAAAAAATGGCTCGTAATTTCACTAAGTATTTTCAAAGCATGATTAAGGAACTGAAGCAAAGAGTAAAGTCTAGTAATTAATCATACTCCTAGGTGTATTGGGTTAATTATTAGGGTGTTACACATAACATTATGACATCATTGCTTATAAGATAAACACAACCCAAAGCTTTTCCAAGAAGCCAAACCATTCTGCCATTCCAGGAGAGAGAAGTAGGCTGGTTCCTCCATAGCCAAGAGCTTGAGTTGGCTTTCAAATTCCATAAACCCTAGCTTAGAGCCATCAAAACCTAAACCTTCCTTCACTAAAATTGATCTATACTTCAATCTCTACCAATACAACTTATTAGAATTTCCAAACCTCATCATATTCACCTCATCCATCACTGGTCAGAGGAGGGTTTGAAGGTGTTTTGGGAGTCTTAGAGTGGAGGACTCTCATCTTGAAGTAAGCTAGAGACAAAGATAGACTAGCCTTCAAGTGTAGGGTTTTCTATAGTTCTTTCTCTTGAAAATTTTGCTAACCCTTCTGCCTAGTTTTATTTCGAAATTTTGATGGTATTTGGTTGATGATATATTGTTATTGATGTGTAAATGTTGGTGGTGGGTTTGGATGGTGTTAAAGGAGTTTTCACTAAAGGAAATCTGGACTAGGCTAGAGTTCAGGCTGTCCCCTAGCAGAAATTATACACAAATTTTCTGATATATTTGTAGGTGATTACATGACCTACAAAAAATATATGTTGTAATTGACATCTTAACTAATTGATAAATTTTCTTAGGTGTTAAATTTAAAGTTTACTACCTGAAAAAAATCAAGAACCGAATTGTGATTGATGCTGCCTAGGTTGTTGAAACTTGAAGCATAAATTTGTCCAATTTTATTATCATAGCAAATGATTAATTGAATCCTTGAAATTTTTACCTGAAGTTATTAACATATTGAGGTATCACTGTGAATCTTATTGTGCACTAATTCAATCATTTGCTAGGGTTAAAAATTCTAGAATCCGGGTCTAGTTGTGAATTTGTGGTCCCTAACCACTAAATTTGTGCAATTTACTGAAGTAGCTAGAGAACTCATTTGTCCTGAAATTTTTACAGGTTATTCTAGACATGTTGAAGTGTCATGGAGAATTTTTGTGGCATATGAATTGGCCATTTGATATAGAAATAAAATGCTACTACTAGCATAGTGAATCAGCCCAAGTGCTGAAATGGTAGAATTGCACTAAAATGATGATAAAATGACACTTAGTCCAGGTATATTCATGCATGTTAGTTACTTTAAAGAGTTGTTTATGAGATATAAATGAGACCCTAATGTGATTGAATGCCTAGAGTGATGTATGCTATGCCTTGTAAAAGAGAAATACCTGATACGGTGGCATGACAAAAGAGAATCTATAACTTCTAACTAGGCATGTTTTAACATATGGGGAAAATAGAAACAATGCTTATATGAGTTAAAGAGGAAGGCAAAAAAGGACTTCCTAATAATTGTATGAGTCGATAGACGTATCAGCTAGGAATAGAACTGTGTGTAATTCGAAATAAAAATGAAGTCGATGATTACGAATAGGAATGAGCTCATGTCCTAGCTCTATTGTCCTTTATAAAATTATCCATGGAGATGTTGCTCATGTAAATCAAGCCTTCCCTATATGAAAGAAAAGAGGTAACGGTATGAAATTGAGTTGGTTATTTATAAGATAATATGTATGATTATTATTGCTAATTCTATCAGCATTTTTGCATAGGACATAATATAATATCACTCACATGAATAACCTCATTAATTAGGCCTGTCTATGTTAACGGATTACCCTATGAGAATTTTATAATATTCTCATCCTTATGTGCATGTACGTTGTATTGTGCTCAGATCCACAGATGCCGACCGTGATCTTCTTTCTTGATTCACTTGAGTAGAGGTGGCATTATGACGCAGAGTTGGATTCACTGTATGTGGTAGCGTATTCCCAAATCCGAGCATATATTTTCTTCACCCGTTCTTTTAGTAGCTCCGTTTCCACTAGAGTTCACCCAGGTTTCCCCTTTTGATGGTGTACCTCTTCACATGGCACACCCAGCTTGTGTTCATACCTCCTGCACCACCTATGCCCCCTCCTGAGATGGACCTTCTTCATCCTCCTCCTTTTTGACCCATTTGAGGTTCTCACGCCTCCTGGATGTGAGGCCATCATCCCGATGGCCAACGGTTTTGCCTAGGAGGATGCTAGATCTATAGGGACTTTTGACTTGTATGTAGTTGTAGTGTAGTGATAGGACCGTGCCAGCCTACAAACTGATTCCATTTGAAGTTATAAGATCCATTTTTATGTGTATACAATTTTTGCTGGATCTTAATATGAGTAGGCTAGGCTTTATGTTACCGATAGGTCTTTTGGATAAAAGTCCCTATGTGGTATTATAGGTGTACTAACTTATCTACTGGTTGGGCATGTGTAAAGATAGTTGTGTACAAAATATATGTATATAGTGGAACTTTGGTAGTTGCTTTACCTTATGTTTTTATTTTATTGTATTTTATTTATTTATATCTTTCTACTAGCCTATAGTATAGAAGGGAGTAATACTCTCCTAATTTACAATGCTAATGCCCGAGTAATACAGAGTAGTTGGTGTTACATAACTCATTCAAACAAAACACACTCTACCAAAAATGTCACATACTCAATTTTCCCTTTTTGTTGTTGTGGCACACATATATCCTAACACCACTCCAAGAGCCAACTATATATATATATATATATATAACTTAAACCCAACTTGCTTATCATGACAATGCACAATTTTTTTTTAAATGAATTTTAATAAAACAAATTCAAGGCAAACAAGGCCCAACAAGTAGGAGTGTACAAGGGACCTGCCACCTGAGTTGACAAAATCCAAACCCTCCGACTCTTTAGAATCAAGTTAATTTTTAAACCTTAACCTTACCCCATAATGACCTTATTATGTATTCTGTGAACTAGACATTCAAACAATATACAAAAATTTAGATATTGTACATAGTAAAATTATAAAATTTTACAATAAGAAATAAAATTTTAGGAATATTTTACAATGTAAATTTTAAAATAAACCATATCAATTAAAAATAATATTAATTTATATAAAATATATTAATTTAACTTTAAAATCTTATAATTTTCCATAAATTATTATAAATATATATATATATATATATTTCTTAAAGTTATTTAATTTTGGACGTCCCCAACCTACATATAGCTTAACCCTAAAAGGATACCGTCAAATTTCAAACTCCAATCCATCCTAATCGGCTTCACCTTACCATTGATCCCCTAGATTACGAACATCCAGCAACAAGCCCTTCATCACCACCACCACCACCAGCAGCTCACAGCGCTCCTGCCCTCACCACTGCCGCTTCACAACCACCGCTGCCGCCGACCCCTTCCGTTCCCTGGCCGCCATTGCGCCATCCTCCACCCCCACAACTTCATCCTCGTCACCCACTCTACCCCTTTCCTCTCCCAAGGACTCCCTCAACTCATCTCCGACAAGTAAGTAAACCCGGGCTTCATTCCTTAGTTTCAAAATTTCCCCCAATTTCAAATTTCCCAAAAAATTACCTTTGTTTTATAAAAAAAAAATTTCCCCCAATTACAAACTGCAGTTGTAGCGGTGTCCTATCTGATTGTAAAGTCTTTCTATGTTTCATGCAGTTTTTGTCTGGTCTCGGTGGCAGAGATGGTGGCTGGAGTCTCCTTATCCAATTTTTTTTTTTTCTGGTTTTTTCTCATGAATTTGGTGTCTGTTGTATGTGTTGTTGATGGACGAGATCGGATGGTGCTGGGAATGGCAGTCAGATAGAAACAGGGATAATTGTTGTGGGTATAAAAGTCATTTTATTTTTTTTAAATTTTTTTAAGATTAAAAATTATGTCTACTGTAATTTCCCCAGTATGAAATGTTAAAGTTATGCTGTAAAATATCTTTCTAACGGGGTATGTGCGTGGTTCTTCTATTTTTTAACGAAAGGGGAAACAGAGTCTCGGACTCGATAAGCGGTTGCAATCAAATGCCCCCTTTCTTACAAGCTACCAACAGGCAGTTGCTTGCTAGTTGCCCCTACTTTGCGCTTCAGTGCTTGCTTGCTACAAAAATAACGTTGCCGTACAATCTTCTAATCTGTCAAAGCAACCAGAGGATTTTTTTTTTTTTCCGGTTTGTGTTTTGCCTTCTCCTCCCTCGATGGCTCGCCTGTATTCCAACCCCATCATCCTCCACAGTTTCCGACCATGCATTCAAATCCCTCAACCTCCTCGAATCATTGCAAATCCTCCGCAGCGTCACAGCAGGACCCAGAAACTTAAGACCTTAGCTTGCCAGACAAATCCAAACCTCGACGACACCTCTACAACGGTATTTCATTCTTATTATTTTACTTATTTGCTTATTCGTTTATTTACTATTATTGCAATAAATTATTGTTATCAGCGGAATATCTTTTTGTTTATTGCTAGAAAGTAATAAACACGTTTGACCTTGGTGTTAGGAAAGGTTGGTGGTTGAGCCTAGCAATAGCAAGGGAACGAGTGCCCCAAAGATGCTCCTCCTGCTGGTCTTCCTGAATTACCGAGCAAAGATATCAACAGGAAGATTGCAATTGTTTCTACCTTAGCAGCTTTGGGTCTTTTCTTATCTTCAAGGTTGGATTTTGGTGTTTCCTTGAAGGATCTCTCCGCCCTTGCGTTGCCTTATGAAGAGGTTTCTTTTCCATTAGAGACTCTTGCCCTCTAATTCCAGCAAACATTTAATTGCCATCATTTTAGTTCTTGACAGAACAAGGGGAGTGATATCAATTTAGTCTTCAAACAAATTGACATGAATTTAATTTCTCAATCATAGAGACAACAATCGGTTCAGTCTCTTAATTATAGAAGTTTACATGAAATTTGTTCTGCATTATTTGGAAATGACCTCAATTTAGTCCCTTAATCCTATGTTTTGCGTACAAAAGGATTATTTCAGTATCACTCTCCGTGATTGGGGAAAGTTGAATGAAGTCACTAGAGTATCTCCAATGTTAGTCCAATTTTGGATCCAATGTCAACCGTGCTTTGTGCCATAGTAGCATTACATAATTAGTGTATTATAAAAATTGTGACTTTCTAAAATTGGGATTCTTCTCTTCAATGGAAGGGATCAACTTTAATCCTAACTTTGGCCTAACTTCTTTGTGCTTTTATTGCCAAGATACAAGTGTCATCATATGTTTCCACTTTGCACAAGAGAAAACTGGTTATGTTCCCAATTTAGTGGCAATTGTTCCCATTCCATGAAGCACTTCAATGAAACCCGAAAAATTGGGTAGTCCCATTTTGTGGAACCTATCCAAATTTGCAATTTTCCATCCCATTGGAGATGCTCTGAAGGACTGAATTGATGTTAACCTAATCTTTCAAGAAGACAAGAAGACGGATTGGCAACTTCTTAAAAATTCATGGCTTTCAGTGTTGTTACATCATTGTCATATATGCTCCATATTTGCTCATAGTATTTGTATTATGTTGTGTATTACAGGCTCTGTCCAATGGGAAGCCCACTGTTGTTGAGTTTTATGCAGATTGGTGTGAAGTATGTCGCGAATTAGCTCCTGTTGTCTACAAAGTAGAGCAGCAGTACAAGTGATGACCTCTATTGCTGTTTAAGACTTTATTGTTGTGGTAGTTCTTTAGGGTATGTTTGTGAATTTGGATTTTGGTGGGAAGAGAGGGAAAGGAAGGACTTGTACTCCTCCTTCTTTTCCCTTTCTTCCACTCCAAAATCTAAACTCACAAATATACCATTAGGAAAATAGAAACTGTTGTAATTGCTATATTTGCATAATTTCTTAAATTATCGGTCTTGTGACTTTTCACGTGTACTGACTTTAGAATCTCGGCATCACTGATTTCCCAAAACAGGGACCGAGTGAATTTTGTTATGTTGAATGTGGATAATACAAAGTGGGAGCAAGAGCTTGATGAGTTTGGCGTTGAAGGTATTCCGCACTTTGCGTTCCTTGATAAAGAAGGGAATGAGGAGGGGAATGTGGTAGGCAGGCTTCCAAGGCAGTTCCTACTTGAAAATGTGGATGCTCTTGCTCGTGGAGAAACATCAGTGCCTCATGCCCAAGTTGTGGGACAATATTCGAGTGCCGAGGCTAGGAAGGTACACCAAGTTGTCGATCCAAGAAGTCATGGTTAGATAAGCTGGTACGGTACTTTCTGTTATAGATCTACTCCTTTGATTTGTTAGAGGGAAACAGCTGAAGAGGCAATTCATTGCTCTTGTATACTCTTTCCATATTCATCACAATTCACAACTCTCAAGTATATTGTTTCATGAACTATCTCCAAGCCTGTCAAAGAGTAGAATCTGACAGTAAGTCATCAATCACAGTTGTTAGATCAAATGTCTATATCCAAGAAATTTCAGTATAGGTAAAAGGGCACTTGAGTGCTCGGAAGTCGATCACTCTACTCATCATTCAATTGCCTGTATTTGAACACTGAGCACCTTTTATCCTTTCCCCCTAAAACACCCAAGTCATGGAACTCTTGCCTAATGATAGAGTGCTGGTTTGGTGGAAACAATATGAATTTTCTGATTACAAATCACTACCCACAACTACGAATTCTAAATCAAATTTGCCTATATAAGTTGATTGACACTTTGAGGGACTACATATGTGCATTTCCTTTTGAACTTAAATTGACTGTTTCTTTCCCGCATTCTTATTTTCGTCTTCCTTTTTCTTGATCACTTTTCTTGGAGCCACCATCTCTAGGTTCATGCTTGGTTGTGAAATTCCTTACTGCTACACTTTTTTATCATTCATGCCCGATGTCACTTTATCATCAATAATGCTATAGAAAACTGATAATTCAAGCAGTTTTATTCAAATGGCTATAAAAATCGGTTGAATAATGATAGAGAGAATGTCTAGACCGGAATGCTTCTAATATTTTAACTTGGAGTAAACAACACAAACCATCCTTGTAGATTTCGTTAAATTTCAATCCACCGACTTATTCTATTAATAATTATAATAATCTGAATATTAATACTAATTGATAATTATTATTAATAATTATTATTAATTATGATAATAAGTAAAAATAATAAAATTTTACACTCTTAAATCTTTAATTTTCCTTTAAAATTTAAACTCATAAACATATCCATATATTTGGTAAAGTTGATATGATAAGGTCTGATAGGATTTGATAGTAAAAGGTCTAATAGTATTAGGCCTATTAAAATTTTAATATTATAGTATTTGACGTGACATTGCATGAGATGTTACATTATATGATATATAATTATCCTCTTACTATTACAAATAATTCTAATCTTAAGTAAATATTTAGCAAAAAAGTAAAATTATAATAAAATAAAAAAAATGTTAATTAATTATTTATAAATTTAAAGTAAATATTATTATTTTAAGATTTATTATTTATATTTATAGTTATTATGTATTGTTATTAATGTTTTTTAAAATTATAATTTATATTGATGTAATTTATTATTTACTTTAATTTTAATAATTATTTAAAAATTTGATGAAATATAAAAATTTAAAAGTATATAATAATCTATTTTTTCAATTTTGAATTTTTTTAACTTGATCTTTTCATCATATACTATGTAAAAATAGAAAATTCTATTAAAGTAATAATTTTTATTAGTTATTTAAATTTAATATGATGGAGAGTAGTTTTTGAGGAAGAATGGGTGAAATATAATTTAACCAAACCTGAAGGTGGTTTCTGCTATTTACCCTTTAACTTTTTAAGATTACGGTGCCTTTTGAATCCAATATAGTGCACTCTATTTATGCTTTTCTTTATGAGCAAAGTGTACATGGAGATCAGAGCTTTGTCTCCTCGTTGTGCTTAGGTCATTTTTGCCCATCTAGGTTCATGGCTAGTACTGTGGCGCATTATTTTGTATATAGATGTAACGTGATGATATATGTATAATATTAAAATTTATGAAAAATATGGTGTTTTTGAACACAAATCGTTACGTAGCGATTTGCATACAATTGAGCTTGAGAGCTGAATATAGGCGAAGTTTATATAGGCAAATAAAATCATTTTTTTTTATAGATTTTGGCTATAAATCACTTCGTAGTAATTTAGGATATTATTGTTTTAATAAAATTGCTCACTAGCGATTGGTGTGTATCTAAAATGCAAAAAAAAAAAATTAAAATATTATTTTATCACATAAATTGTTATATAGTGATTTGTGTTTGAAAAATACACATTTTTTAATTCAGATTCCATGTAAATCACTACGTAGCTATTTGTGTTCAAAAACACTATATTTTGTATAAATTTTGTAAATTTCAATATTATACATATATCACCACCCTCCACCCATATACAAAATAATGCCCCTAATACTGTTAGTATAACTTGTATTCCAAAATGTTAGGCACTTCATGAAACCATCTTATGGCTGTTGGCACACTGTTAGGCTGAGGTATAAACTTATATAATATATTATTATCTTATCCTTTGCTTGGTGTACACTTGTATTGTATTAACTTATATGACAGCTCTCTTATACACCATTTTAATGTATAACTTAATCAAGTCTATGAAGGTGAAATTAGACCTGATAAAATTTTGAGCTACCCTGCCCAACCCCCATGCGCCACTCTTCCATCTCTCTTCTCTACTATTGTTGTCTTTTCACTTCCAAAACCCTTATCTCTTCCATGCCATTGTTTTCTTTTTCATTTGCAGTGCATTGTAGCGATAACATCTATGCTGTATCTCCAGAAAATTTGTCTACTTTTCATTTCTAATCATCGACATTAGTTTGGAATTCTCTGTAGTTCCTTTCTACATCAATCAATAATGAAACTCCAAAAAAATCCCAAAAATAAAAATAATAAGAAGGGGGAAATTATAAAATCTAAGCCATAAATGAAAGACAAACAATTTTTTCTCTCCCATTCATTTCAGTTTTCCAACCAAACAAACAAGACCCATCAATGGCAAAAGCTAATCAATTAAAAAAAATTTTGCCATCAAGCCTCGAGAAAGCCCGTCATCCTGAGAATGGAGTTGCTGACCTAGCTCAGATCCTTTTCCTTCAATGTCTTGCCTTGCCCAGTGCACATCAAGAGAAAGCCATCTCTCTATCGCACAACCTTTGTATCACTTCATGAAGAATAGCATAAAGGGAGAGCACAAGGAAGTGGAATCCCTTTGTTGTTAACGGTGATTCATTCGTAATGCGTATTTTTAATTTTAATTTTTTTTACGAGAACATTAGGTTTTAAGCAAAGGGTATTCTTGTCATAAAGATACTTTTTTCATCTTAGAGGGTGTATTGTCAAACACTGTATAGTATTAAAATTTTATCCAGCTTATTCGATCGTGTCTTATCCTATCATCCCTTTTCATTATTTATTTCCTCTCTTTCTTGGATGCTTTTCTGTTGGGGATGAAACAACCAGCACAAATAGGGTATCACATGAGCATTCTTGTCAATTCTCATCAATTCATAGCGCAGCTTGTGAATGCAAAGTTAGGCCTGTTGCAAAGACAAGAACTTATCATTTTGAATTTAGTGTCAAAGTGCTGGCTGTGCTACTTTTTTGAGTGAGAGTTTCCTTTGGCTACATAGAGGTGTTATAGATTTGTTGAAACGGGGACTGAGAAGGGAAAGGAATCAAAGTCATAACACCAAGCACCGTGATCGAATGAAAACATTTCAATATTTATCTCTGCTAAAAGTTTAAGATATTACCATGTCAACTAGCAACTGATGCAAGCTTAAGCTATTAATTATATTTTCATGATTGATTTTATATTTTTCACACGTCGTGAGTTCATTTTTACCTCATGTCAAAATTAAATTTCTATTAGAGCACCAAAAATCAAATACTTGGTGGTAAGTTATGAAGATTGTTACTCATAGAAGCTCTCAATCCCATCTCAAACTAATTAACTCAAAAGCTCGGCACTCTTGGATAAATGTTCATGATTGAGGGTGTAGGTTGAAAAGTGCATGAGAAGAGTGGTTAAATCGTGCTTTAACTTTTCTTTCCCTTTTAGATTGAAAAAGCTTAAATAGAAACTATCAAATATGAACTTAAAGTGCAGCGGAAATAGTGTCAGTAAGTGTCAGAAAGTAACTTTTTAAACTAAAACAGATGTTATAAATGCAAGATTAAATAAGCTTTTCAGATAAATAAATACAATAAGCATAAAACAAAATATAAGGAGATTCAAGGAGAGAGAAGATACTACAAGAGTTTTTATACTGTTCGTCCAATCCTTTAGTTTTCAATAATTGTTGAGTTCCACTAGAAACCCTTTTTAATCCTAGAAAGTTAGATAGTCTTTCTATAGTCTTCTCAAGCTATCTCCGCGTGATCAGTAGCTCACTCTATTGTCACTTATAATTAGTCTTTAACTAGCCTCTTCAAACTAACTCAGCGTGACCAGGAGCTCACTCACCTTCACCTTTAAGTAGTCTTTGACTAACCTCTTCAAACTATCTCACAACGATCACTACCAGATCGTATTACAAAGGTTGTGTTTGGGTTAGATCACTCAAACTACTTAACACTCAAGTTTTCTCAAGATATAAAACGGATCAGAGCTGAAAACTTGAATGATTTTTTCTATCTATTCTTCCTAGGAAGAACGTATGATCTACTAAGAATGTAGAAAGAAAATTTTGTACAAATTGAAATTGATTACAAGTTATAATAGTTTTACAGAAGATGACATGAAATTTCTTCCATTTCAGCATAGTATCTTGAGCAAAAGTCTTTTTTGTCATAAGCACAACATCTTTTATACTTGATCTTCATTTATGACCATTGCCCTTGATTAGTTTTCCTAGTGATACATGTTGATCTTCTTTTTGTGTCTTGAAAACGAAGTGTAGAAGAGTAGCTCTACATGTCAGAGTTACTTTTTGCAATTGTAGAAGCCATTGTCTAATAGAGGTTTTTGAGTCCACCTTTAGAAACTACTTTTTCTTTCTGAACAAGGTTCTGACCTTTTCCTTATAGAAGCTGGGTAGTTAACCAAGTTGAAAAGAGATATCACTATTAGTCTTTAACTAAGTTTGACTTTTAAATTTGAATTTCAAATTTTCCCTCCTATTTTGTAAAGTGCACCGTTTATAGTAAACATGCTTTCTGAAGTGCCGTCTCAATTTCTAGACAATCCTTTTGATCTTCCATTCTTCAATCAGAGCTTGTTGTAAGGAAATTATCACGATCATGATGATTGAAGATATGATAACTACACTTTTCTTTAAAGCTGGATTGAAATCTTCACTTGAATCTTACTTTCTGAAGTTGTGGCATACCTTCTGAAGATTCGAACCTTGGTTTCTTGTTCTTAAGAATTTTCTTTCACACATTGAGCATAGACACGTTCATTTCGTGATTTATTTTCACTTTCTTTGAGTTCTAAATCTCTTTAAATGAGATTAATCATGTCTGTATATATCATTGTAAAAATATTCTCATTTTAAGAACAATTATGCTAATGTGAATAGTCCTGATTGGTGCTTCAAGAAACTCAAGTAACGGATTAGTCATTCTTCAAAATATTTTCATGAAATTCGTATTGTTATTACCCAAAACATTAAGCACTGAAGCTTTCTAAGGGTTCTAGAGCTAAGAAGAGGACTTAAGAATTTCCTCTCTATCTTGTAATTTTTCAATACATATTGATAGAGCTTGGTTCTTTGTCTTAGTGGAGCCTCCCATAGCTTCATTTCCCCAAAATTAGTCCAGACACTATAGCTCCCCATTGAAAATGCAAGTTTTTGAGTAAAGGTTGGCAATGGGAGAAAGTTTAGAGCAAAAAGGCTTGTGAGGATGCTTGAATCGAGATCCATGCACTTTAGGTATGCCAGAAATTATAATTATTTTTCCTTTGAATGAAGTTGAAGTGGTGCTAGGTTGGGAATAGCTATCCTCCTTTGGTGAAATTTGAGCCAATTTCAGGGAGCATTATCTAAGGGTATGTTTGAGAGTTTTGTAGATGATGAGAAGGAGCAGCTAATAATGGAATAGAAAAGAAAGGTGAGGAGTAGAGTGGAAGAGATTATGCCATAAACTTGTTTGGAAATTACACTCATTCCCATTGGGGTGGTAAAAAAAGCTTAGTTTTAAGTGGTAACGAAGAGAGACATATCCTTTACTAGTCATGTCACTCCTTTCTCTAAAATTGCTTCCAAACAATGGTCATTTAAGTTTATTCTTCTCATTTCTTGCCACTCACTCTATTTTCATTCTCCCAATCATAGCCTAAAAATCAAGCAAGATGGTTAGACTCCAAGGGCAAAAGGTGACTCTGAGCTTTATAAAGGGGGATTGTCTTTCAAAGCCATTTAGAAAGGTGATGCACGAAGAAGGGAAAGGGTTTCTTGTGCATTTCTATCATATAGCAACAAATAAGGGCAGGGTGGATGGTTTAATGCCAATGGAAATCCAACAAGTCCTTCATGATTTTGTGGGGGTTTTCCAATCCCTCAGGGACTCCTGCTTCCGCATGCATGACCACTCCTTTACACTCAAAGAAGGGTGTTCTATTCCACATCTATGGTCGTACCATTACCCTTATTACCATAAATCAGATATTTAAAAACTAGTTAATGATATGTTAAAATCAAGAATTATCAGGCCTAGCATAAACCCCTATGCTTGTCCTATTATTCTTGTAAAAATAGGACAAGAGTTGGCATTTCTGAGGATTTCGAGCCCAAATAAAATAACTATTTTGAATAATTTCCAATATTGATTGTTGATGAATTATTGGATAAGGTGGTTGGGTCAACAGACTTTTCCAAGTTGGATCTCAAATCCATATATCATCAAATATGTATGTGGGAGCAAGACGCTAAGAAGACTGTGTGTAGAATGCATGAGGCCCATTATAAGCTTTTAATGATGCACTTGGCCTCACTAATGCCCATTCAACTGCCAAGCCCTAATGAATGAAGTTCTTAGACTTGTACTTGGAATATTTGCTTTAGTTGCCTTTGACAATATTTTAGTATTCAATAATGTTATTTCAACGCCCACTCATCTCAAACGCCTAAACACCCTACTCACAAGATACACAAGGCCCATTACTTAGTTTTTTTCTCAACTTCTTCTCTCCATCACTTCTCTAACAATGTGATGGGTGTTTGCACCCATTTAGGTGTTAAAGTAACATTTTCCTTTGGTGTATAGCATAAACCTACCCACCCAGGCAGAGCATTTAAGAGCCATTCCGTTGCCGCTGTTTGACAATCAATTTGTCATGAATAGTAAGAAATGCAGCTTTTAGATGTATCAAGTGGAGTATTTGGGTTATATAGTATTAGGTGAAGGGGTTGCTGCATATCCTAAGAAAATAGAGGCTGTAACACAATGGCTTCCCCTTGCAGACTTAAAGGCACTTAAGGGAGGGTTTGGGTTTAACCAAATACTATCATTGATCGCTTGAGTAAGTTCATGTAACCTCATTTTCGCTAAACCTTCAAAATGACCAAAATGCCCCTGAGGTCGTTTTCACCCAAACACGGGACGGCCGGCTTTGGGCCATCCCCATAGGGTTCATATGTTATATGAAGGGGATTGTTTGAGTGCGAATGCCTAACGGAGTAGAAAAACCTCATTTATGAGATCTCTTGCTAAACGACCAAATACCCGGAACAGAATTAAGGTAGTTTTAAGTTTCGTTTTACCCGGACTTCGTCCGAGGTTTAAAACAATGATTTTAAGGCATGAACTATGTTTACTTAAGTCCGGAGGTCCGGCAAGTTTTGGTAAAAATTACGATTTTGCCCTTGCATATCGCATTTTTAGCTTAATGAGCGTCAACTCTAAAACCTAAGCAATATTAGGCTCTAATTAAAGGTTAATTAATTTCCATAATTAACCTAGGGCCAAAACCATCATTTGAAATTAATTGGAACTTAAAATTGCTTGGAAAATTCAAACTTCATTCTAGTCTCTTTCTTTAAAAAGAAAAAGAATCTGTGAATAGTGTTGAATAGTGTTTCCACTATTCACGTCATCTTCTTTCAAGGAGAAGTTGTCACACTCACATCACTAGTCTTGGAGGCTTTGACTCCATTAAACCTTCTCAACCACCTCTAACCTAGGGGTCTATAGTTTTAATTAACCAAATAGTGTACCTAGAGTACCTACTTGACAACCATCAATCCTAAGCCTAATCTATGTCACACCAAAGCACACTTCTAGACCATGATTTGAGGAGATATTTCTCCTTCCCAAGGCTGCCAAAAGTGGCGCCACCCTCCCCCTAGAAATCACATAAAATTAGTCTAAGTGGTCAAGCTATCTTATGACACATGTCTTGAACACTTTCAATCAATGTTCAACTTCCAAGAAAAATGTCTTTCAAGATTCAAAGAATAATTTATATGGTCAATCAAGGTTTTCAATTCACTTCTAAAATAAAAAGAAATATGTCTTTCAAATTCAAAAAGAATGATTTGTTTTTGTGGTCATTCAAGCTTTCTATCAAACTTTTTCAAGACAACATGTCTTACAACACCTTACCTATGCTTTGGGAATTTAAGTCTAGAAAATTTTCTCCTCTTTTTGGGCATAGGGTGCACGGTTTCCTTAGCCTTGGCAGCCCAAAATTTTGTAATTTTATACATTTAAAAAGGTTTGAAAATAAGCTACAATTCTAGCCATGCTCTAGGATATGCATAGCTAGACTTTTCACCATGCTTTGAATGACTAACACCATGCTTTGAACAAAGACATTTCTTTTCCCCAAAAAGGCCACCATTATTTAATTCATTTTACTTCTCTATAAATAGGTAGCTTAGGGAACTTGAAGCACCTTTGTTCATTTCACTAAAGCTTAGAGTTTAGAGCACTTTGGGGTCTTCTTTCCTCTCAAGTTTAAGAGTCCATCTTCTTCACTTCCTCTCAATCTCAAACTCTAGGTAGGGAGCTTTTCAAGAATGCTTTCTTTTATCTTAATGCTCAATGTTTGATCTTGCTTGAAAGTTGTGTTGTAGTGAGTTTCTCTCACAAGTTCATTTCGGTTTTCTCCTTTTTCTTTCCCTTTCATTTTCGGCCTTAGGGCCAAGATAAGGAGGGCTTGATGATGAGAGTTGTATGTTGATGTTTGTCACATGAACAACCTCTAAAGCTTGAGCTTTCTTAAGATAAGTTTATTATTTCCAAGTTTTTCTCAAGACATAGTTATGTTTCTCTTGAACCTTTGAAAACCCCATTTCTTTTTCTTGAGTTTTCGGCCATGAAGGCCTTTGGAACTTGGAAAAATGGTAGCTTGATGATGAGGGCTTCATGTTGATGTAGGTCACATGAACAAAACTCTAGAGCCTAAACTTGGTTTCTAGGCCAAGTGTGTTTTCGGTTTCTTTCTTTTATGTTGGTCATGAGTTTTGTTTTGTTAAGAAATGTAGAGCATTGTAAAAATACTCAATGATGAGGACTTGGGATGTTGGTGTTTGAATCACCAAGATCTTGGTCCCTAGAGTTCAAAAGAAAAATATATATATATGGTTGCTTCCTCATGATGAGGTTTCGGCCACCTTATGGTTCTTGGTGGAGGTATTGGCTCTTTTTACATAACTTAGCAACACTAGTGTTTTCTTTTCTTGTGAGGATGAGTTATGGGATGAAACTTTGTTTCCTTTAAAGTCTTGCAAGAGCTCTAAACAAGACATAAAAGAAGTTGCATCCATGTTTATTTTTATGCTTTGCATAGCATGTTTAATTTCAAGCCATCACTAAGCAACTTAAGGATTAAAATGAGAATGTGCATCATCACTTAATTAATCTCAAAGCCTACCTATTTCAACCTTAAAGTTGATTGTTGATTTGGAGTGAAAACTTCAAGAGGCCTAGAGCACTAAAATAAAGAATAGAACCTTGCACCTCGTGTTTATCTTTTGCCTAGCACGTTTATGTTTCAAGCTTTGCATCTCATTTTATATTTCAAGTCATCAATAAGTGCTAAGAATAAGAATGGAGATGCATTTCATATTTACTTTGTGTTATCACTTTACTTTCAAAAAGGCTATAAAATGAAACGCATAGCACGTTTATTTTAATGTCGTCACTTAAAATTTTAGAGCTCAAAGACTTGCCCCTTTCATTCTAAGAAAAGAATTAAATCAAGGAGGTACTTCCTTGAATATCATTCGGCCATGTGGTGTAAATGGCTCTAGGATGAGTTTCATTTAACTACAAGGGCCTATAATGCATGACTTAGAATTTTTCTAAGCTTAGATGCACCCAACTAAGGTTTTTAACAAGTTTTCAAGTTTTGCATCTTGATCAAGGGTAAGATTAAATGGCTACTGCCCTTGGCATTTTATGTTGAGTTTTGGCAAAATAAACTTTGACCTTATGGAGTTCTGAAGTCCTAAAAAGGTTCTAAGAGAAACTAGCAAGTTATATGTTGAAAGTAAGGTTTTTCTCATGATTTTATGCCTTAAGGGTTTCGGTTCTGCCTTAACAGTTCCAGCACCTTAAATTCTGTTTTGGGTGGTCTAAATATGTTGATTTACCTTGCTAAGTATGTGATATTTGTTCTAGACTTTTAAAAGCATCATTAGTGACTTCGTTTGCCTAATATGTGAATTCTAGAACTACTAAAGAATGGCAAAGTTAGTTTCTGCCCAGCCTTGATAAAATAGTTAGAATCACATTATAATATGCCTAGATGTGCGGCAGTGACTCATAATTGGCTTAGGTATTAATTACTGCACCATAGACAAAGTCGGAAGCGAGAAAGGGCTTAAAACGCATTTTCTAGAACACATAATTCATCAAACGTGAACAACTACATAAGCTGTCCAACCATAATTAAATAGGAATTATAACTTAATGGATTATGGTAATGAGGTTAATCAATCCCATTAGCATGCAAGAAAACAATGGGATAGTTTGAGGTTACCCGATTGAGAGATTTCTGCCTTAAGGGATGATTATGTGTCTCGCATTTAATGATGAATTGATGTGTTATCTCATGACATATATGGTGCCATGTAACTATTATCCTTAAATAATAGTTTTGTACCCTTATGTTATTGCTTCTTTAAAAGACCTTAGAGATGCCGAAGTAGTAATTTTTGTGTTACGCATTAATTATGCGGCATCTCACAGTAACATGTTAAACTTAGGGTGACTTAAGATATGAGAATGTAATCCTTTGAAACCACCAAACGAAGGGTGGGGACGATGTGATTCTAGCCCCCTAAACCCGTACTTAAGGTCGGAAGTTGACTTATCCCAAGGGATGAAGTCTAGATGCTAGTGACGACTAGTGTGGTATGAGCTCATAACCTAGAGATTTCTCAAAGGGAGAAAGATTAGGGCGGCCCAGTTAAGTAAAGGTTCTTATGTCACCTAAGTAACCAAGTTATATGATTTATGTTCCATGTAACGAAGTTATATGATTTATGTTCCATGTAACGAAGTTATATGATTTATGTTCCATGTAACGAAGTTATATGCTTTATGTTCCATGTACCCAGTTATATGCTTTATGTCCTATGTACCCAGTGGCATGATTTACGTTCTATAATTCAAGTATATAGCTTATGTAACACAAGTGCCATGTTAAAAAGAATGGATTCTCGGAAATTGAGATTTTAGAAAACTCATAATTGAACCAATATATGTCCATGGTTTTATAAATAAACCGAGAACCCTGGAGACGTAGATGATGACACATAGAATAGGAGGAAAACTCCTGAGTTTCTTTAGCAAGAAAACTCACTCCCTCTATCTCTCTTTCCATTACGTCTTCAGATCGAGATGGCGACCTTCGTCCTATTCATTGACACGCCGACATGGGAGATCCACCATGACCCAGAGCTTGGGTCATTTCATTTTGAGGGCTCTTGCACCGTTCGTGTGTTCGCATTTCTTGGACGACCTTCTCTCATCCAGGAGATAGCTACCTCTTTACCCGACGTCTCCTTATGATGATGCGATGATTTTTGAGCACGCCCGTACGCCTGATGAGAGGATTCTACGGACTCACTCTGCCAGGTTGGAAGGGTACCAGAGCGTGCCCCTCACTCAGGACTTGAGGAGGATCCCTCAGAGGACTCTGCCCCCACTCCACCGCATATGCCCATGGGTAGTGAGGAGACGGTGACTCAGCCTCTGAGAGCCCGGACCTGGTCCACGGCCTCGACGTAGGGGAAATGTCCAGCCTTCCACCATGCCCGCTCCAGCCGAGCTTCATCATGGAGGACCTCTCGAGTGCCTACTCCAGACGCACTTCGTCCATGGATTGGTTACGTCCCGCCTTACCCATGGCATTAGCTTTAGGATAGAGGGTAGTCCTTAGTGCACGCACTACATGTAGAACGGATAAACCTTCTTTTGTATTGAGGTTATCCACTTTAGATGTTCTTGGGAGGGGATGTTCCTTTTATGATTTCTGGTTCTGTGGTTTCTATTTACATGTATTTCCGTTTCAGCTGTATTTGCATCATCCCATGTACTTGAAGAGTCCTACCATAGGGTAGGCATATTATTATGTATGAAGTATTTCAATGTGATGTTATATTTGATCTGGAGCCACTTCTATGTTTATATTTCTGCACTTTATAATACCGACCCGATAAGATACGCGCGGCTTCTATTTTAAAAAAAAAATGGCTCGTATTTTCTTTAAGTTATTTCTCTTTCTCATAAAAGAACCATGATAGTAAGTAATGACTGATATTTGACCTAAGTACTTACTAGTAGTATTGGGAGAGATGTTAGGTTGTTAAGTTCACCCCTTTCCATACCCTTGGTCACCCTTTCACAACGAAAGAAAAGCTACCCATTTCATTGATGAAGTGGTGCGTTGTCATGGATTTTCGTCATCCATCCTTCTGCAGAGATCGGTTGTTCTTAGTCAGTTCTGAGAGAACTTTTTAAGTTTGCAGGCACCAAATTGAAGTATAGCACCACTTACCACCCACAAACGAATGGCCAAACCTAGGTAGTCAATCAGTGCCTCAAAGCTTATCTTTGGTGTTTTGTAAGTGAGAAAACTACATAATGACCTAAGTGGTTCTCGTGGGCTAAATATTGGTTTGATACCAGGACAACTCCTCTACACAAATGACTCCCTTTTATGCTTTGTATAGGGGAGACCCTTCAGTTTTTTTGAGGAAAAACCCTTCTAAAGTGGACGAAGTAAGGAGGGCTACGAAGAAAGGGACTCCATAAGTTACAATAGAATTTGTAGCTGAGACAATAGAGAATGACGCAAGCTGCCCATAAGCTTGGGCAGCTCATGGTGTTTAATGCAGGGGATTAGGCATATTTGCGCATTCATCCCTATCGTTTGTAGTCACTGGCACGCTGGCACAATGAGAAACTTGGAACCTTGTTTCTATGGGACCATAAGGTGTTAGAAAAGATAGTGGAAGTTGCATATAGGTTGGAGCTGACACCTTTGTCGAGTTCACCTCGTCTTTCATGTCAGCCTGTTAAACCACTTGGGACAATTTCGCATGCCTTGCCACCTATCCTTTCTCATGGCTATGAGTTGCTGGTAGAGACTTCAGACCTGGGCATTGCATTACAGCCAGGAGGGTGATGCAAAGTGAAAGACCAATTATTAGGAGGTGCGTTCTACTATGCAATAGGAAAAGTTCAAGGAATGGTTCCTTAGTGACGTGGCTTGAGTAGAACTTGACAGGTAGAGTGGTTGAGTAAAGTGTGGAAATTCTTGGTGGATGATCATTAGCAAAACCCAACATTTAATCCCTATTAATCATGGTCCATTTTCTTTAAAGTAGGATGCCCCATTTTGTCATTTCCTTCTTCAAAATCTGCTCTTAAACAGACACCCCAACCGTTCCTTGCTTCCAAATGCACAGTCCCATGCCAAATCTGTCCACAGCGAAGAGTTTCCATAGCAAAACAACCTCAAGATCGTCGAAGGGGGACAAGGGAGGTGTTGTATCTGTGCTCCCATACAAGAATATGCCGCATTCAAAATTGCAATCAAATTGATTCGACCCAAGCTTCGTCTTCAACAATCGCTCTTCACCCAAAAGTGAAAATGGTGCATTCATGATAGAACGAAGACCATGGCTGCATCGGCTCCATGGCGAAGTTTAGGATTTTAGATTCACATTTGTTTGGGAGTGGAGATAGGGATTAAACATTTTTTTCATGGGACATTTTTTCTTTGCGTATTTGGCTTGTGATTCCTATTATGCCATTTTTTAACTTTTGTCAAAATAGAGCTGAACTAAACGAATACACCAAATAATACTAAGGTGCATTCTAGCATGCCATTAGCTTTTCATAAGGAATAATAAATTGTATAGGTGGCAAATAATGAGTGGGACGCATGGACCTTGTTTGAATTCTTTGTGTGTTAGGTGGCGTGAATCTTAGTTTAGTCATTTAGTATTATTTCGTGTATCGTTTAGTTCAGCTCTATTTTGGCAAAAGTTAAACAAATGGCAGAATAGGAATCACAAGCCAAATACAGAAAGAAAAAATGTCCCCTAAAAAAAATGTTTAATCCCGATCTCCACTCCCAAACAAATGTGAATCTAAAATCCTAAACTTTGCCATGGAGCCCATGCGGCCATGGTCTCTGTTCTATCATGAATGCAGCATTTTCACTTTTAGGTGAAGAGCAATTGTTGAAGATGAAGCTTGGGTTGAATCAATTTGATTGCAATTTTGGATGCGGCAGATTCTTGTATGGGAGCAGAGATCCAACACCTCCCTTGTCCTCCTTTGATGATCTTGAGGTTGTTTTGTTGTGGAAACCCTTGTCGACAGATTATGGCATGGGACAATGCATTTGGAAGCAAGGAAAGGTTGGGAGTGTCTATGTTAAGGGCTGATTTTGAAGAAGGAAATGACAAAATGGGGCATCCTACTTTAAAGAAAATGGACCATGATTAGTAGGGATTAAATGTTGGGTTTTGCTAATGATCATCCACCAAGAATATCCACACTTTACTCAACCACTCCACCTGTCAAGTTCTACTCAATCTACGTCACTAAGGAACCATTCCTTGAACTTTTCCTACTGCATAGTAGAACACACCTAATACTAAATGACTAAACTAAGATTCATGCCACCTAACACAAGGAATTCAAACAAGGCCCACGCATCCCACTCATTATTTGCCACTTATACAATTTACTATTCCTTATGAAAAGCTAATGGCATTGCTAGAATGCACCTTATTAGGAAAGTTTACGTTTTTTTTCAGTCACACACTCACACGCACTGGGGAGGGGGTTGAGGGACTTATGAGGACTCTCCTCTGTGCAAGTGGAACTCGCGTGCCCTTAGTGTGTGCTTTCCTGGAGCAATGTGATTGCCACTTGACTACAAGCCTCGGCCACAGGAAAGTTTATGTTGGAAGGGGTCATGTAGGCGATATGTGGGCCATGGGACTGATTTGGCCCACTGCACATATGACAAACCAACTAACAAGTTGTAAGGAGAGTGTGGTATTGTAAGCCCAAAAAAAAAAAACCAAAAAAAAAAAGGAGAGTGTAGCATTAGTTGCCGTCGTTTGGAAACATTATAAACGGTGTTCAGAAAAGGAAGAGGTAGTTTTGAGAAGTGATATGGTTTTTTGGGAGAGAAAGGGAGGATCTCTCGAACATGCCTCTCAATTGTAACTTCATTCCTTTTGGATCACAAGTCATATTGGCTTGTGAGCCCTAATAAATATCATTTCTTGATTCTTTTCTTAATTTTCCATTTCAGATCCAGTTGTTATCATTTCATCTCTAATAAAAATTGTGTGTGATGTAACCTATTATCCCATTGGCTTGGCTTAACTTCTAACAAGAAATCAATAGCCCTGTAATGCTGCGTGTTTTTACTTATAGCTGCGAGCTTAGCTATAAATAGTATCTAACGATCTTTCATCATCAAAACAGTGAAAATACAAACTGGATAATTGTAAGCTCAGGTTGGGTTATTTGTAGTATTAATCGTACATAGTAACTATTCATAGTTTCCATCTTGTCTGAATTTGAATTCCTGTATATTGATTACTGAGGATTGATAGAAACTACTCGCCTTGGACGTCGTTAGTACAATTCAGAGAGGAGAAGGAAAACAGAATCCTAATGCCAATCATACACAAAAGTGGCTATAGCCTATAACAAGCTAAAGAGAAAAGGAAACTATCAACTGCTTTATCATTATAGTTGCAGGAGGCTTCCCACGCAAAAATATGTCACTGAACGACATTTCCCAACAAGCTGTTTGTTGAAGGTGAGCTAGGCCCACTTAACCAAGTATCATGCACAGAAACAGGGGAGCTGTGCTTCACCTCCTCCATTGATTGCAAAAAAGCATCTGAATTCTGTGGAACAATCAATGTCTCACTCTCTTGTCCTACTCTCTCAAGACTAATGCCAGTCAGCGAGTTCTCCCTTCCATGTTGAGGTGATGAACAGGCGGACCCAACAGATGAAGCCGTGCATATGGTTTCCTCCATAGTTGCCCAACCGCTGCGTCTGATGTGTTCGAGCTCCTCTGCAACCTCCATCATGGTAGGCCTCATGTCACTGTGGAAAGCAAGGCATCTAAATGCAAGCTCAGCCACCTTGTGAACAGAATAGAGTGTCCAAGCATCCCTATGTAATTCCAGGAAGGGATCTATGATCTCATCTATGCGACCTCTCCTAATCCTATCAACAGCAAGTGCAGCCAAGTTGGTCTCACTCCGAGGTCTTGCAAAATCAACCACTTTCATGGCTGTTATTATCTCTACCAAGACCACTCCAAAACTATAGACATCACTCTTATCCGAAAGATGGAAGTTCTGGTGGTATTGGGGATCAACATAGCCCGGAGTACCTTGTGGTGCGGTTGAGATATGTGACGTCTCTGTCATGCCAATCCTAGAAAGGCCAAAATCTGCTACTTTTGATTGAAAGCTATAGTCTAATAGTATATTGCTGGACTTTATGTCTCTGTGATAAATTGGAGGATCGATAGCAGAATGGAGATATGCTATAGCATTTGCAGTTTCAGTAGCAATGGTAAGTCTTATTGTCCATGGAAGTACTCCACCCTCTCTCTCTGCAGATGTTGAGATAGTGTTCCATTGGGCATGTACTCATAAACAAGTATCTGCTCTCCTTCCTCTATGCAGCAACCTAGGAGGCGCACTAAATTTGGATGACTCACCGAAGAAAGTAACTTGATCTCATTCATGACTTGGTCCACACTATTGGTCTCCCTATACTTGATCTTTTTTATAGCAACCCACTCATCATTGTGAAGGTTTCCAGCATAAACAGTGCCAAAAGCCCCAGTTCCAAGCCTGTTTTTGTCAGAGAAAAAATCTGTGGCTCTTTCTATTTCCTTGTAGGGGTAGAAAGGAACACTAGAGTTGCCTGCAGCTTCTTGTAATATGCGCTTTGCTGTCACTTGTTTTCTCAACCAAATGGAACGACGTCTAGCAATGTAACATGCAAGAGACAGAGCAGCCACCAGGGAAGCTCCAACTATAATTACTGCGGACGTTAATGCAGCATTGGTCAAAAAATTTTCACAGTGAAATTTTTGGAGAAAAGAGTATTAACTGAATAAATGAAATCGGGAGAAAAGAGTACAAGGCTGAAAGCTCAAATACTTGCAATTAGTGGTTACTGTTTATTCAGTTTTTAGCTGCATATTACTGTGCTAGAAAATCCAAATCCGACATTAGAATTTAGCTTAGTGAAGATGTGCATTCAATATTAGTACAGTAATTAACAAGAAACTTTATCACGGCCGGGGCAATTATTTTTTACGTGAAACACACTGGTTAATCATTTTCATAAATGAAAAATAAATTCTGAACTCTGCTATATTAGGATCATACATTGCAAGAGACAGTGAGGTTACCTCCGACAAGGACACCAATTTTGATTGCTTTCCGGCATCGGCCAAACTTCAGAATTGAACCATTGCACGAAGATACTGATGAGAAGGCAACAAACAAAAAAGGATTAGAAAAGTGACCACATTTTTAAACATAGAACTTACTTGTCCACGTAAATCAATTAGTTAGTGCTGCGGTCACTATATAAAGCAGCTTTTTTTTTTTTTTCACGCCTTATGTATTTTAATTCATCGCACCCGAAAAATATATTCAATCATCAACCATCATTAGATTAATCGTATCTGAACAACAAATTCAGTGAATTCATATCCCGTATCTACTAATCTATGTTCAGTTGGATCTGTAGTACCTTCAATTTTCCTTGTTGATTGCGTCAAAGCATATCTTACTTAATTTGGAGCATTTTGAAGAACTCGTGCCACACTCAATTTCTTTTGTGAACAAAACAGACAATGATGAGCAACATGTGTCGGTGATGTCCTGAACTTAGAAGTTACCGGGTTAATATGAGGTTCATTATTTCCTGGTTCCTCATAAGGTGAATGTATTTGTCACTAATCTCTCCCCTTTGACTACAGATAATAAAATTAAATAAATTCAAATTCATCCGATCAGACATGTGCTTTACCTAATACTGATTTATATTAATGGGAGGAGCAACCAGAACATGTTGACTTATGAAGGATTCTTTCTTTGGCAAGTAATCACTCGGAAAAAAGAAAATACCGAAAAAGAAGCAATGACCACTTGCTCCGCTTCCATATTCTGTGCAAAGATCCAGTGTAAAAGACTCTGCCCCTCCCCTTCCCAAGTCAACTTCAAAATCTCTCAATAAACAATCACTACAGAGAGGAAAGAGAATGACAGACATTGCGATCCGTTGGTCCTCAAGAATCAAAATAACGAACCTTGTGCCCTAGTTGATATACCAAGCAGGCCCCCGGACAAATCAAAGCTTGCCACTTTTTTCCTTGGGAGTATCTTCTCATCCGACAGATAAGAAACTAACCTCTTGGATTGCAACAAGTCACCTAAATGTAAATCCTTTCTGTTCCGGCCAGATGACCGGATTAGGATTTGGTATAGCGTTATGGCCATATGACCGGATTAGGATTTGGGTTATCTTAGCCCCCCTTTTGCCACCATCCCAAAGGTTTTATAGAGCTACTCTTCTTAATGGCTCTTTAGTGGGAGATTCCAATGGTTCTGAACTGATAAATTATTTTTATGTTATTTGAATGGGACGTTACAAGCTCATTATGGACATATTTATTTTCATAATCTGCCCAGTTATTTCTGCCTATTCGAATCTGTTCATTATGGATAGATATGTCTGGTCATACGCATATGTTCAGTCCACTTTCTAACATTTTTTTTCGTATACATAAATATCAAAATCGAATCCAAGACCTCTTCCTTGAGAAATCTGAACCCCTTCCGCCAAAATAAAGACCTTATTCGTTCAAAGCTCGCCATACTGGACCTTGATAAAGCACACATTGATCTTTAGAAAATTCCCACATTTTTTTTTGTCTCCCACCCGATATTTAGACTAAAAGACTAATTAATCCGGATTCAAGTTATACAAGGTTCAAATGGGGGCGATTTTAGCCATAAATAACACTATTCCCATACCTTTAAGGATCAGACTCAAAAGGAAATGGTTAAGAAAACACAGTCCTTTTATCAGTTTTGTCACACGTTGAAAATTCCCGCATTTAAAAACCGAAAGAAAAATCCTAAACCCTCCTTCACTTCTGTTCAACTCTACCACTAAGAACAAGCAGCCTTTTGCAAAAGACAGAATTGAGGTGCTTCTACTTGATTGGCCAGAGCGTAAAGCAACAGCCAGATGTCAAACACCAGTTGGTCATCATTCAACAATTACAATTACCATCCATTATTATTATTATTATTTCAAGTACGAACATCAAATCATGATCAAATAAATAATTTACGTTACGAATAAAAATGATGACGACACATGATTTTTTTTTTCTTTTTGAAACAATGCAAAAGACGAGACCGAGTGGACTTACTTTCTCTCTCTGGCAACCGGTGCCATTCATGAATCCATCTCCGCTGAAACCTTCAGGGCAGTGGCATCTGAACCCTTTCTGGTCACCGCCAAGCTTGACCTCTGTGCAGGTCTCGTGGTGAAAGCAATTACACGGACCTTGAAGCCACCAGCCCAACTCAACCACCTGAAACTGGAGCGAAAGCTCTTTGCTCTTATCAAAAGCAATGGCAGAGAACAATGAACTGCACTTTATTCCATTCCAATCTTGCTGTGTCAGAACATCGCTTTGCAGCTGCGGCTGCTTCGGTTTCGTGAAGCAACTGATATTACCACTTCTTGTATCACACCCTCCACCTCAATCTGGCTTCCAATGAAACTAGCTGTTGGAATATTGCACCCACCAAGTTGAGATGAACAGTTTTGTACAAGGAAGCTGTTGTTCCATGTAGGAGCGTAGTTGTTGCCAAAAAGGGGTTTTATGAAATCCGGTTACGGTTGCATTTTGCGGGAAGACTAATGAATATACCGTCGGAGGTTACGTTCTGGACTTGTAACTGCCCAATTTGGACTTTGTTGTTGCTGCAGCTTAGTTTGATTGCACAACCATCAGAGAAGCCAAAAGGGTATGGCAGGGAAATTCTCCGCAGCTATTCTTGCAGTTATTGATGTTCTTGCTTGCTCTTGTTGAGTAGAACATGAAGATTGTGAGGACAATAGCAAACTTTTTCTGGTAATGAAACATTTCTGCACGCAACTTTAAGCTGGGGTATGAGGAAACAGATTAATCGTCACGTTACTCTTCTATAAAGAAGAGGAAAAAAAAAAAGTTACATCGCTAAGATTTTTTTTAGGAATTGGAAAACCATATAAGTATGTTTTTTGAGTACGTGGTGAAGGATTAAATGAGAAGTTAAAGCTTGTAATTGATGGCGTTGGGGAGCCATCTATCTCAATAAATGCTGAGAGCCAGGTGATAAAAGTCTTAATTTTGTTCCAATGATAAAAGAAAATGAAAATTTTAAGGAATGGTTGTGAGGTCACATACCATTTTGCATAGCTTCAACGCTCTGCGAGGTTGAAATTAATGGCTGTGGCAGTGGAAGGAGTAATTCACCAAACAACTTGAGAGATCGAGCTTGAAATCAAAAAAGGAAAAAAAGAACAAAGGATTTTCATGTAAGAAAGAAGAGAGCGTTGTCCAGTTATCGCGCCTTAGTCTACCATAGAACAATATAATAATTAAACAGGAGCATAACATAAGCATAGGAAGCAATTTGAGGGACTCTTCTGAGAAGCTTCTTTTCATTCACCCTCTTGTTCTGACGCGTCTAAGAATGAATCGTACCTGAGCTGGAACGTAAAATGTATGCTCTCTTGTCACATCATTTATTAACTGAATGACGACTATACCCTTCATTGATTTTGTTTTTTCTTTGGTGAAGTTTATTAATTTCTTTACACAGAAAAAGAGCCCCCACTCCACACGCCAAATCGCCTTTCCATAATGGGTTTTTTGGTGAATAAAAATTTAGGCGAGATAAGCACCTTTACTTTGAGGATTTTTCGGGAGTATTACACATCGTTCTATTAATGAGATCTTTGAATTAGCGGATTTGAACTCCCAAACTTATGAGATACAAGCCAAACCAAGATTTTAAATTGTGGGCGGCTGAAGAGAGATTATCGCCTATTTCTTCAAATTAAAAATTATTTTATTGTTAAGTTGTGTAAATAATATAATAAAATTATTCTTATGATTGAAAATTAATTATCATTGGCCAAATATTAAACTCATTAGTGGCTATTAGTAATAAATTATTGGCAATTCTACTAGTACATAACTAATAAATGAGATATTAATTTATTTAAAATTATATTGATTTAATGAACCAATTGCTATAGTAAACCGTTAATTGGAAGGTTAATTCTAATGTTCTCCTCCAAACATAAATCAATAGCTCTACAATTTATGCCCAAAAGGTTTCCCTAAATGACGATCGTCAATTTAGTTATTCTAATAAAAATTATAGTAATCACCACAATAATTAAAAGAATAAAAAGTGCAGACCATTGAGAAAACTAATGCATTTAATATAAACAAAGAGTCTCAAATATCATTCCAATCCATCCAGAAATCCCTACACTAGTAAGAAAATTTACTCCTTTATCTCTAGAGGATTACAACAATGAATCTAGAAGTATACCTGAAAATAATAGTAACAATCTTTACTACAATTCACAAGAACAAGCAAATTCACCTATAGAATCCCTAGAGAGAAGGGTAAAGAAGAAGAAGAAGAAGATGTAGAGAGATGTAGAGAGAGAATAATAGCAACTTAAACTCTATAACAAAAAAATTGAGTAAAATATTAGGATAAATTTTTTTGTCAATTACTTAAATACCTCTCTAAAATAACCTATAGTGGGGCCCCAAAACAAATTAATTATGTGGAACTGGCTCGATGAGCATGGCATTAAATTGAGTGTTGCGCGCTCAGTAGTAATTTACACAAGTGCTATTAAGCGCTAATGAGTGCTGCAACTCTGGATAGAATTGACATATTCACATATTTGATTAGTTTTAGCCTTTTAAACATCCGAATTTGTCCTTGGCATTAGAAATAGAGATTGTATCCCTTTAAATAAGCTTTCCAATGTTACAAAAATCACCTTAATCGGATATCTGTAACTCTAGATATTTGCAAAATACGATTCTGGAGGTTAGGCTGGATAACATCAAAACATCAACAACCTTTAATCTTGCAACTCGATTTTAACAAAGATGCTCTTAGAACTGGATTTTGAGCTGAACATAAAAATTTTAGAGGACTTCTTGATCTTTCCAAAATATCTTTATTTGTCTCAATATGATCCTTGTAGAGAAAGATACAGATTTTCCATTACAATATTTTCTGCAAATGTGTTCAAATGAGCTCAAGAACTCTTCTATTTAGCTCCCAAGTTCTCCCAAATTGATCACAGCTACAAACTCCATGCAGAGAGTTTCCAGCCTTGTTCTTGACATTTACACTCACTTCAAGGCTCCTGGATACAAAAACCATACTCAAAGAGACAGGTTAAATGCAACAGGCTCTACTCCAATAATTATTCCAAAATGAGTGCAATAATCAATGATTCTATAAAAAATGCACAATGAGGCACAAGTCAAAATCATAATTAATCACATCAATAACACAGTAAAACTTATGCAAAAACTTAGAATTAGAAACAAGATAAGTGGTATAAATGCCCCTTATCAACCGCATCATGTGATGCATCACAATATTGCGTCGATCACAACGCAACTCATTAGACCACAATTGCGGTGTGATGTTTTTTCACATAAATCGACTGCAACGTAATTGTACGCAACCGCATCAAGACCGCAATAGGGGAGCCGCATCAGGGCTATAGGAGGGAACATCAAAGCTTGGACAGACCACATCTAGGCCGCAATGAATCGCATCAGACTATCAAGACCATAACAAGCTACAATGAGCTCTTTTTCAATTTGAAGACAAGCAAAAATTTCACATCGCATTAGCCAATGCGCATTGTAACGACAACATTTTTTGCAATCGCAACCTAACCGCATTTACGACCACAAATATAATTTAAAACACTGAGCCAAACATTAACCAACTGCACCCAATTGTTACCCAACGTTTAAGTCTGCACAAGAATGTAAATCATAAAATTATAAAATGCTTGACAAATAGGAGAGGGCTTACTTTGGATTTACCAGGGTAATCCAAAACTGAATATGCTATTTTCATTTGAAATTGTGTAATGCTCCTTCTAAGTCTTTATTCACTAAGGGAGTGTTAAAAGTTTAGAGAAAATATTATCAAGGATAACATGCTTAAAAATAGATTTTGGTTCTTATTAGGAACATTGGTAGCTCAAAACATTCCTCTGATTGAATAACTCCAGTGACCGATAGTGTTGAGAAGGCTACATTCTTGCTTGCATACTCTAAAAAATTTAGAGTTGTGTTATTTGTACTCATAGGATATGAAACATCGTTCAACTCAAACCTTATTCACCATTGGATGAGATGTGGATCTCATTCAAATAGGGTCTATATCCCATTCAATGTTGGATGATGTGTGAGTCGTATAGTGTCCCACATCCTATGAGTACAAATAACATTTTTCAAAAATTTAATTTTCAATTTTGATGTAGCATAGAAAAGTTTTACACGTCGTCTAGTCAAATTCTTTCATTTATATAACTTTCTTAGCGGTGGTAAGACTCAACCATTTTTATTAATGTGATAATACATAATCGAGTGAACGGTGTACAAAAGTTATACATTGGCAATGCATATATATAGTTTTATGTGTGAAAATTAGAAAAAAAAAACTCTTCTTCCACCAACATATATACAAAAATTCATAGTAAAAATAATTGATTTATTCCGTAACTTAACTTCTGTTTTTATATTTGCCTTCTAAGTATTAATTGTGTGAAATTCATACTCTAATTTTCATAAACTGAAAATATGCATCTTCTTCGCAAATGACATTTACTATGACAAAACAATCCTATCTGCCATCCAAGTTAGTGAAAATAATAGATACAACATCTTATACAAGTTTTGTAGTCAAATATACTTTTAATATAACGAATGACATTTACAAAGCAGATAAATTCGTTTGATTTTTACAAGAGAACAAATTTGGAGCATTTTTACTTAAAGGAAAAATTTGGAACATTCTCTACTAGAGGATTGACACAAAAAGGGTTTGAGGAATATAAGTAGTGTATATTTAGTAATTGTTTAAAATTTTAAATGTTCAACTTTTATGTGGTAAAAAATTATTAGTGAAATAAGAAAGATGATATAATTTGGAGATAAGTAACTTCCATTCCCGAGATATCCTTTATTTGATAGCATATACATTATCAATTTTTAAAAAAGGAAAGAGCCAATTGAAGTCACGTGATGATGCGATTGACTACACTTGTTCGTGGGGCGAGTTTTACTTTTGTATAGTAGCTAGTATAGTTGGATACTATTACCAATAAAATTAAAAAAAAAATTTGATACCTGAAATTAGAGGTATAATTTATTTTGATTCTTAAAATTAAAAGTGATTCAATTTAATTTTTTTTTAATGATTCAAGTTAGTCTCTGTAAATAGTGGTATAATGATTAATTTAAATAAATTTTTATAATTTTAAGGATTAAAGTGATATTTTCTTAATTTCAGAAATTAATGTAAATCTAACATATAATTTCAGGACTAAAGTTAACCTTTAATTAACACGACAAAGTAGGATATTATTGAATCTGGCTCAAGTTGTTCTCTGTTAAAATAATTTTAATGTAGTTGTCATGCAATTTACATGAATGAATAAATCTTGCAAAGACGTGAAATTTACAAGAGTCATTCGATCAACTCCTTGACTATATTTTCTTTTAGCATATAGAGGACGTGAGACACACTTTAGATTGGGACAGCTTGGAAAAATGGAAATCTAAAATTGGATTTGTCGTCTTTTCCACTCCACTTATCCAATTGACCGTCGTGGCCACGAAGTAGCATTACAAGGATATTGAGGAAAGGAGAATGTATAATTTGTAACATGTTTGGCAGTCCTAAATAGTATAAAAGTGGATAATATAAGATTTGATAAAATTTTAATATTATAAATTATTTGATATAGCATTGTATAAGATATTATATTTTATATTCTATAATATAATTATTTATTCACAAATGATTCTAATATTATATGTAAATATTAAATAAAATAAAATAATAATAAAACAAGAAATTTTTATTACTTATTTAAATATGAATTTCAAATATTATATTTATGTAAATATTATTAATTCAAATTTATTTTATTTTAAGTGCTATTTCTTATCTCAATATTTTATAACTATTTATTATTTCAATAAATTATACAAATTTAAAATAAGTTTACATGTGGTGTCATTCAATTTTCAATTAGGTTTCTATAGTTTCAAAATTGTAATCAAGTCCTTATATTTATATAAATTTTCAATCAAATTCCTAAATGTATATAACGTTTAGGGACTTGATTGAAAATTGTGTACAATATAAGGACTTAATTAAAAAAATTTATAAAGTATAGAGACATGATCACAATTATTAAATTAAACGGATCTATTGAAAACTTTTGTGTTGTATAGGGACTTTATTACAAATTTTTAAATTAGGGAGACCTAATTGAAAATTAAGTAAAATTATAGGGATCTCTAGAGTAATTAAACTTACAAAATATACTCTTTATATATTTTAATATCATTTGTTTCTAATAATAATTATATAAAATTTTAATTTAAAAATGAATGTTAAACCAAATTTTTTTTATTATAAATCCTTACTTTTATGTATGACATATTAAGTGTTTAAATGAAGTTTATATTAGTATGATAATCTTGATAATCCATGTTTGACTTGTTAGTATGTCTGTTATTTGAAAAATCATGTTTGTGGAGTTGTAGCAGGAAGTCCTAAAGAGAGGCAATAAGGCTAATTTGGTGATACTTCCACAAAATGATATAATAAAAAAATAACACAAGGCAGTGGCTAAAATCAAACATAGATGCATTAGCATTATCATATTAATATTTAGTTTAAATAAACATTTAACTTAAAACTAACTATATAAGTCTACGGAACCCGATGGGGATGATATTAGAAGGGAAAATATTTATCATGTTTCGTTCTTTTTCTCGACGTTTTTTAACCATAGTTCTCTACCCCTTCCTCTTCCTTTTTGTGGAAGAAACTCCTTCAAATGTTTTCAATGAGGAAATCTCTTTTGAAAATATCAATTAAGATCTGATAATTGGCAGATACCAAAAATTCCAGAAAATTAACTTCACAAACCAAAAGAATCATTTTTTACAAAATGTGATTATATAATCAAAACTGGAGAAAAGGCAATCATAATTGAACAAATTGATGACACATTCCAATTGTTGTCTCAGGCATCTATCAATCACCACAAAGAAAAATATCACTTCCTACACATAGGTTATGTTCAAGTTGCACTTATTCCTTTAATCATAAACGGGTTAAATGTTGCAGCCCTAGTTTGTTTAAGGGATGCTAGGCACAATCAATTTGAAGATTCCTTATTAGGAATGGTAGAAAGAGGTCTTAATTCAGGATTAGTTTTCTTTAACTATTTTCCGATAGGAATTTAGCCTCAAAGATAAGAATATCATGGATGTCTTACTCTCAATCCCAATTATTTGGGCTAGACATGTTACTAGGATCAATTCATGCAACCATGCTCTACAGAGTTCAATACAAAGTTATGAACTCGACCACATCTAGAGCTCTCAAATGCAAAAGGTCAGGAGAAACAACTTTGTTTATTACGACATCACAAAAGCCAATGTCACCATACTTAGAACTTTAGTGTGGAGTGATATACAACTTCCCAAAAAATGGGCCATTCTTAGGCAGCTTCCAGCCCCAAGGCCAACTACAAACATAAGAGAAATTAAACAATTTGAAACCGATAATGTAGAACTGATTTTTGAAGGATCTATGTTGCGAGGACAAGAAGAATATGATAGGGAACGCCTACCAAGCATGGTTGAATACCTTAGAGGACATCCTTTGAGTGTCTTAGAGAGAAGAAACTCATTCTCTCATAGGCCAAACTCCCTATATCATAGATCAAAAGATTTCTAAATGGTAGTCTCAAGAAGGTCTTTTTCCATCAACTCCCAAAAATGTTACCAAATATTTGACTTCAAGGGTTGGATACATCATCATCTCTTCCTAGGCCAACCTATGAAAAGGAAGAAGATGACCAAAAGTCTATCCAATCCCCAACTTATTCCTCTATTAATGGACCTAATGATGATTAAGTTCGTTATAGATAAGGAAACCCTTAGGAAAGGCTTTTACTTCGAGGATCTAACTCAGAGAAATTGGTTCTTCCAAAATTATAAAGGAATAATTAGAAAACAAATCCAAGAAGAATTCTATGAATTCCTTAGTCAAATCAAACAAAATATCCCATTTTTTGATTAGTTTCAAGCTTATGCAATCAAAAACCAAATAAGCTATCCTTGGGCAAATAACTCTGCCAACATAATCACTTCTTGGTTGCTCAAAGATGGTAGGGAGGTTAATTCTGTGCTACCTCGACCAAAAACTTTTGCCTTTCCAAACATAAAAATTGACAATAATCCTGTCATGGCTTCTCCATTCAAAACAAAGAATAAAGAAGAACCTGTCCATCCAAGTGACATAAAGAGTCTCATGAAACAATCAAACTATACAAATCAATACCTTAAAATCTTAGGTGAGAAGATAAAACTAAACCCAAAATTGCTAAAGATAAAGATAAGCCTTCAACTTTTTACCAGTCAAAGAAGAAAAACCTATCGTAGTTGAAAAACCATTATTTAAACCTTTCATAATAAATAAAAAAAATTAACAAAGATTCCCCTAAGAGTTCGATGGATGAACTTGTAGAAAAAATCACTTATCAATTAAATTTAATAAATCCTATTGTCCTTGATTTGGCTTAACAAGCAAAAAATCCACACTCAAAACTTTACATAAATAATCTCCTGAACCATTGAAATAGCTTCAGGCTTAATTGAGGCACATCCTAAAGCTCCCTTGAGAGAATATCAATCTAGTTTTTAACCAAACTCCCAATTGTAAAAAACCAACCAAACTTTACTATAAAAAGGCCACTGCACCTGATTTATTACTAAAAGAAAGAAATCAAAGTTTTAAGTCTTTTAGGTAGCATTGTTACTTAATTCATGACATTATACTTAAGAGTTGTTACTTATAAATTAGTGGACATTTTTTAACTATCTAGAGCAAGATTGATCGAATCAAGAAGTAACTAATTTGTGATTCTATTGAAATATATAACAAAGAAAACAAACATTTATTGATTACAAGGGTAAGTACAAAAGAAGGCTCCTCTATAAGCTTCAATACAAATCTAGTCTCTATTATATTTATAGACATAAACATATGACTAAGTACAATTGATACAAGATGTAGCCTTAAACTACTGCAAATCCGATTTCTTTCGTAGGAGCCTCCTTGTTCTTGGATCAACCTGGAGACAACACGAGAACACAAACACATGGGGGTGAGAATTCTAAAATTCTCAATAGGACTTTCCCCCAAATACACAACAATAGTGTCATTGTCATCGATCCAGCCACTTCCCTTATTAAGAAAATGTGGTCATGCAACATTTATCAAAGTTTTATTTTAAAGTTCAAAAACCATTCTCCCGAAGTGGGTTTCTTTTATTATTCAATCACTTAATGCATATATATCAAAATATTCCATGACATAGTAAATCATCCTAGGCAGACAATTTAGAATAACATGAGTATGCATATAATACATGTAGTGAAATTATCTCAAAGTGACTTGGTTTCACTTATAGTCGTAGAAATCAAATTAGTGCATTTTCTCTTTTCATTGACATAGGAAAAACTTAGTTTATACTCTTAGTTTATACCACATGGTATTTATAGTAGATTACACCACACAAGGGAAATAGACCGCCTTATCAAGACTGAGTTCATTCCTATATATGATGATCGGACTTTATTTTTTTCCTCTTCCAAAACACACATAGTTCTATTCCTAGCCATACGTTTATCGACTCATAATATCCCTAGGGAAGTTCCTCTTTTTGCCTTCCTCTTTCTATAATATAAGTCTTGTTTCTATTTTGTCTATATCACACACATTTATTCCTAGCCGATATGTCTACCAACTCATAATTTCTCCATGGAAGTTCCTCTTTTTGCCTTCTCCTTTCTATAACATAAGTCTTGATTCTGTTTTATCTATATGTCAAAATATGCACGATTGAAGTTTATACATTCTCTTTTCTCATATAACTGCACATGTACATTCTCTTTCTCAAATGCATGCATAAGCCATATGTAGGCATTCAATTACAAGTGATTTCAATCATGCATCATAAACCAGTCTTTAAAGTCACTAGCATGCATTCATATACATCATACTTGAACCAAAAATGCCATCACATTATAATTCTAGGTTTGGGTTCATTTTCAACAATTGGGTAGATTTTGTACCATTGTAGCAAAAATTTATTTACATATCAAACAATCAATTAAGAGGCTATAAAAATTCTCTAAGACACCTCAATGTGTCCACAAGGTCCTGTAAAAATTTCAGAACAAGTTTGGTGGTTAGAGACCACTTAGCCTTAGCTTAGAATGGAATCTCATAAGTTTTAACCCTAGCAAATGATTGAATCAATTTAGAATAAAAATCATGGTTGCACTTCAAGATATTTTCAACACCCTGTAAAATTGTCAAGTGATAATTCAATCATTTGTTATGATAACAAAATTAGACAAATTCGTAACTTCAATCCCCACAGTTCAGGCAACATAGGTACAAGTTGGTTCTTAATTTTTTTAAAGCAATATAAATAAAAAACAGAGGTCAAGAAAATTCGTGTGACTATCCTAGGATGTTAGCTCCAACATATATTTTTTCTAGCTTATAAAACTACTTACAATTGTGACAAAAAATTCGTGAACAATCACTGCTTGTAGTAAAATTAAAAATCCAGCAAGCATGATTAAACACCTCTTAACCAAAATGACTTTTCCACAACACCAAACCACCCATGCAAATACATCAATATCTAGGTGTAACCTTACATTAGAACAAGAATTTATCAATTTAAAACAACCCAAAACCTGCAAGAATAGAAAAACACAAAATAAGACACAAGAACCCTACTTTTGATAACTAAGGGATCCTTGGCTCTAAAGTGCTCCAAGATTGATTCCGTTTACTTCAAAGCTCCCAAATCAAATCCAAACCCCTCCTAAATCAGTGAGGTATGAGGTAGCAAGGTGAGGATTGGTAAGGAATTGAAATTTCAATCGGTTAGATTTGTAGCTCTTAATGTGTAGAATAAGTTTAGTGAAGGAAGTTGAAAGTTTTAACAACTCTATGCTAAGGTTTTTGAGGTTGGAATTATATGTTGAAGCTCTTGAGAATAGCAATGGAGGATGTTGCTCTTTTCTTTTTGTTGGCCAAAATTAGGGTGGCTTTAATGGAGAAGGTTGGTTTTATATTTATTTGTAAGGAAGCTTGTGAGGAAAGCTTGGTTATTATAATATAAGAGGAGAATACTTAAAGAAAGATAGTAAAATGGATGGCTAGGATTTAATATGTTATCCAAGATTGAATCTTAACCATTCATTCCATTTAAATGGATAAGCTTCTTCATATGTAAAGATCAAACTAGCTTTCTGTTAAAAAATCCCACACCAAAATCTTATCGAGTGGGTAAAACATTGTACCCGGGTAATCAAACATTACCCGAAATTATTTTCCTAGTTTAAAATCCTCATTTCTAACTATTTCTAATCTTAACCCTCTCTCTTTTTCAGTCCCAAGCATTTCTGGTCCAGAATTATGACTAATAAAGCTTAAATTTATTTTTAAATAATTTTTCAGGTATTACACCCTGCCATATTTTCCTTCTAGGAGGAAATAAATGCTACCTTAGTGTAGATAGTATCTATGAGTGGAACATAGATGGCCAAATAGAATATCAAATCTTAAACGCTCTTTAACTTACGACGATGGTCTCCAGCTTACACCACTACATATAATTGTGATGAAAACACCATTGTTAATATTCTGGTTGCTAGATTTTCCAACCAACTTAAAGGATGGTGGGATAACTAGCTCAAAGAAATTGAAAAATTTGATATTCTTTATGCCGTTAAGATAGAATTAGATGAAACTCCAATAACTGTTAATGGGGAAACTATCCTTGACGCTATTAACACATTAATCTTCACAATAGCTCAACATTTCATTGGAGATACTTCCTTATGGAAGGATAGATTTGTTGAATTATTATCAAATCTTAAATGCAAAAATCTAGTTAAATTTAGATGGAATAGAGATACCTTCCTTACTAGAGTCTATACTAGAGAAAATAGTCAACAACCCTTCTGGAAGGAAAAATTTCTTGATGGTCTTCCGAAATCTTTTGGTGACAAAGTAAGAGATAAAATCATAAATCAAACCACAAATGGGGAAATCCCCTATGACCAATTGAGTTATAGGCAATCAATTGCTTATATCCAAAAGGCAGTTGTGAAAATTTGTCAAGATGATAAAATCCAACATCAGCTTACTAAAGAAAAATCTCAAACAAGAAGAGATGTGGGAACTTTTTGTGACAAATTTAGTCTTCCACCTTGTTCAAAAAGAAAGCCTTGCCCAAATTCTCAACATCCAAAACAGTACCCAAAATCTAAATATCACAAGGTCAAACAAAATACTCCTCCAAGAAAACTCAAAAAGAATTCAAATCCAAACCTCCCATAGATATAAAATTTCCAAACAAATTGACCGTTATTTGCTATACTGTGGCAAACCTGGGCACATGAGTAAATACTGTAGATTCAAGAGAAAGCTTTCTACTTTAAAACTTGAATCTACAGTAAAGAAAAAATTAACAATCTTTTAAACTAATCATGTTGTAACACCCTAACTTTCACCTAATACGCTCGAGTCGCATTCGGCTAGTTATTAGCGGTTACGTCTTCGTTTTCAGAACTTGACTTGGCTTTCTTTAAAAAAAATACGAGTACTAAAAATACAACTAAATTTTTCTTTTTGAACTTAATACTTAAAATGCGAGCCGTGCATGCGCATGGGGACCGACTATAAACGAGAAACATAACATCCAAGCATACATCACCATAACGCCATAGATAAACCATAGAATAAACACAACATAACTTGTAATATTATATTATAATCATGACAAAACAACGATGCCCTAATAAATGTAAGGACATCTCAAGATACTTGATACATCAAGCAAGGTTAACTAATGCAAAACATAATTATAAACAGGCTAGACTAGTCTTCAAGCTTCCATTGCGCCCTCTAATCTGATGTGCAAAACTCCTACGCTACGCTTCAAGGGAAATCACGAACATCCACATCAATCCCGTCTGGAGACGACACGGAGGGAAAATAAAAGGGGTGAGAATACTCATACACGATTCTCAGTAGGGCTCCCGGCTTTAACACAAGTGTCATCGTCGCCCCAAGCCACTTCGGGTTTCATTATGAAAGAGGTATACATGCATAGGTTCAGTTTTAATTTCTCAAATCTTATTATCCGAAGTGGGTTCCTTTTAGCATGAGTCTTCATGGTATGAATGCAGTAGATATTTTATGTATGCATGGTAATACTTGAGCATGACAGTACACATAGATAACACATATCACTTAATCAAAGTATCAATGAAACATCAACGAACGTATGCATGTGCGTCTTTTACTTTTTCATACTTGAACTCCATGAGTTCCTTTCATAACTTTTTTCCATTTTTCCAGCCTCATCATGGTCACCAAAATCCACCTAACGTGCCGGCCCGACGATTTTAACATGGTTACCAAAACTCCTAATCACCTATCGCCTAGGAATGAGCTCATCCTAACTAGCCGTCGCTAGATTCATACAAGGTAAAAGAAGGGGAATCATATTTCTTTCTTGGATCATCCCGTACAACCCTTAACTTAGGAAGTCATAATGGGATCATTTCCACATTATCATATCTTTTATGGATGCAACATGAGCATACAACCTTAGAACCTCATATAACATATCCTTCATTCATATTTCATATCCTCATGCATTTTAAACGTGTCATACCACGTCATCACATCATCATGCCGCATAACATTTCATGCTTAAGATATTAACATAATCACATAATTAAGAATATGCTCACTCGCCCTCATACTTACATCACACTTCCTACCTTATGGTGTCTTATGCTTTGGCCCTTACGGGTCTTAAACTGGTGTTCCAATTATCTTAACCTTTATTATAGATTCTATAACATCTAAGGGATCATTACCTATAGTTCTTTCTAACATTTATGTTCACTAACTCATCCAATCAGCATTATATAGATTACTCACCATGATCATTTATTCAACTAGGGGATTCTAGAATCTATGCCTTAAACTCTTTTCTAAGTTCTATCTTTGCCTAAGATTCTATATTCAACTCCTAGGCACAATCACTAGTTATAAACCATCTTCCTTAAGCTCAATTATGCTGGAACAGAAGTTATTATTCTTGTGTCTAAGTGCTTTAAGATTCTAGTTCTAAATTCTCCCTATTTGCTTAGTCTTTCCAATCCTCCAAAAAGTTCCTCACTTCGCTCAAGCATATTATTACGCATTCTACTCCTCAAACAGAATTCATAGTGGCCACAGGATAAGACAAAATAAAAAATTTTCATCACACATAATCACATAAACTCATGTTATAAGTGCACACGAGTTGCTAGTTTTTCTCTTGGGACAATTTCAGGAGCAAAAAGGTGTTCTAGTAATCGATTACATGTGCCTGGTAATCGATTACCAGGAGCTAAATTTATTCTGGGTTCAAACAAGGGTAATCGATTAAATATTATGGTAATCGATTACTTAGGGTTAAATTTGTTTCGGAAAATAAAGAACATCGGAGTAATCGATTACACTAACAGGTAATCGATTACATGGTTTTAAGGACCTTCTGGGCATGAAGAACAGCCTTGTAATCGACTACATTGTATGGTAATCGATTACTATAACCAAAAACCCTTCGAAAACACTTGGTAATCGATTACATAAGCTTAGTAATCGATTACCAGAACCTCCTAATTTGCGAAAACATGATTCTTGACACATTCCAAGCTATTTAAACACCTTGAGACCTCATAAAACATTTTTCCAACATTTTCCTGAAATCATCTTTACATTTTACAAAATCAAACCATCCTTGTTTCACACTAAACATATTCACTCATCATGGTTAAGATTTCCTTTTTAAGGTACTTAGGGCAAGTCTTTGTGCTCTAGAGTTTTTAGGTGATAACATAATCTTAAACATGCTATGCACTTCATTTTACTCTTTATTACAAAGTAAAGTGAGAGCATAAAATAAATATGATATGCAACCTCATTATTATCTTTGAGGATTAAGTGATGACTTGAAATATAAACATGAAATGCAAGCTTGGGAATTTAAATATGATAATGCAAGTTTATTCATTTATTCTTGTGAGATTAGTGATGGCATCAAAATAAACATGAGATACAAGACATAAACTTAAACATGAATGCAACTTGTTTTATCTTCATTAGAGCTCCTACAAGACTTTAGAGGAACATCAATAGCCTCAACCCAACATGTATCTTAACAATGGAAGATGAGCTTTAGAGTTCTTAACATCAAGTCTTCAAAGAAGACTTTGGTTTTGAACTTCATCATCAAGCTCAAGAAAGTAGATTAAAACAAGAATACCAACATTTTCACAAAACAAACACAAATAAAACTACTCATATTCTTTATTTTATTGCTCATGGGCTTCAATCTAGAGTAAAACTCTTAGAATGGCTGACCAACTTTAAGGTTGGCAAGGGTAAGCTTAGAGCTCTTGGAAAACATGTGATTAATTTTTCTTTACCAAAGCTTTTGTGATCTACTCAATATTTTAGCAAACCTTGTTTAAACAAAGGCAAAAGAGACCAAAATCACTCAAGAAGGAAAGGAAAAGGAATCGAAAATTATAAGCAAGGAAAAGAAAGAAACACAAGCATGTATGGTCCAAGACCAAGATGTTTCAAGCTTTAGAGGTTTCTCACATGACAACAACAAGTCATTATCTTGAAACCTCATCATCAAGCTCATGTTCTCTTTATAAAAAGGCCTCTTAAGAAAGAAAAAGGAAGAAGAAAAGAGTTTGAAACCAAGAGATAGCTAGAACTTTTCTTAAGCACACAAGCAAAAATATTAAAACAAAACCTTTACCTATTGAAGTCTTGAGAGATATGAAAGAAAGCTTGAGTTCTTGATGAAATGGAGAAGGAAAATCCTCTTGAAACTTGAAGGAAGAAATCGACCAAGTTGAGGGAATTTGAGAGGAAATGAGAGAAAGTGCAAGAATGCTTGAACTTGGCAAATGATCCAAAGAGCAACCAAGTCTTCAAAGGCTTGGTATTTATAGAAAAATGAAACATGTTGGCTGATTGGGAGGGAGGCCTTGACCTCATGTTCCATGAGGTGAGAGAATTGTTTCATGAAAGTATGGTGAGGCATGGTAGAAAGCATGGCTAGGCATGGGCAAGGCATGGCTTAAGGCATGGTCTTTGAGTGAAACAAACTCACCATGTGCTACACATGGGAGGGCTGAATTTCGGCCAGATCTGGACGGCCAAGGGGGAGGAGAAGTTGCTCATGTAATTGGTTTAATGATATGTTTAGGTGTGTCTTTGATTAGGCTTTTGATTAGGAGTTTGTAAGAAAGTGTTTTAGGTGAGAAAATGGTTAATTAAGGTGGTTCAAGACTTGATTAGGGAGTGGTCATACTAGATTAACAAATTAAATTAATTTTCTTAGTCAAATGAGGTACGGCACAATTCCTTAATTTAAGGAATTGGAGAGAGAAAACACTATTCAAGATTCCATGACTAGGAATCTTGAATTAAAGAATGCAATTAGAATTTATCTAAGCAATCTTAGGTTCTAATTAACCTCAATAAATTATTTTGACTCTAGATTAATTATCGAAATAAATTAATCTTCGATTAGAGCCTAATATTGCTTAGGTTTGCTTAATTGCGTCATTAAGCTCACTGTACACTGTTCTAGGGGCAAAATGGTAATTTCGCACTAAAACTTTCCAGACCTTTGGCAACTAAACATCAAAAACCACTTATAAACATCATTTAAAATCTTCTGGTAAAGTCCAGCTGAACCAGCACGTAAAACGATGACAAACAGCCACATGGGCGTTTTGGTAATTTCGTATTTGAACTCGAAAATGAGATTCTTCTACTCATTACCACACATAACACATATAATCCCCTATCAATCAACAAAACATCCCCTTGAGGATGGTCGAGACCGTGATCCTCACTTTCCGGGTAAAATGACCTCGGGGCATTTCGGTCATTTGTACATGGGAAATTCTGGACGTACACATGTGATGAAGAATCCGAAAAGGAGTCTTCTAAAGATCTTGCCCAAATCCAAGATGGTAAAATAATTTCTGAAGAAGAACCATAATATCTTAATGAAATTAATGTCCTAACAAGAGAATAAGATCTCTTGTTTGAAGTCATCAATACTATTCTTGATCCACAAGAAAAGAAAATTTTTCTTACCAAACTAAAAGAGACTTTAGAAGCCAGTTTTCTAAAGCAAAACAACCACAAACCCTTACCACCAACAAATTCAATCTAAAAGATACTCTTAAAAGTTGGAATCGAGATGCGACGAAATCCCAGCTTTTCTAAGGTAACGAATTTCGAGGACGAAATTCTTTTTAAGAAAGGGAGTAATGTACGTCAATTTTGCTGTGAGTACAAATGACCAAGATGCCCCTAAGGTCATTTTTACCGGAATTTAAGCAGTTGCCCCCGGTCCTCGAATGGGTCAACTCAATGTTTGAAGGGGGTTATAACTGTTATGTTTGATATTCGAGGTGAAAATCTCGTTTTGACTTTTTGCTCAAAATGACCAAAGTACCCTTGCTGTGTTCTACACGGCTAAAAGGTGCCGTTTGGTCCTGAACTTTTCCAAGAAGTTTGGAATGATGTTTATGAGTGATATTGTAACGCCCCGATTTTTACCTGTCGTTTAAATTACCGAATTACCCTAGGTAATTTTTCATATAATTCGAGACCGAACAATCCTCAATAAAGGAATATAACATTAGAAGAAAGGATAGGAGCAATTTGTGCGAGAGTTGCAAACCCCGATTTTCTACGTGTAAAATGACCAAAATGTCCCTGAGGTTATTTTACTAGGAAAATGAGGATCGTGGGCCCTACCCATCCTCAAGGGGATGTTTTGATGTTAATAAGGGATTGTTTGTGTTATGAGTGTTAATAGAGTAGAAGAATCCTAATTTTGAGCTCTAACACGCGAAATGACCAAAACGCCCATGCGGCCGTTTTAACTTATTGCGTGCCAATTGAACCCGAACCTCACTAAAATGTTTTAAAACATGTTTTTAAGCTATGATTAACCATTAGTTAAGCTCGGGTGGTCTCAGGCAATTTTTAAGTAAAATTACCATTTTGTCCCGTCTTGTGAGTTTTGCGAATTTTGAGATTTTTGGTTCGTATAGCAAAACATAAGCAATATTAGGCTCAAATTAAAGGTTATTAGATTCTAATTATTAATCTAGAGTCAAAATTATTTATTTAGATTGATTAGAACTTAAAATTGCTTAAAAACACTCAAATTGCTTACTAATTCACCTAAGCCCTTAATTGTAAATTCTCTAATTTGCAAAGATACCTACCTACACCTACATAATACATGGAACACACAAATTTTATCCTCCTTGGGCTGTAATGCACGAAATTTTGGTCCATAATGCATCAGAAAATTTGTCAAAGAATGCATAAAAACCAAGGTATGAAAACAAGGAACCATGAAAACATGATTCCATGTTTTAAGCCACCAAACAAGATGATTTTCTTCCTTGTTTCCTCCTCAAATTTGGTCAGACTTTCCTCCTCCCTTTGTCCATTTATGAGCCTCAAAATCTCTATAAATAGGCATGCTTGAAGGAGTGTTAGAGGCCTTAGTTCATAACTTACACAATTCTAGTTTTTAGAAGCACCAAAGGCTTTCTTCCTCCTCTTGGCTGAAACTTCTTCTCCCATTTCTCAAAGAGATTTTCTTCGTTTCACTCAAGGAAACCAAGTTCTTTCCTTTCCTTCAAATAAAATTAGGTAGGGAGTTGTCTTTAATGTACGCCCCGATTTCTGCTACTAGAGTACAAATGACCGAAATGCCCTGAGGTTTTTTTTACCCAAAATTAAGGACAGTTGCCCCGGCAACCCTCGAATGGGTCAACTCGATGTTTGAAGGGGATTATGCTGTTATGGATGATACCGAGGAGAGAACCTCGTTTTCTAAACTTTCGGCTCAAAATGACCAAAATACCCCCTGTGTCTACACGGGTAAAAGGTGCCGTTTGAGCCCGAACTTTTCCAGGAAGTTTAGAATGATGTTTATGAGCAATGTTTGATGTTTAGTTTGCCTGAAGGTCCTGGTTTAGCGCAAAATTACCATTTTGCCCCTAGAGTGTACAGTAAGCCTAATGACGCAATTAAGCAAACCTAAGCAATATTAGGCTCTAATCGAAGATTAATTTATTTCGATAATTAATCTAGAGTCAAAATGATTTATTAAGGTTAATTAGAACCTAAGATTGCTTAGATAAACTCTAATTGCATTCTTTAAATTCAAGATTCTTAGTCATGGAATCTTGAATAGTGTTTCTCTCTCCAATTCCTTAAATTAAGGAATTGAGCCATACCTCATTTGACCAAAAGAATTATTTTAAATTACTAATCTAATAAGATTACCCTCCTAATCAAGTCTTGAACCACCTTAATTAACCATTTTCTCACCTAAACACTTGCTTACAAACTCCTAACCAAAACCTTAATCAAAGAAACACTTAAACACATCCTTAAACCACAATTACATGAACAAAAATCCCTTCCCCCTTGGCTGATGTGTTGGCCAAAATTCCCCCTAAAAATGGTGCCACATGTTGATTTTTGATGCACTCCAAGCCCATGCCTTAGGTCATGCCTTGCCCATACCCAACACCATGCCTATGACCATACCAATCAAAGAGATATTTCTTCTCTCCTCCTTCCTCATTTTGGCCGGCCACTTTCCCCCCAAAAGGCCACCCATGAGTTCTCCATCTTCTATAAATACCAAGCCTTGATGAACCTTGTCACACTTTGGTTCACTTGGTAAGTTCATACTTCTTGCAAATCCTCTCATTTCCTCTCAAACTTCCTCACTTTAGCTGATTTCTCCCTTCAAGTTTCAAGAGGATTTTCCTTCTCCATTTCATCAAAAACTCAAGCTTTCCTTCCTCTCTTCAAGACTTCTTAAGGTAGGGGTTAAGTTTTGATGATTTTGTTTGTGTTCTTCAAGAAAGTTCTAGTTTTTCTCTTGGTTTCAAACTCTTTTCCCTTCCTCTTTCTTTTTCGGCCAAGAGGCCTTTTTATAAAAAGAATGTGAGCTTGATGATGAGGTTTCAAGATAATGACTTGTTGTTGTCATGTGAGAAACCTCTAAAGCTTGAAACAACTTGGTCTTGGACCATACATGCTTGGATTTCCTTTCTTTTCTTGGCTTAAGTTTCGTTTTTCCTCTTCCTCTTCCCTTAAGGATTTCAGTTTTTCTTCTTTGGATTTGAACAAAGTTTGTAAAATATGTCTGTAGATCACAAAAGTTTTGTTAAGAAAGTTAATCTTATGATTTCAAAAAGCTCTAAGCTTACCCTTGCCAACCTTAAAGTTGGTCGCCGTTCTAAGAGTTTTACTCTAGATTGAAGCCCATGAGCAATAAAATAAAGAATATGACTTAGTCTTTGTAGTTTTGTTTAGACAAAGTGTTGAACTTTGAGTCCATTTCCTTAAGCTTGATGATGAAGTTCAAACCTTAAGATTTCTTTTGAAGTCTAGGTGCTAAGAACTCTAAAGCTTGCCTTATGATACATAATGGGTTGAGGTTTATGTTCCTCTAAAAGTCTTGCAAGAGCTCTAGCTAAGATAAAAACAAGTTGCATTCATGTTTAAATTTATGTCTTGCATCTCATGTTTACTTTGATGCTATCACTAATTTCACAAGAGTAAATGAATGAACTTGCATTACCATATTTAAATTCCCAAGCTTGCATTTCATGTTTATATTTCAAGTCATCACTTAATCCTTAAAGATAATAATGAAGTTGCATCTTATATTTATTTTATGCTCTCACTTTACTTTCTAATGAAGAGTAAAATAAAGTGCATGGCATGTTTAAGATTTTGTCATCACCTAAATACTCTAGAGCTCAAAGACTTGCCCTAAGTATCCTAAAAAGGAAACTCCATTAAAGAAATGGATGAGTTTTGGTATGACTCAATAATGGTTTGATTTTGTAAAATGCAAGAATAATTTCAAGAAAATGTTGGAAAACTGTTTTATGAGGTCTCAAGATGTTTAAATAGTTTGGAATGTGTCAAAATCATGTTTTCTCAAATTCCGGAGGTTCTGTAATTGATTACCATCCATGTAATCGATTATCAGAAGGGTTTTGAAGGACTTTTGGTTTGGTAATCGATTACCAGAGGCATGTAATCGATTACCACGGCTTCTTCATGCCCAGAACCTGTTGGAAACCCTGTAATCGATTACTGATAGTGTAATCGATTACTATTATGTTCTTTATTTTCCAAAACATTTAACCTAAGTAATCGATTACCATTGTATGTAATCGATTACCCGTTGTTTGAAACCCAGAATGAATTGAGCTCCTGGTAATCGATTACTAGGAACATGTAATCGATTACTAGAACACCTTTTGTTTCCTGAAAATGTCCAAGAGAAAACTAGCAACTTATATGCATTTCAACTCAAGAGATTATGTGATTTTATGGGTTCATGATTTCGGTTCTATGTTTGGCTCCTGTATAAATGATGTTCTAAGGTGTTAAATGTGTAAAATTATGTTGAGTGAAGCAAGGATCGATTTAGAAAAGTTAGAAAAGAATAAGTAACTTAAAAAGGGATTAGAGATGAGAATTCTAGAACACCTTAATGCAAGAAGTGCAAATCTGTTCTAGCATGATTAATTCAAGGATAAATGATTCATAATTAGTAAGACATGTACAAGATCCCTTCATAAATAATTAGGTGTTGATTCCTAAGTTTAAGACGATGATAAGAGATTTAAAGTGGTTTATAACTTAGAGAACATGCCTAGGAATCCTCATAATTGGTCTAAGAATTAATTATGGAGCCTTAGGCGAAGATGGATCTTAAAAAGGGTCACGAATGGAGATTCTAGAGCCCCTTAGGCAAATGATATTTTCTGCCCTTTTATGTGCAGGTCTTATGGAAATTTTAGTGAGTTCAATCTTAGAGAACAAGTCTAAGTGTAAGCCTCTTGAAGGTAATAAAGATGCAAATACAAGTTTAAAACCCGTAAAGGTCAAAGCATAAGAAACTATGAGATAGGTGGACGAGAGAGTATAATTATGATGATGAACCTCGTGCACACCTATGATGATGTGAATATGTTAGTTCCTTGAGCATGAAACCTTATGTGCATAACTTGATTTGGTGATATGATGGAATGTTGTGTTAAGATGCATAAGGTTTCGAAATATGAATGAAATTGAGAAATATGCTCATGTGAACTAGAAAGTTTTTGATTTGAGAAAGTTCCATGAAAATGATGCATGTGATTGAGATTATGTGGCATGACTCAAATTTGAGGAAATTCGGAGAGTAGCTGTTATGCCGCCGAATTTCATCAAATTTGAGGGACATAAGAAAGTTTTTGAGAAAATGATGTTTAATGATGACATGCCAAGTACTTCTCCTTCTGAAGGAGAAGGTAAAACGTGAGGGCATAGGCATTTGCCTCCAAAGCGGACAAAGTCGCGGTCTTAACCCGATGCGTTTCGAAGAAAGAAAAACATATGATGTTTAAGGTGACATACCGAGACGTACTTCTCCTACTCCTGAGGAGAAGGTAAAACCGTGAGGGCATAGACATTAGCCCCAAAGCGGAAGTCGTTGGTCTTAACCAGTCGATGTTTCGAAGAAGGAAAAAGTCCCATGATGGGTGATCCTTAGGCCCCTACCCGTACTCGGGAGTTGGGATTATGATGATTATGATGAATATGTTTATGTTTATGATTCGCTTATCAAGAGGATAAGTAAGAACTAGTGACGACTAGTTAAGGTATGAGCTCATAGCCTAGTTTAAGGGTGCGGTTACTATTATGATTGGTGTCACAAGTATGAGAAAAGGAAAGATGTTCAAGAGAAAAGTTACATGCCACTTATATGTTGTTTGATATTTGTTTGATTTACCTAAAGTACTGCCATGCATCCATGAACTATTATGTTGCATACATGCATTAAGAATCATTATAAAAGACATGGACCTTGGATAAATACCTTTGCAAAAACCTCATAATAAACTTATGCATGCTTAACCTTTTCATAATAAACCCAAGGTTCCTGGGACGTGAACGATGACACTAGGATAGAGGATTTCCCTACTGAGATTCTTTAGCAAGAATTCTCACCCTCTCTCGTTTCTTTCCGTTACGTCTTCAGATATCGATGGCGTCGTTCGTGATTTTTGTTGACACACCCGTGTGGAGCTGCACTATGATCCGGAGCATCAGTCCTACCACTTCAAGGGTCGTTGTGCCATATGCATTTTTGCATACGTGGGACGTCCTTTTGCTTTCCCCATCTCCAGCTATCGCTTCCATCCGACTTCACCTTTTGGCGACGACTGATTTTGAGAGGACGCGACCCATGACGAGAGAACGCCGCGCCGTTCGGCATCTTCAGTGGTGCGAGATTACCCCGAGTACATGCCTTGCCCGAGGTGTTCGAGACCGACCCATCAGAAGATCCTCTTTTTCATCCTTTCTCGGTGGGTCCCGCCCTGCCGTACCCATGGATATCGGGATGGGTAGTGAGGAGAGGTGACGCAGTGGAGGTTAGCACGACGTCCGGAGATGCGTCCTCACCGTGGCGGCATGCTCGCCCATCCTTCCGCTTCACGCATCCGAGGAGCTTGCCCAGTTCATTGGATATGTGCCACCGAGAAATGAGTAAGAGCGTCGTCCATAGCTCGAGGGAGGGAGAGTCTTAGCTTGGGAGTATCTTTTGGGGTTGTTCCATGTATTTGTCTTCATGTTTCTTATTTTATGTTATTGTACTGCAAGCTCTATCCACTAGTATGGGTAAGACTTTATATCTCTGTTATATTTCTATTGTGATGTACTAAACTATGTTATCTAATGTGATGAGGAATGATGTTTATGATAGATGTGTTCTTTAATGCTTATGTTCTGTATGTTTTATTTATTCTTCCACTTCACGTTATATATGATACGCGCAAAGGCTCGCACTTTGTTTTATATGAATCTTTAAAAAAAAAAATTTACCTGTATTTTCCGCTAAGTATTTTGTAAATGAATTTAAAGAGAAGTAATAACTAATAATTAATCTTGATACGTCCTAGGCGTATTGGGGTTAAATATTAGGGTGTTACATTTAAGCTTATTTCTATGCTTTGCTAAGTGTTGTTCTTGGTTCAAAATGATGATTTCATGGACTTTCTCTAGCTTTTCCATTCGATTTTCTTCTTTCTTTTTCTTTGAACATTTCGGCCATAAGGCCTATATGGGAATATGATGATAGCTTGATGATGAGGACCTTGAGTGTTGGTTGTAAATCCATCACAAGTTAGGCCTCTAAAGCTTGAAAATTCCACTTGATGCAAAACTTTAAAGAATGATGTTTTTATGATGTAAAAATAAAGACATTGAGTTTAGAACTTGAAATATGTATTTTTCACTTTGTCTTGCTAAGATATATTGGGTTGAATTTATATTTCTCTAAAGTCTTACAGGAGCTCTAGTAAAGAAATAAAATGAACTTACATCCATGTTTAAGTTTATGCCTTGCATAACCATGTTTACTTTCTATGTCATCACTAAATTCTCAAGAATGAATAAATGAACTTGCATATCTCATGTTTAAATTTCCAAGCTTGTATTTCATATTTATGTTTCAAGTTGTCACTTAATCTTCAAAGATAATAAAGAGGATGCATCTCATATTTATTTTATGCTCTCACTTTATTTTATAATGACTAAAAGAATGAATGCATGGCATGTTTATTATTATGTTATCACCTAAGAATTTTAGAGCTCAAAGACTTGCCCAAGTATCACAAGCAAAGTTGGAAAATGGTAGTATCCTAAGGATGCATATTTCCTTAAGATTATTGGAGTCAAAGAATTTATTCTTTAAGAAGTCTTGAGTTGGAGCTTAATAAGAATTCTCTTCTCCCTTCACCGGTCCAATGCGGACTACCTCCGCTTCGGTTTCTTATTTTTCTTTTATTAAGATTCTTCCCTTCCTTGTCCAGGCAGACTACCGCTCCAGTTTCTTGCATCATGTTTACAATTCCAAGTTATTACCTTATAAAGATAAGATTAAAATGAGGTTGCTTAGCATGTTTATGATTCTAGTTATCACCTAAATCTCTAAAGCTCAAGACTTGCTCCTTTTATCTTAAGTGAAAATTTTAATCGTAAAGATTCTTTCAATGTATAAATCGGCCTATTGATTAAGGTAGGCCTAAAGTAGTTTTAAATAAGTTACTGATTTAGTTCTAAAATTTCTTTCAAGAGTAACAAAAAGAATTAGTTTTTAAAAGAATTTTAAAGCCTTACAAAGATATTTAAAAATGTGATTTTAAGCAATTATGTGAGGTTCATGATTCAGCCACTAATCTGAGTTTAGTACTACTATATGATGATGGTTTAATATGTTTGAAGTTGTGATAATTATGGTTTATTGCTAAAGGAATGATTCTATGCATGTTAGAGATAAAACTAGCTTCCTAGAAAACCGTAAAAGCAAGATTTCTAGAACTTTAGAGAATGAAATTTATGCATTCTGTCTAGAGCCTAGTGACCTTAAGAACCAGATTTTATCATGTTTAGATAAGGGAGAATGATTCATAATTGGTTTAGTAATTAATTTTAGCATCATAGGGAAAGCGGGAACGAAAAAGGGTTAAAAACGCAACTTCTAGCACACCATAAAACCTTAAGAACAACTTACTGTCGATGCTGCCCCATATAGTCTAATAATGTTCTTAGGACTTATAATTGATGGTAATAAGTCCCTTAGATGCATAATTAATTAGTTCAATAATTAAGGTTGCCCGATTCTAGAGTTTTAGTTGTTTAAGACAGCTTTCAATAAGGATTTATGATGATGCCTCTTTGATGTTTTAAATGATAAGTCTATGTAGTGATTTGATGCTTATTAAGTATTTGACGTCATTGAATGATTTTCGGGCTTGCATGTTATAGTTGCTGTTGCAAACAATGAGAATGCTTATGCATGAAATAATGAAATATGCTTTGTTATTTAAAAATTTACCTTTGTTGCTTGGAAGAAAGTATATTACCTGTAAAAGTGTAATTTGGAAAGGTTCTTGCTAGGAAATACTTGGTATTTAAGCGTGTCCATTTGTGACCCACCTCTCTTTCCTAGGAATCTCCCAGATGCATGATTACAGTTGGTATATATATTATTAGAATAAGACTATAAACGAGAAAATGTTATGAATGATTATGAATTAAGAATTGTATTATGATATAACATGCAAAGACTTAATGGTGACTTAAATTTATGAGGAAATAATCATTTGGACCCATCAGACTATAGGTGATGAAAAGGTGATTCTTGCCCCCTAAACCGTTCTCTCAAAAGGGTAGAGTCGGATTTTAACTTATCAAAAGGGATAAGTATATGCTAGTGACGACTAGTAAGGTATGAGCTCATAACCTAGATTACTCCCAAAAAAGTGGAGTATAGGGTGGCCCAGGAAAATGATGATAAAAGTAACTTTAAGTCACCTAAGAAACTAAGTAAATGCATTATATGAATATGATGTTGTTATGCATAGTATTTATGAGATGATGATGAGAAATATGATGTTCTGCTATGCATAGTATTATGAAATGATGATGAGGAATATGATGTGATTTTATGCATAACTATGTTATTATATATGAAAAGAAAAGTTCATTATAAACATGATATGCTAAGTTTATGATGCATTATAAGACGCATGATTAAATCTACGAACCTCGATAAAGTATATTTTCGAATTTAATAAATCAATCTTAGCATGCTCACTATTTCATAATGAAACTTGAGGTTCCTGGGGGTGATCATGATGACACAATGCATCATGAGGTGAGTATCCTACTGAGATTCTTTTTATAAGTTTCTCACTCCTCTATTTTTCTTTCCATCTCGTCTTTAGAAACGAAGGAAGAGTTCGTGAATCACATTGAGGCTTTCACCTGGTAGTGAACTTGATCCTTAGTTTCACTTGTATATTTCAGATATCTATCCCTATCCTTGGAGTGTTATTACTAGGTGCCATTAATGGATGTCCTTCCATCCATATATTATTTATGTTTTGTTAGATTGCCTACACCTAGTCTTATTTCTTAGTAGGCAAACTATCTATGTGTTATGTAATTATGGATGTTATATGATGGAGCCAATATGATGTATTTTTCATGCTATATCTGCACGTTATTTGCTTTATTTCGATTATTGTTCACGTTATGTGCGGCTCATGTTTTCAATTATGTTTTTAAAAAAAAATGGCTCGTAATTTCACTAAGAATTTTCAAAGTATGATGAAAGAATTGAAGCAAAAAGTAAAGTCTAGTAATTAATCAGATACAACCTTGGTGTATTGTTAATTATTAGGGTGTTACAGATATTTAGATGTCTAGTTGGGCCCGAAGGTCCAGGCAGTTTAGTGCAAAATTACCATTTTGCCCCTAGAATAGTGTACAGTGAGCCTAATGACGCAATTAAGCAAACCTAAGCAATATTAGGCTCTAATCGAAGATTAATTTATTTCGATAATTAATCTAGAGTCAAAATAATTTATTAAGTTAATTAGAACCTAAGATTGCTTAGTTAAACTCTAATTGCATTCTTTAATTCAAGATTCCTAGTCATGGAATCTTGAATAGTATTTCTCTCTCCAATTCCTTAAATTAAGGAATTGTGTCATACCTCATTTGACTAAGAAAAATGAATTTAATTTGTTAATATAGTATGACCACTCCTAATCAAATCTTGACACTCCTATTAGCCAATTACTTAACCTAAACACTTTCTTACAACTCCTAACCAAAACCTTAATCAAAGAAACACCTAAACACATAAGTAACCTACAATTAGATGAACTAATTTTCTCTCTCTTGGCATTAAGTGGCCGGCCACTCCTCCCCCTTTTTGCCCATCATGTGTTGACTCATTCACACTCCAAAGGCCATGCTTACACCATACTTTAAGCCATGCCTCACCATGCCTTCAACCATACTTACAACCATACCTTTGTAAGAGATATTTCTTCTTTCCTTCCTCCCCAAGTGACCTCCTCCTCCCCCTTGGAAGCCTCATTGTTGAAAATTTCTATAAATACCAAGCCTTGATGAACCTTGTCACACTTCGGTTCATTTGTTAAGTTTACACTTCTTGCAAAAATTGTCTCATTTCCTCTCAAACTCCCTCACTTTGGCTGAATTCTTCCTCCATGTTTCAAGAGGATTTCCTTCTCATTTCATCAAGAAAACAAAGCTTCCTTTCATCTCTCTTCAAGACTTCCTTAGGTAGGGATTTTGTTTTAATGATTTTGCTTGTGTTCTTTAAGAAAAGTTCTAGCTTTCTCTTGGTTTCAAACTCTTTTCCTCTTCCTTTTCTTTTTCGGCCAAGAGGCTTTTTTATAAAAAGAACATTAGCTTGATGATGAGGTTTCAAGATAATGACTTGTTTTGTCATGTGAGAAACCTCTAAAGCTTGAAACAACTTGGTCTTGGACCATACATGCTTGTGTTCCTTTCTTTTCCTTGCTTATAATTTTCGATTTCCTTTTCCTTTTCCTTTGAAGGATTTCGGTTTCTCTTGCCTTGGTTTGGACAAAGTTTGCTAAAAATGTAAAGTAGATCACAAAAGTTTGTTTAGAAAAAAAATTAATCCTAAGATTTCAAAGAGCTCTAAGCTTACCCTTGCCAACCTTAAAGTTGGAGGCCGTTCTAAGAGTTTACTCTAGATTGAAGCCCATGAGCAATAAAATAAAGAATATGAGTAGTTCTATTTATGTTTGTTTGTTAAAGTGTTGGTGTTTTTGTTTTAATCCACTTTCTTGAGCTTGATGATGAAGTTCAAACCAAAGACTTCTTTGAAGACTTGGTGTTAAGAACTCTAAAGTTCATCTTCTATTGTTAAGATACATGTTGGGTTAAGGCTATTGATATTCCTCTAAAGTCTTGCAAGAGCTCTAGTTAAGATAAAATAAGTTGCATCCATGTTTAAATTTATGCCTTGCATCTCATGTTTATTTTGATGCCATCACTAAACTTTCAAGAATAAAAAATGAACTTGCATTATCATGTTTAAATTTCCAAGCTTGCATTCATGTTTACATTTCAAGTCATCACTTAATCTTAAAGATAATAATGAGGTTGCATCTCATGTTTATTTATGCTCTCACTTTACCTTATAATGAAGAATAAAACGAAGTGCATAGCATGTTTAAGATTATGTTATCACCTAAATACTCTAGAGCTCAAAGACTTGCCCTAAGTATCTTCAAAGGAAACTTTAATAAAAAAGAAATGGATGTGTTTTAGTATGATACAATGATAATTTGATTTTGTAAATGATTTCAGGAAAATGTTGGAAAAATGTTTTATGAGGTCTCAAGGTGTTTAAATAGCTTGGAATGTGTCAAAAATCATGTTTTCTCAAATTCCGGTTCTGGTAATCGATTACCAGCTCATGTAATCGATTACCAGAGTGGTTTTTCGAAGGGTTTTTGGTTTTAATCGATTACCATACAATGTAATCGATTACCAAGGCTGTTCTTCATGCCCAGAACCGATCCTCAAAACCCTGTAGTCGATTACCTATTTGTGTAATCGATTATTCGATGTTCTTTATTTTCCAGAAATACATTTAACCTAAGTAATCGATTACCATCCTATGTAATCGATTACCCGCTGTTTTGAACCCAGAATAAAAATTTAGTCCTGGTAATCGATTACCAGGCACATGTAATCGATTACCAGAACACCTTTTTTGCTCATGAAATTATTCCAAGAGAAAGACTAGTAACTCATATGCACTTATAACATGATTTTATGTGATTGTGGGTGATACATACTTTTGGTTTTCTATCTTGTTGGCCACTGGATGAATTCGTTTCGAGGAGTTAGAATGCGTAAGATTATGTTTGAGTAAAGTGAGGAACGATTTGACGGTTCGAAAGGACCTAGTGAATAGAAAGGTTTGAGAACTAAAATCTTAACACCCTTAGACACGAGAATAATAACTTTTGTTTCAGCATAATTGAGTTTAAGGAAGATGGCTCATAAATAATGTTTATGCCTAGAAGTCAAACCTAGAATCTTAGGCTAAGACGGAACTTAGAAAAGAGCCTAAGGTGTAGATCCTAGAATCCCCCATAGTCGAGTACTGATCATGATGCTTAATCTATACAATGCCGATTAGATGAGTTAGTAAATATAAATTTTAGAAAGAATTATAGGTAATGATCGATCCATAATAAAGGTTGGGATAATTGGAACACAAGTTTAAAGACCCATAAGGGCCAAAGCATAAGACACCATGAGGTAGGAAGTGTGATGTGAGAATGAGATCAAGCGAGTGTGCTTGTGTTATGTATGAATGTGTTAGTGACATGAGTTTGATAACATGAGGATTCATGGTGTGCTGTGATGATGATTTTGGTATGTTGTGGGCATAGTGCATGAGACTATGTGATATAGATGGATCAAAGAAAGTATATTTTCATGATTGAAAGGTTTATTTGATTGAGGAATTTATGAGACAACATGTATTATGTGAGTTACGTGGCATGACTCAATTTGAGGGAATTCAAGCGGTTGCTATGCCTCCAATTTCCTTCAAATTTAAGAGACTTAAGAAAGTTTTAAGATGTTTAATGTGACACACTCAGACATACTCTCCCCTCCTGAGGAGAAAGTAAAACCGTGAAGGCATCGACATTAGCCTGTCAAAGTGGACAAAGTCGTTGGTCTTAACCAATCGATGCGTTTCGAAGAAGGAAAAAGTCTCATGATGGGTGATCCTTAGGCCCCCTACCCGTACTCTAGGAGTCGGGATTATTATGATGATTATGAATATGAATATGATTATGATTATGATTCGCTTATCAAGAGGATAAGTAAGAACTAGTGACGACTAGTTAAGGTATGAGCTCATAGCCTAGTTTTAGGGGTGCGGTTACTATTATGATGTTAGTGTCACAAGTATGAGAAAAGGAATGATGTTCAAGAAAAGTTACATGCCACTTATATGATGATTAATTATTGTTTCTATTTGCCTAAAGTATTGTACATTCTGCTATGCTGCATACATGCATTAAGATTCATTATAAAAGACATGGACCTTGGATAAATACTTTTATGAAAATCTCATAATAAACCTATGCATGCTTAACCTTTTCATAATAAACCCAAGGTTCCTGGGACGTAAATGATGACACTAGGAGAGGTTTCCTACTGAGATTCTTTAGCAAGATTCCCACCCTCTCTCTGTTTCTTTCCGTTACGTCTTTAGACATCGATGGCGTCGTTCGTGATCTTCATTGACCCGCCCACTTGGGAGGTGCACTATAACCCTTAGCATCAGTCCTACCACTTCAGGGTCATTGTGAGGTGTGCGTTTTTGTGTATGTGGGACGCCCATTTGCTTTCCCCGTCTCCAGCTATCGCTTCGATCCGACTTCACCTTTTGGCGATGACCTGATCTTTGAGAGGACGCGACCCGAGACGAGAGACGCCGTGCCCGTCCTTCTTCATCGCGATACCCGGATACCCCACGTATGTTCCCCATTCTCGATCGGAGGCCGACCCAGGGCACTTCCCTTTCATTTCCTATGGATCTCTGGAGGTAGCGAGGACACTGTCACCTAGCCGAGGCATGCGAGGCATGTTCAAAAGCCCGAGGCGACCATGTCGTGGAGGCCACGCCGTCCCTCGATTCCCATGCCTAGATCTCCGCTTCGTTGGGCTGCATCCGAGGAGCTCCGTCCGTCCGGCTACATCTCCCCATTCAAGGATCAGCGTCATCAGGAGGCATGGAGGGTGAAGGGAGTGATAGTTGGAAGTCTTATCTTTTGGGGATTTACCATGTACTTGCTTTTATTTTCCTTCCTGTTTATGTATTTCCAGTTTTATGTACTGCAAGCTCGCCCACTAGTATGGGTATGTCTCTATATTATCTTTTCAGTTATGTACTAAACTAATTATAATTAATGTTATGACGGATGTTTTATGATTAAGATGTTCCTCATTGCTTTTTGTCTTGTATGATGCGTTTGCCTTACCTTGCATGATTTAGTTGCTCTTCCGCTTTACGTTTCATTTACGTTATACGCAAAGGCTCGCATCTTGTTTAACGCACATGCATTTAAAAAAAAAAAATTTACCTGTATTTTCCGCTAAGTAATTTCGCAAATAAGTTTAAAAAAAGAAGAAGTAATAACTAATAATTAATCTTAACGCGTCCTAGGCGTGTTTAGGTTAAATATTAGGGTGTTACAATAATGATGATTTGATTCACTTAGGTCCTTTTTTTTAGCTAAGATATTAGAGAGTAAGGGATGGAGATGCAAGTCAAACTCACGACCTTCTATAACTTGTTGAGATATGTAGGAGTCTACACTAGACTATGGGCTCACTTTCCACTTAAGTCTCTTTTTATTGTGATTATAATTTACTCAAAAATCAAATATAATTCATGTAAGCATATATTGCCACTAAATTTTATTGAATTCCTTAGTTTATAGAACTTTTTATTATTGTAAAATTATTTTTGGTGGACAAATCAAAATTGAAAACGAAATATATATTATTTTATTATTTAGTACCAAATATAATTTTATTATCTTAAATTTTATTTTGAGAATTACATTTTGAAAATAGACAAACCAAACATATTTTCATCTTTTTCACTTTCTGGAAACATAATCTACTTTTTAAAATCAAATGCATTTCCTAATTTTAAAAATTTAAAAATGAAAATCCTTTTCACAAAATAAAAATAGAAAATGAAAGTAAGAAATATTTTCACAAATTAAATGCCTACTTTTATGGACACAAAATCATGTCAAGGAATATGAGACTTTTCCAAGCTTCAAAATGTTTGTCCAAGATGCGCATTATCCCTTCCATAAGGAAGAATTTATTGTGCATATTCATGAGATTAATGGTTTAGATGTCAGAATGTCAATTGTAAATTCCACATGTGTTAAGCTCAAACCCTTTAGAATAATGTCTACCACAAAAACAAATGAAGATGGTGTACACTTATACTAGAGTCACACCTGTAGAAAATCCAATAATCGAAAAATCACCAACAATCTAAGCTACTTTATTGGGATAATTATGTAGGACTTTAAGATCCGCATGAAGGAATAGAAGAGATAGACATTGATGAGTTATGACAAATTGGGAGATAGACGCCATGAGAAATTGTTAGAGTGTGAAAAAGCTCAAACACTTACCCGTCTCCAAGTTATGAGCCTATGTTCACAAGAAATTGAAAAGGCTAATAAGTCTACAAATAAAAAGCTACGAGAAATTATGATTACTATCTCATCCTTTTTATGAGTCATGTTCTTGTTAATAGTCTTGTTCTTTATGAGTTGTGCTCTTGTTGTACCTAGCATGCATGAAATAATGAACCATATACCTAGCATAATGGATCATGTCCTTAGGCATTTAGTAGAATAATAACTCTTGTCCAAGAATGCTAATATGCATGATTTATTAGAATATAACACTAGAATGTATTTTGTGCATATATTTGTTCACATAGAAACATATTCAATATTAGTTCATTATAACACATACAAAGAGTTATTGGATATGTTCTATAAAAGATGTTGATCATATATCATTGCATTTGTCATCATAAAAAAGTATAGCAGGCTTGCTTCTAAAAAAATTACTTGTGTAGTTTATGTAACAAGTTTTCTTCTTCCTAAAAGTTCAAGTTCTTCTATATAATTCGTACAAGTATATAAGTGATGATGGAATAACAAGCCATTCAAGATACAAAGTATGATCTACAATAAGAGGATCTTGTGAATTAGAAATGCATCCGACCAATAATCCATTGATTTAGTCCTCATTATTTTAGATGTATAGTCTTTTTGAGTAATTGAGGCTTGAGAAAGTAGCATGTAATGTTATTACTGAAAGCTCACCTTGCCAAAGTAGAGATTATATATCTAAAGTAGTGAGGTTCCTACATAGTAGCATCAAAGCGCAAATGCCCAGCGATGTTATTCCTCATTTTCCTAAAAGTTAGGAAATATATTGTATATAAGGAAGAAAAGGAGTAAGGAAGATTATAACTCATTAGTAGAAAGCCATTATCAAAACAAAATTTAAAATACAAAAGTGAAATCCTAAATTGAGTTATACTAGAAGACTAATAGAGTAGTGTGTAACCCTAGTCATCTTTGAACGAAGTAATGCTAATTAACCAAGTTAGGGGGTTGTTTTGTTGCATGCAAGAATTAAAATTGCAATAAAGTAGAGAAGACAATGATAAACAGGCTAGCCTAAGGGATTTTCAAACTATGGAATGTTTATAATTAACACATGCAAAAAGACTAACACTTGTTGTATAGCTATGTTGCCAATTATATAATCACACAATCAACAAAGTAGTTCACCTAGTAATTGACCAATTACAAGGAAGTGAATTAGCACACACTTTTAGTAAATTGCAATCACAATACCTAATTGTATGATCTAGCTTAAGCACCAATGACCATAGCTTTATCTTATATTAAGGATCAAGTCAACCCTCTTAGTTAATTAAACAATTTCCAATCAAATAATTAGATTGCATTCAACCAACTTGCCTAATCATGCATGCTTATCAAATCATGATCCACATACATAACCAAAACACTTCATAGAACATATATATCAATTCACTGAGCATGTTAAGAGAAGAACAAAATAAGAGGAAAAAGAGAACCACACCAAGCATTTCATTAAAATCCCAATGTTCAAAACATGAATCATAGCCCTTGAATCCCTTGAGCTAGTAAGAAAACTACTCCCTATGAATGAGGTTACAAGACAATTAAATAGTGAAAGCTAGAGAAAAACTTAAAAAAGAAGGCAAAAAAAATCAATAGAATGATGGAGACTTGATGTTCTTATTCAAAGAGCAAGAAGGAAGATAGAACAAGAGTCAAAAGTAGCTAAACCTAGGCTTCTTTCCCTAAATGGCAATGAATGCCTTGAAATCAGGCTACCCCTATTACAAAATCTCCCAAACTTACTAAAGGGGTCCCAAATGGGTAAAAATTGTAATATTTTAATTTCTAAAACAGGGCGCATATTTCGATACAACGATTAAGCTTCAATCTCAATAGTGGCTCTCCTGATAGGCCACTGCAACAATGCTATTTTGGTGTTTGATGTTTGTCTTGGTTCCCAGGCTTACCTGGAGCGATCATTACTCATTGCAGCGATGCTGTTCAATGTAACACCCTCTCAAGTGTAACATCATCCTTAAGCCATGACATTATACTTAGGAGTTGTTACTTGTAAATTTAGTGGACCTTACTTAAGTAGCTATAGTGTATTGGAGAGAATTGAGTAGTAACTAGTTCGTAATTCTATTAAAATATATAAAATGAGACAAAGTATTTATTTAATAAAAAGTCAAATACAAGAGGAAGCTTTTCTAAGAGCTTTTATACACCTGTATTCTTAAATATTACAAGCACAAGCAAATTCAAGCGAAAACTAATAGTAGTCTTCGACTATTGAGCTACTACAAAACATGAACTTCCTTGAATGTAGCTTCATCGTACTCTTGAGAAATCTGGAGACGACACAAAAACACACAAACATAGGGGTGAATTATAAAATTCTCAATAGGGCATTCCCAAATATACAATTATAAATGTCATTGTCATTGTCCTAGCCACTTCGATTTATTAGAAAAATATGATCATTCATTACATAACAAAGATTCATTTTTAACTTTGAAAATCATCCTTCTGAAGTGGGTTTCATTTAGCATTCACTCACTCAATGCACATATATCATAATGCTCAAACACATAGTAAATCATCATAGGCAAATAATTCAAAATAACATGAATATGCATATGATAAATGTAGTGAAATTAGTTTGAAGTGCCATAGTTTTACTTGTGGCTATATAACTCAATTCCATGCATTTTTCTCTTTTCATCGACATAGGGAAGACTTAGTTCATACCAAATGGTATTTGTAGTGGATAACACCACACATGGATAATAGACGCTTATCAGGATAAGCTCATTCCTATACGTGATCATCGAACTTAATTTTTTCCCTTCCAATCTCATATAGATCTATTCCTAGCCGATATGTTTATCGACTCATAATATCTCTAGGGAAGTTCCTCTTTTTGCCTTTCCCTCATTCAACTTAAGTCTTATTTCTATTTTGCCCATATGTTAGAACATCCACGATTGAAGTTCATACATTCTCTTTTGTCACATATATGCATCATTTACTTTTCTTTTTCCAAATGCATGCATTAAAGCACATATAGGTATTCATTTAAAAATAATTTTAATAATGCCTCATAAACCAATCTTTACTTCTTCTAGCACGCATTTTTTTGTCACAAGTCACATGCTCAAATATTCAAAATAAAATATTCATGTCATACTAGAACCAAATACCATTATATTATCAATTCAAGGCATTGGTATAATTCTAGCACTTTGGCAGATTACCAAAATTTCGTTTGCATATCAAAAAATCAAATTAAAGGCTACAAAAATTATCCATGATACTTCAATGTGTCCCCAACATCTTATAAAAATTCCAGGCCAAAACAAGCTCTCTGTTATATTAACAAAATTGTACAAATTTAGAGGTCAAACTCCAATTAAGCCAATACCTTAAATTCCCAATTTTATTACCATATCAAATGAACATATAAAATTCTACAAAAATTCAGGGTTAGACTTCAAGATGTCCTCAATATCCTTTAAAATTTTCGAGTTAAAATTCGATCATTTATTATAATAACAAAATTAAACAAATTCAGAGTTTCGAAATTAGCTATTCAGACAATAACCCCAATAGTAGTTTTTTATTTTCAAAAATAATAAAAGTCTTGAAAATGACTCAAGAAAAATCATGGAACTACCTTAGGATATTTAAATTCATCCTATAAAATTTGTAGCTCAAAAATCCATATACAAATACAGATGAAAAATCGTGAACCATACTCCGTCCTGAAAATCCAGAATTCCAGCAACCCAGGTTAAAACTTATTTTGTCAAAAAGGGTTTTCTAAAATTATCCAAATACTCCGCCAAATTAGGCACATCAATATCTACATATAATCAATTAATAAAAGTAAAAATATCAAGTTAAATCAGTAACCAAATTGTAGAAACATATTTGAAATAGAAAGAGGTATAAAAGCCTACTTGTGAAGCTTTAAGGCTTCTAGCACAAGATGATATTCCAAAATGATTTTCCTCACTTATAAATTTTCCAAATAGCTCTAATAACTTCCTTCAACAGTGGTGTATGATATCTCAAGGTGGAGAATGGAGATGATTCAAAATTCCAATCGGTTAGTTTTGTAGATTGTGATAAGTAGAACAAGTTTTGTGAAGGAATCTTAGTGTTTTAGTAAATTTGAGCTTAGGTTTTTGGGATTTTGAAGCAAGGATGAGGGTTTCAGAGCAAGAACAATGGAAGGTTGTAATTTTGGCTTGAATGGCCAAAATTGATGATGATGGTGTAACTCTGGACGAGGCAGGGAGTGATTGCCGTGCAGAAGGCACGACAAGGAGCGGCTCTTGCCTCAAGCGGAGGGGTACATGAATGAATCGATTACACACCCGAATGAGAGAGATCCTAAGTCTGGATAGGTATGGGTCTAGACAGTTAAGGAGGGCTTATATGAATTGATTGGTACTATCTATGCCACAAAGATGCATCTTTCTTTTGCAGCCCATCACAAAAGAACTCCACAGGTGAGCGTGCTTGACTTGGGGTAATTTTAGGATGGGTGATCTCCTGGAAGTTTTCCTAGGAAACGTGTGAGTGAAGACAAGGCACGTTGAAAAGACCTGTGTTGGTTTGTGGACAGCCGTCAATCCACAAAGCAGGAGGGGATGTTACAAATGGTATCAGAGCCCCACCTCTCCTAGTATGATGTGGTTCTGGGATGAACCAAGTGGAAGCTGGTGGGCATGTAACGCCCGGGATGAGGCAAGAAGTGATCGCTGGACGAGAAAGCATAGACAAGGAGCGGCTCCTGCCTCCAGCGGAGGGGTACATGAATGAACCGATTACACATCCGAATGAGAGGATCTTGAGTCTATAGGTATGGGACTATACAGTTAAGGAGGGCTTATATGAATTGATTGATACTATCTATGCCACAAAGATGCATCTTTCCTTTTGGTAGCCCATCATGAAAGAACTCCACAGTTAAGCGTGCTTGACTTGGGGTAATTTTGGGATAAGTGACCTCCTGGAAGTTTTCCCAGGAAACGTGTGAGTAAGGACAAAGCACGCTGAAAGACCCGTGTTGGTTTAGGGACAATCAATCCACAAAGCAGGAGGGATGTTACAAATGGTATCAGAGCCTGACCTCTCCCAGGATGTGTGTGGTCCCCAATGAACGAAGCCCAAGCTGGTGGGCATGTAACGCCCGGGATGAGGCAGGGAGTGATCGTCGTGTGAGAAGGTACGGACAAGGAGTGGCTCCTACCTCTGAGCGGATGGGTACATGAATGAACTGATTACACACCTGAATGAGAGGGATCTGAGTCTGTATAGGTATGGGACTATACAATTAAGGAGGGCTTATATGAATTGATTGGTACTATCTATGCCACAAAGATGCATCTTTCTTTGGTAGCCCATCACGAAAGAACTTTCAGTTAAGCATGCTTGACTTGGGGTAATTTTCAGACGGGTGACCTCCTGGAAGTTTTCCCAGGAAACGTGTGAGTGAGGACAAAGCACGCTAAAAAGACCCGTGTTAGTTTGTGGGGACATTCGTCAATCCACAAAAAAGCAAGGGATATTACAAATGGAGTGATAAGGTTAGTTGTGTTGTATTTATCCTAGTCTAGGTTTAGTAATTATGTTGGTAAGGTTTGAATTTCTTTCTTTCATTTTGAAAAGAAATCATATGAATGGCTAGGATTGATTTCTTGGTCAAAGAATGAATCTTGGCCATCCACTTGGCCCAAGATAAGTGGCTCACTTTAACTTGTTGAGCAAGTAGCTAATTCGATGTTAAAATCTGTACACCAAAATTCTACCAAATAGATGAGATATTAGCCCTTGGGTAAAATAATAATAAATTAAATGCCATGATTAAAACTACTTTCCAAGTTTCAATCCTTGCCATCCTCTTGGCAAGATGTGATTGGTAGAGGTTACTTAGCCACTAAGTAACTTTTATAGTGTTAAAAACCACACATCAAAACTTTACCTGGTGCCTTAGAAATTAGAATATTACCCAAGATTAACCTTGGGTCTAATACTCTATCCCAATCCTTATCTTATTTTCCCTTGGTCCCTGGGATTCCCGGTTCAATTCCAAGGTTACCATCGTGTCCACGGGTTTGTAAGGTTACTATTCACCCGGCCCAAAATCACTCTTTATGTGCCTTAAATTTTTTTTTCAATTCGTCCATTTGGTCGTCCTCATCATTGCTAAGACTATCAAATTTTTGAAATTCTTGCTAATAAAGTTCAAATTAATTTTTAAATAAATTATGGGATATTACATTCAAGGCTCATCTCTTCTTGACTTCAACATTTCCCTTTACTTTTTACTCAAAACTTGTACTTTCACCAATGGTTCTCTACAATTCACAAATCTCTTTACAAAGTAAGAGAACTCATAGTGACAATATTAATATTTGAACAACTTATGAAATTTATGAAATTAGAGCAATATTCAAGCAATGTGCATAAAGTCAATTACAACTTCCTAGCTAAATAATGAGAATTGTGCACAAATTGTATGCAATGCTTTCTAGCGTAAAAGGAGAATTCTTTACAAATTATGTGTTTGTCACTTATCCATGGAAAATTCCTCACACACCACCTCTGACTCTACACTTCAATTATATTTTAAAATCCTATTTATTATTTTATTTTATTTTATTTTTTATTTATCAATTATAATTATTTTTATTTTTATTATGTATAACTAATTAAATTCATATCATATATTATTTTTTAACAATATTTATTTATTACAAAATAATTTTATTAGGAAGTATTATTATTTATATAACTTTTACATATTATTATTTATTTTATTTATGAATTATTTTATTTTTAATAAAATATTAAAAATAAAAGTGACTTTATACGTTAAAATATATTCAGGCCTAATAATTTTGCTTCCCTATAATATTAGCTTATCTTATCAGGTCTAATGCATAATACCACATAGACCCTAAAATTGTATAAAAGCAACAACATTATTAGTAGTACATACTAATTTTTATTGAGATAGAGAATTTCACTTACATTATGATTGAATATATTAGTACATGTTAATTGTTAAATATTGCATTTATTTTATTCATAAGTTCACTGAAAGATAATTCTTAGATTATTTGTTGTTATTTTATTATATTTATTACATTAACTAAAATATAATTGAATCTTCTGGTTATTTACACGTAAATTCTTATGCAGTAGGTATCCAAAACAATGTATAAATTATGGTTGAAAAGCATACCTTTAAAAGTAAACCTGAGTCCTTAGTAAATAACTCAACAAGCTTTGGTAAACCAAAATAATTAAAAAAAAATCACCTTTTTTCTTCCCTCCTATAGCATTCACGTCACTTTCTCTCCCTTATTCTCCATCTTCATTTTCAATTTTCAAACACCACAAACTCACCAAAATCTTGAATTCCACTCTTAGTTCAACACTTACACTAGTTTAACAATATTTCCTCTACATTAAACTCAAGCCAAACTTTCTTTTTCTCTTCAAATTGTCCAACCAATAGCTTATATAGGGGCTGGAAAGTGATTTTGAGGCTTTAATTAGAGGAGGAAAGGCTAAAGAAAAATTTGACAAGAATCAAGCTTGGAAGAAGGTAGGAAAAATTCCATGTCTATTGCTTATGATTGTTTGGCTATTCTTGCTAATATAAACTCTTGAGATATGTTTGAAATTATATTTGTAAAGCTTGAAATTTATTTCCAAGATGCATATATATGAGCTTGATAGGTGTAAAAGATACCATAGATAAAAGTCTTGTGAATTGATTGAATTAATGTAAGAGATTTAACTAAGTAAATGAAGTAATTTTGTTCATTGAAAAGAATGAGACACATAGAAATTATACACGACTATAATTAGAAATAATTTTATAATTTCTTAAAGATTACTATTTTTGAAATATAATGATAAAGTTTCATAAAACAAAAATGAGATTTTGATCCATAAAAGAAAAGGCATGGAAGTCCAAGTAAGATATTTGGTTTATTTTCCTTGAAAATTATAAGAATTATCACATAAGGAGTCTTACAAGTTTCTAAAAGTGTGAAATCTCATAAAAGTTTAGAAGATTTTACAAAGAAATCTCATCAAAATTTAGGAGATTTTGCAGAGAAGTCTCATAGGAAGTCAGAAGATTTAAAATAGAAAATCTCACAAGAAATTCAGGAGATTTTAAAGAGAAAAATCTCATAAGAAATTCATGAGATTTTAAAGAGCAATAATCTCATCAGAATTTAGTAGATTTCGAGAAAAATCTCAAAACAAAAATTTGAGAACTAGAACTATTAAGAAGAAACTCTACATAATAATCATAAGATTTCCTAATCAGATATTAAAGATTCATATGAAGGAAGAAAACTTAAGAAAGTAATGCATAAATAAGCTTTATGTAGTATTAATTGCTCTAGTGTAAGTCCATGGATCAAATTGTGATCTATATAAGGCTTAACACAAGGTGTTACATCATTGTGATGAAAGTGATGTATTGAGAATAGCATGCTATTGTGATCTATATAAGGTTGTAGTACGAAGCACTACATCGATTGAACTATATCAGTGATCTATATAAGATTGTAACACGAGGTGTTACATCATTGTGATGAAAGTGATGCATTGAGAATAGTATGTTATATGAGTTGTGATGTATTGAGAATAGCATGCTATATGAATTGTGATCTGTATAAGGTTGTAACACGAGGTTTACATTTGTGGCAATACATCAAATGAGAACTATATCAGGAATCCTATGAGTTCTAATCTCAAGCATAAATTTTATTCATAAGACTATGTTAAAGAAGTAAAGAAACAAACAAACTAATTATTATAAAACAATAAAAAACAGATTAACGTCTAATAATAAGTTAGATGTCACTGAGTAGTAGATTAGTGTTTTTCCTAGTAGGAATCTTTGATTCTCATTCCTACTATTGTCATATTTTTACATAAATTGCAATGCTGGTGATCTTTGTGGAGATTCTTAGCTAGTATTGGCGCTATGATCCAGATCTTTTGATGAGCCACTGGTAAAGAGCTTAGTCAGCCCTTTTATTTTATTTTAATGAATTTTGAGTAGTGCCTTACCTAGATTAGATGGTTCTTGTATTAACTAGGGTAAGGGTTTGATTTAATTATGTAAACTATTTATTTGTCAATGCATAATACAATTATATTATTTCACTATTTTAATTATGTCATATTAATTATGTTTAAACTTTGCAACACAAAGGAAATATGTGGTTCATGTTTTTATAAAAAAGGCTCTATAATTTAATATCACATATACATTTTAAGATCAAGCAAAATTAACAAGTAACAACTACTCACTATAAGGCTATGGTTTAAGCATAACTTTATGGTAGGAAGAGTGTTAGGAGCTCCTCTTTGATGGTGAGGTGAGATGAAAATTCTTTGTTGGAGTTAGATATAAAGATTTCAAAAGGTAAATTAAGTTTTTGCATCTAGATAATTGATTTTTTATGTTGTAGAATGAAGTATCAAGCTAGTTCATTAGGTTTTGGTAGAGAAAAAAAGTGAAAAGGTTGAAAAAAGGAGGCTGGTCGAAATTCTAAGGAAAGAAGAGAGAAATGTGATTTGTGTTGTTAAGATAAGAAGTGTTAAAAAATTTTACCACAAAAATTATAACTTTGTAATAAAAATAGGATTTTTGTGGTTATTATATGATCTTGACAAAAATAAGAGATGTGGCCATTCCCTTGCCATACACTTGCCAAGTGTATGGTGATGGGAAACTTGCTCTTTAGGTTTCCTATAGTGTAAGAAACCGCGCATCAAAATTTTATTAACCCATAACATACCTACTGAAAATAAGATATTGTCTAAAATTTAACCTTGGGTCTAGAACCTCATTCCTAACTTTCTTGGTATGGGTTCCAGGGTTACTGCCACGTACGAGCCTGAAGTTACTATTCATGTTTTTGTGAATTGCTGAGTCATTCTCATTACGACTAAATCTATCAAAAATTTTGAAATTCTCATTAATAAGGTCCAAATAAATATTTGGAATAACTTCGGGTGCTACATGATGGCCAAACCAATCAAATATGTTGCATGAATCTCTCTATCCCTTGACTCTTTGATTTTGGTTTATCTTGAGTTATTGTTTTCATACATTTGAACATTTATTTTTTTCTATTCTTTATTCCGCACTTGGATGCTTGAGTAGGATAACTTTCTGATCTAACCAAAATGCTTTTGCATTGCAAGTTTCAGCATGAAGGATTTTATTTACATTTTAATTTCAGGTCAGAAAAAGATTTTAAAAGTCTTGATTCAACCCTACGTTCTCATGACTTCTCACACTTTCACATGTCATGTTGTACCTCTAGAATATTTGGCTCCCTATGATGGTCAATGACCACATTGTTGCCTGCCACCACCATCACTAAATCACTCTATCTTGTCCTTTGCCATAGTGGTGACAATCATCGGGTCAATGCCCTCGATGTCCATGAGCTTCTCCTCTAGTTCAGGTCCTGATTTAATTGGGCATGCAATGACATTCGATCCCAGTCCTCTTGGTGAGTCTTGTAGTGACAAGTGGTTGTTGTGGTGGTGGTTTCATGAAGCTAGTTAGGGTAATTGTGTTATGTCTCATTGCACATTGTTGGTCCAATATGGGATGTGCATATTGGTCAACCGAGATTGATTCAAATGATGAGCAACCATAGAAAGCCCTCAAGATCACAAGTTGCTCTGAAGAAGAGATTGCCTTTAAGATCACAAGTTGCTCTAAAGAAGAGATTAGGTTCCATGGAAACTGGAAAAAGATGATGATTGGGATGTTAGGAAGAATGGATGTGTTTTGATTAATATGCCCTTTATGCGTTTTCCCGCACTTATAAAATGAGTTTAACCTCATAGCTTAAATATGTTTTTGGTCCATAAAAAATAAGTGAGTTTTAGTTTCGATTCATTATTTTTTTTGGTCTAAACATTTCCAAAACTATTTGGTTTTAGTATTTGTAGTTAGTCTATCTCTGCTAATTGTTGAGATAACTATAATGGAAAAATGACGATATTCAATAAAATGATGCTACATTATTATTGCTTAGTATGGCTTTTGTTGTTCATCATCTATCAAATTGTCCATTAGGTTGTGATTATTGTGTTGTGAGGATGAGATGGTGATGCTAATTGAGTGTAATGTGAGAGAGAGACGTAATTCTGTATCATAAGTTTATTAAGTATGATTTCTGGAATTGGGTGACTTATGTAGAATCAACTAGCATGGCACGAGATTGCGTGGATTTTGGTCCGTAGTTTACCCTTGTGAGTTAAGTTCATCTCAAATGGATGTGGTTGAAGTGGGTATCAACTTAATGCAACTTTCCAAATTGCTAATAAATTACTGTTAATGTTTGTTAACAGATCTTGTTATATGTATTTCTTACACATATAAAGAGATCTTGATCTTTCTGAGGAATAGACTTGTTGGGCTTGGGCCCTAGTCAAAGTCAATCAAATTTCAGTGATCCCCAACTTATGCCTTCTATTTTTCTTTAGACCCACCCTACCCAACCTATGTTGAAGATGGCGCTTTCTGCAAAGATTAGAGTCACAAAATTAGCGTTAGCTTAAAGAGCTATTTTAAGCAATATGAGTCACGTCTTGGACTTTATGTTTTGTGGGGTTTTCTCTATCATCCAGGCATTTAATTTTTATTGCATTTACGATTTATACCTGGAGCTCACGTGCACATGCTGGAGGAAGAAAATGTAGATCGCTCATCAAACACGGGACTTAATTGTGTCCAAGTGAATACTGAAAAATATCATCATAGGATTTTTTTCGTAAGAATGCGAATCCCAAGACATTGAAGCATTGACTGGATGCCGCTATAACTTGCAATTTCGCATTATTTTTTTTCTGCGAAGCTTTTTACGGAGAAACTTCTTAGTTTGTGTTGGACATCTAAAATTATTAGGCCAAACACCATAGGCCCAAATCAAAAAGCTAGAGGCTACCATGGCTTAGCAAGGATTGGGCTTAATGGAAAATGTAGGCCCAAGTAAATGAAAACAGCTGAAAAATGGGTCTGCATAGTTCAAAGGAGTATTGGCCCAATAAGGCAAAGTGATGCTATAACGAGAATATGCATAAAAACATGAGTAATGATTGCTAAAAAATAAGTAGCTATGATCATGCTTAGAACTTAGCCAATGAACTATAAATACAAGCTTTTCAGGTATAAATGAGACACACTACAAGTCTCTAATCAATTAGTTATTTGTTTACATTTTTCTTTTAATATTTTGTTGTACTACTCCTTTAATTACTGCAAGTGACTTTCATTTTCTTTTTTACTTCTCTTACTTTAACATAAATTGACTTATTTTACGACATTTCTTATGTATTTGAGTTAATCAAATCAAGTTAATCTTAGTCGATTCAACTTAATTATATCAAACATATTTTGGCATGTCCTGTAACTCAAGATTAATTCTGAGAAGTTTGCCCATTCCCTAGTTCAAATCATACTTGGCATATGAACGTGAGGTCAGGAAGAAAAACTGAAATGATCTCCATACCACAATCTCGACAACTACTATGACTCAAACAGGGCATAAGTCAGGCTATGATGTATGTGGCCACACTTATTTCCCCTCCAAGGGTGATTATAGGATCACCACCATCTACAACCACTTGTGACTTAGGCTATCCTTGTCCTATTGGCAGCCTGATAGCCGAATAACATCTAGGACCACAAAATTTTACCTCAACACAGGGTGTAGCCGTGGTGACTCAGTCTATCCGTCCCATTGACACCATTGGCAATCTCAGCATAGTCGAGTAGCATGGTAGGACCACAACACATTAACCCACCACAAGGTAGCCAGGTTGTCACTCCAGGTTAGGTCACTTGCGACCTCCTAATCCCCACCAACTTCCCCTGGTGGAGCAAGGTAAAGGACAAGCGATAGTGACAACAATATCATTCATCAAAAGGCAAATCAATGAAGGCATACACGACTTGATGTATCAATTATCAACTCAGCTGGGGACATTGTGAGGCCAATGGTCCATAACATTCTACAAGCTACTCTTATATTGAGTCAAGGTAGTTGGATTTGCAATCCTTAGCTAGCATAGTACTATGGCGAGACTTCCACCATATGAGAAGTGCCATATACTAGTAGTCATGGGGGCAGCCTTCTTTAAATTATGGCAATGTCCATATCCTTAGGAGGCAACCGATGAGCATTCCCTCTCTAGCATGAAAGGGACTCAAGCATATCACCTAATTTATCTATTAGAATTGAAACTATGAAAGGCCTCTGAAATGGCTTTTTTGGGCTACAACCAGGGGCAAATCCCAGACTCCTGAGGTAGCCGATGTTGAAAACTACTTGGTATGCACCATCACCTCCACCACATGTCTATGGGTGTCCCTTGTTGATCCAGTAGCCTTATGGGGTTACAAGGGCAAGCCTCCATCCTCCAATATTACTCGCTGGAAATTTGTGACCCAATCCTCAACCAATACAGTCATAGAATAGGGGTTACCCGAGACAATGGGCAAGGAGATCATCTCCACTGATATGTGACCCTTTGCCCCTAAGGAGATCCTCGTATCTTGGCTGAAACCATGAGATGTTACTTTAGTGTCCAATAGAGACCTTTAGAATGGCTAGTGTATAGGAAACCTTACCCTGACTATGTGGAACAAGTTCCATTCCCTAGGGAATTTAGAAAACATGATGAAAACATTCTTGGGAAGATGGCAAATCTACCATGGAACACGTTAGCGCTTCATACCATAGTGTGCGGAGGCTAGCCAAAATGATTATTGGAGGCTATAGTTATTCCTTTTATCCCTCATAGGCACAGCCTTCTCATGATATTCCTCCTTACCACCCAACTCATGCTTGTCCTAGATAGAAAGGATTTTCCATGACTAGTTCTATGAGCCCTAGCTTGAGACATTTGTCTTGGACCTCATGCAAATAAAACAAAAAGTGAATGAACCAGTAATTGAATTTTTAGAACATTTCTACCAAACTAGAGGCCACTGTAACTTCTAGATGCCTAAGGCTGAGTGCATCTCTATAGTCGTGAATAACATGAACCCTCTGATTTAGGAGAAGTTAATTGTGACAAAATACTCTAATCTAGCTCAGCTTCTGGAAAGCTGCCATAATGGAGAGTCATCTTTCAAAAAGAACAGAGGCATGTACAAGGACAAGCCCAAAAAGATCTCAGAATGTGGCCATCGTGGAGCATGACTCAGTTGATGAGGCCAAAGGACAAGAGAAAGAGGCTAGTCCCCGAATGAGATCATGGTAGCTAAGTTACTAGGGGACAACCCCTATACATGCCTCACACTTCCACTGGCTTAGGGTGAAGAAAAGGGTAAGGTTGAAAAATAGGAGCTGTAATATTTAACATTACAAAGGCTGATCAAATATTTGACTATCTAGTAAAAGACAAGCAAAGCAAATCCCCTGATGGCACGGAACCACATTGTAACATCCGAAAAATTATTTGAAAAATTAATTTGAACTTTATTAGTGAGAATTTAAAAAATCTAATAGTTTTAGCGATAATGAGGATGACTTAATGGAAAAAAAATGTAAATAGTGACCTTGTAGGCCCTCCAGGCGTCAAAGAGCTGAAACCCTGATCTGGGACTAGGAGATGGCCATGACTAGAAAAGATAGGGTTAAGGTTAGAAATTATTAGAAATGAAGATTTTATACCTGGAATTTAATTTCAGGAAATATCTATTTCTCATGTACAGTATTTTACCCATTCGATAAAATATCGATGTGAGTTTTTACATTGTGTGAAACTTGTAGTGCAAGTTTCATATCACCCTTGACAGTTGTTTGGCTAGGATATGGCCATGCCATTGACTTAGTTAAGATTTACTTATAGCCACATAAAAATTTTAATTTCTATTACAAGTTATATGTAATTGTGGTAATGAATTATGACATGTCTTAATATATTAATAGAATAAGAATCATATTTCTCATCCTTTTCTTCCCAAGGAGCTCGACCAAACCCTCATTACAGCCACTTTTCACTTTATTCTCCATCAAAACACCCTCAAAACATTAGAAACTTCAAGCTACAACACCAAACAAACCCATGTCTTAAGCAAAGACTTAACTTAACCTTCAAATCAACCTTCTTCCAAGGCTCCATATTTCACCTCACCATCAAAGGTAGCTATTGTGTTACCGTCCTAGGAGGAAAACTTGGCCAAAACAAAGTGAAAATTGAGTGTAAAGGCACAAACAAAAGATAAGACAAGTGCAAGGAACTCTAGTAACAAGTAAGGCTTTAATTGCCTTATTTTCTTTCCAAATTTAATTGATTTGGCTTGAAATCTTTGTTATATTGGTTGATAATACATAGATATTGATGTGTTTAATTTGGTGGAATGATTGAATGGTGTTAAAAATTATTTTTCTCAAAATATGTTTTGAACCTTATTGCTAGAAATCTCGTTTTAAGCAAGTAAGTGAATTTGTTCGAATTTTCTTACCTAGTTAGAGACTTTAGATTGAGTTGAAAATTTTATGAGATGTAGTAACATGTTAAGGTGTCTTCAGTAAAAGTTTGGAGCCATTTTGGGGACTTTTGCTATGCTTAAAAAATCAGCAACCGAACTGGTCAGGTTGTTGCTTGAATAGTCAATTCTGAAGCACTAAATTTGTCTAATTTTGTTACCATATCAAATGATCGATTCTTGAGCTAAAAAGGTATGGAGGACATCTTAAAGTCCAACCCTGAATTTTTTTTAGGATTTTAGATCTTTATTTGATAGGGTAATAGAATCAAGACTTCTAGTTGTTGGCTAAGAATGTGTAGTTTTGACCTCTAAAATTGTGAAAATTTATTAAGATAGCTAGAGACCTTATTATGTTTTGAAATTTCTATAGGATCTTTAATACATTGAATTACCTCTAAAAATTAGTTTGGCTATGTTTTGATGATGTTTAGTAATTTAATCATATTTTTCTTAGAGACTAAAATTTCTAGACAGGATGATATTATGCTGAAATGATGATTAAATGTCAATGGATTGATATTATGAATACTATGTGAGCTTGAAGATGATATTTTGCATATGTAAATGTGGGTGCTCATGATAAATTCTCTTATATGAAGAGAAGATTAGAATCATGAATGATATATATGCTTGAAGCATCAAGACATTCAGAAATTTATATTAATGCATATATGAGAAAGATATGTTAAGGGCATGGAAAGATCCCTTCGGTATGTCAAGGGCAGGAAAAAATGAGAAAGATATGAGATCTTCTTCGATGTATCAAGGACACGGATAGATAAGGATGATGCATATGAGATCCCCTTTGATGTACTGAGGGCACGTAAAGATGAGAATGAATTATTATGATGTTGAGTAGTATGACATGTGTGTATTAAATGATTGAATAATAAAAAAGACCTACTTCTGAACAATGGTTTTTGAACTTTAAAATGAACCTTTGATATATGTTGTATGATTACATTTTCTTAACAAATCGAAGTGGCTGGATGATGAAGATGACATAGATTTTTATTATACATTTTGGGGATGCCCTACCGAGAATTTTAGAATTCTCACCCCTATGTGTTTGTGCTCCCATGTCGTCTCCTGTTGATCTATGGAACAATGAGGTTGCTACATGAAAGAAATTGGAGTTGCAGGAGTTTAGTGGCCGGGCTTGTATTAATTGTACTTTGTTATATGTATATGTTTGCAAATATAATAGAGGACAGATGAATATTAAAGCTCATAGAAGAACTTTCTTTTGTACTTGACTTTGTATTCAATAAACATTTTGTCTCTTTGTTATATATATTTTAATAACATTACAAATTAGTTATGCTATGAATCAATTGAATTTGCTATAGATATTTAAGAAAGGTCTGCTAAATTTATAAGTAACAACTCCTAAGTATAATGTCATGACTTAAGGATAATGTTGTACTAGGGAGGGTGTTACACACATTCCTCAAAAAAAGTGCAAAATATCTATATTGTATATGGCATAACACTTATTCCCATTTCACCAGTAATTGCAACATGTTCAAAAAGGTTATCCAAAAGGCAATTAAGGAGGGGAAATTTAAACTAACTAAGAAAAAGCAAGGAACATGACCATTGACACTGATCCTTTTCCATCAGCCTTGGTTAACATGGTCTCTATAAAGTTTGAGCAAGAGGAATAAGAAGTTGAGGTAATAAAATCACAAGCCTGGACAAACAATCACAAAGCATGAGAAAAATGACTAAGCAAGTGGCGAAGAAAGCCTTTAGGCCAAAATGGAGACCAAAATCTAAAGTCAGAATAGACCACGAACCAAGACTCAGCGTCAAACTCCAACATGTTTGACAAGCTGGTTTCTCAAAATCTCTAGATGAAGGGAAAGCCCCAACATCTACAGGCTCAAATATCCAGATGAAGCACCTAAATGAAGGCCTTAGGTTATCCAACGGCTAGGAAGTCCCAAGAGACAACAATAGAAAAAAACCCAAAGGAAGTAAAAACCATGCTCCCAAAGGTCATAGATGACCTTCTCCCAAAGAATCAAAGAGGGTGGTGGAAATAAACTTCAACGGAAAGGAGACAACTATGAAGGTAACTAGTAGGGAAAATGACATCGGTCATGACAAGAGAATGTTAAAGCCCAAGGCTGAAGTAAACAAGGGAGAATGGTCAATTAACTAGCATATCAAGCAGAAAAGATGACTTCGTAGCCAAAAGCTAGTTCTCAAAATCTCAAAAGAGAAGAATGTAGCATAAAAGGTCAATTCAAAGCTGAAATTATGGTTCCTATGCTTGGATGGATAAAAGAAGTAGTAAGGGACCCGATAACATCCCCCTAACCTTACCTAAAATGGTGGAGACTAATGACTTGTACAAACAATTGGACTGGATAATGGTCTATCCATTTCCAAGATTGATGTGAACAAGGTGTTAGCCTATTTAATGGACTTCATGAGGAAGACGAGTATGCAGAGAACCTACTTAATGACCTTCTTAATGCTGATGATTTACTATAGTTAGGTGAAGACCTCACAGCCCTAACATTAGTAGGAATATGCTAGAAGACCTTTCAAGGTAATGATGGCTATCACAGGGATTAGAAGGAGAAAGACCTCTCCCCAAATAGGTTCCAGGAGACCCTGAGTTAAGAGTCATCACCTATAGAGGGTAGTTGGGGCTAACGCAAGGCACTGAGGATCGCTACATCCAAGCAACTTTGGAGAACACACCTTCGACTGAGTCTTAGTGAATACGAGATTGCTATTTAATCTTGTGCCTCTTACCACAGTCCAATAAGTTACCTAAGATAGAGAAGCTTTGCTTGCAACAAACAATACCTTGTCCAATTTCATAGAACAAACTATAACGCCCTTGGGAGCATGGATAGCTAAATTGCAAGTAGGGACTAGATGTAAAATAACCGTTTTCATTGTAATAACACCCTTACTTCCTATTATATCCTACTTGGAAAGAATGGATTCATAATGTTCAATGTGTTCCTTTAGCCTCTATCAAGAACTTCAGCTATGGAATGGGATAAAAATAAAGATTGCACCTATAGATCCCCAATCTTTCTAAGATTAATCCAAAGGCGCAACAATACTTCCATAAGATTGAGGTAGTAAATTGGTCCAAGGGCATGGCATTGCAAGCTATGATAACCTTTAACTTCTCACCAATAGGTTCTAGGTCACAGGAGTAGAAAGAATTTAACCACTGAATGTAACACCCTAATATTTAACCCAATATGCCTAGGACGTATTAAGATTAATTATTAGTCATTACTTTCTTTTAAACTCATTTGTAAAATTACTTAGCGGAAAATACAGGTAAATTTTTTTTTTTTTTGAAATATGTGAAACAAAATGCGAGCCGTCGTGTATTACCATTACAAGCGAAACGTGAAGCAACAAAGATATTAAACATACAATTGAAAGCAATAAAGAACACATCCATTCATAGAAGCAAATGCCATAATATATTGGATAACATAGTTTGAATGCATCATCTAAATATAAAAACATAAAGTCATACCCACATAAGAATGGGCAGAGCTTATAGTACATAAAACAAGAAAATACATAAACAGAAAGGGAAACATAACAACAAGTACAAGGGAGCCCCAAAAGATCAAACCCCAACTATAGCTACCCCTCCTCGAAAACCTACTGGTGATGCTGATCCTCTAGCGATGGGGAGATGTGTCCTACGAACTATGAGCTCCCTCGTGGCCCAACGAAGAGGGTTCGTAGGCATGCAAAGCGAGGGAACAACATGGCCTCCTCGGCGTAGGCGTCTTTTGAGCTGTCGTACTCGCTTTGCAAGCCTCGCTGGGTGAACATGTCTCACTACCCCTGCCACATCCATGGACCGAGGAAGAGAACCTTCTGAGTAGACATAGCGGGAGAGTCCTCCGGACAAGTCAACCTCATGTGAGGTATGAGCGGACGTACTCGGGTAGTCTTAACTACTTGAGGATAATGGATGGGCAAGCCAGTCTCGCGTCTGTTCGGTCTTTCGAAGATCAGGTCGTCGCCATATGGTGAGGTAGGAGTGAAATGAAAGCTGGAAACTAGATGTATGAATGGGTGTCCCATGTACGCAAAAACGACAACACATCGACCCTCAAAATGATATGACTGATGCTTTAGGTCATAGTGCACCTCCTAAATCGGTGTATCAACGAAGATCACGAACGACGCCATCGAGATCTAAAGATGTAACGAAAAAAGAGAGACAAGAGGGTGAGAATCTTGCTAAAGAATCTCAGGTAAGGAATCCTCCTACACTAATGTCATCGTAACGTCCCAGGAACCTTGGGTTTATTATGAAAAGGTGTAGCATGCAAAGGTTCATTATGAGGTTTCATAAAAGTAATTATCCAAGGTCCGTGTCTTTTATGAAGAATCTTAATGCATGTATGTAGCATAGCAAAACATGAATGCATGACAATACTTTAGCAAACAAACCAATAAACATGTCATCAATAATTAATCCTCATATATAAGTGGCATGTAACTTCTCATGATCAACCTCTCTCTTTCATAAGCAAGATACTTCACATCTTTTCTCGTTTCTCAAACTTGTGACATCAAGGTATCAAAAATAGTAACCGCACCCTTAAAACTAGGCTATGAGCTCATACCTCAACTAGTCATCACTAGTTCTTACTTATCCTCTTGATAAGCGTACATAATCACAATAATCCTAACTCCCAGTACGGGTAAGGGGCCTAAGGATCATCCATCATGGGACTTTTTCCTTCTCCAAAACGCATCAGCTGGTTACGAGAGTGACTTTGTCCGCTTTGACAGCTAATGCCAATACCCTCACATTTTTACCTTCTCCTCACCGTAGGAGAAGTACGTCTTGTCTGCGAAACACATCAACTGGTTAAGACCAGTGACTTTGTCCGCTTTGGTACGGCTCCACGACCATACCCCCCACGGTTTTACTTTCTCCTCACCATAGTAGGGAAAATACGTCTCGACATGTCATATTCAAAATCTTTCTTTTCAAAACTTCTTTTAAGTTTCTCAAATTTGATGGAAATTTGGCAGGCATAAGCTGTACACCGAATTTCCTCAATTTGAGTCATGCCATGCAACTTATTCAACTCATGCCATCTCATTCATTGTCTTGATCAATCAAAGCCATATAAACATATTCATTCATTTTATCATATGCATCTCAATCATAGCATGCCGTATCATCACATCAATTACGTCGTAAGTTCACACAATCTTATGCACATAACATCGATACTTCAGTATAACAATAAATACACTCATTGACTCGGTCACTTACCACGTCATATCTCTTATCTTGCTTATGTTTGACCTTTACGGGTCTTAATCTTGTGTTCTGATTATTCTAATGCCTATTATAAACCTTGGATACACCTAGAGGATCACCACTTATAATTCTCTTTAGTTTTTATGCTTTCTAACTCTTCCAAACAGCTTTGCATTAATTAAACAAGATGACTATAATTCACTGCAGGGTTCTAGATCCTACATCTTTGACCCTTTCTAAGTTCTCCTCGCCAAGGCTCTATATTCAATTCCTAAACTAATTATTAGGGATTCCTACATATATCCACTAAGTATAAGCCATTTTCCTTAGGTTCAATTATGCTGGAGTAGAATTTATAATTTTTATATCTAAGTGTTCTAGAATTCTCATTTTAAGTCTTTTCTAGTTACTTATTCTTTCCTAACTTTCCTAAATCGGTCCTTGCTTCACTCAAACACAATTTTACACATTTTAACTCCACAAAACAGAATTAATACAGTGGCCAAAGCAACAAGGCAGAATCCAAAAATGTACATCACACATAATCACATAAATTCATGTTATACGTGTATATAAGTTGCTAGTTTTCTCTTGGACAATTTCAGGAATTCAAAGGGTGGTCTAGTAATCAATTACATGGGTCTGGTAATCGATTACCAGAACCTAAATTTTGATCTAGGCACGAGGAACATCAGGTAACCGATTACATAGAATGGTAATCGATTACTTAGGGTTAAAACTTTTGAAAATAGAACATCATAGTAATAGATTACATGAACAGGTAATCGATTCCAGGAGTTAAAAATGGGTTCTGGGCATAAGGAACAACTTGGTAATCGATTATATTGTTTAGTAATCGATTACCAGAACCTAAAATTCTTCAAATGACCACTCTAGTAATCGATTACATAAACTGGTAATCGATTACCAAACCTCCTAATTCAGAAAACATGATTTTTGACACATTCTAAGCTTTTTAAACACCTTGAGACCTCATAAAACATCTTTCTAACATTTCCTTTAAAGCATACTCACATTTTTACAAAATCAAATCCATCATTGTATTATGACTAAAACACATCTACTTATCATGGTTAAAATTTCCATTTGAAGATACTAGGGCAAGTCTTTGAGCTCTAGAGTATTTAGGTGATTACATAAACATAAATATGCTATGCACTCTATTTTACTCTTCAATATAAAGTAAAGTGAGAGCATAAAATAAATATGAGATGCAACCTTATTTTATCTTTAAAGATAAAGTGATAACTTAAAATATAAACATGAAGTGCAATCTTGGAAATTTAAACATGAAATGCAAGTTCATTTATTTATTCTTGAGAGCTTAGTGATGGCATTAAAAGTAAACATGATATGCAAGACATAAACTTATACATGGATGCAAACTTATTTTATCTTAACTAGAGCTCTTGCATGACTTTAAAGGAACATTAATAGCCTTAACCCAACATGTATCTTAACAACATAAAGTGAGCTTTAAAGTTCTTAACACCAAGTCTTCAAAGAAGTCTTTGGTTTGAACTTCATCATCAAGCTCAAGAAAGTGGACTAAGAGATAAACATCAATACTTATTAAGGAAAACATGAAAAGAACTATTCATATTCTTCGTTTTATTGCTCATGGGCTTCAATCTAGAGTAAACTCTTGAACGGCCGACCAACTTTAAGGTTGGCAAGGGTAAGCTTAGAGCTCTTTGAAAACATATGATTAATTTTCTTAAACAAAACTTTTAGTGAGCTACTTGACATTTTTATCAAACTTTGTACAAAGAAAGGAATGAAAGCCGAAATCTTTGGGTAAGGAATAGGAAAGGAAAACCGAAATCATATATGGTCCAAGACTAAGTTTTCAAGCTTTAGAGGTTACTCACATGGCATCCCAAGACCATTATCTTGAAACCTCATCATCAAGCCAAAGCTTTTCTCAACACAAGGCTCAAAGGCCGAAATGAAAAAGAACAAAAAGAAGAGCTTTGAAAATGTAACGCCATGATTTCTCTTTGAGTACAAATGATCAAAATGCCCCTGAGGTCATTTTTACCCGGAATTCGAGGACGTTTACCCCACAATCCTCGAATGGGTCAACTCAATGTTTAAAGGGGATTATATTGTCATGAATGATATCCGAGGTGAAAATCTCATTTTCTTAACTTTCGGCTCAAAATGACCAAAATACCTCTCCTGTCTACACGGGTAAAAGGTGCCGTTTGAGTTGGAATTTTTCCAAAAAGTTTAGAATGATATTTTTAAGTAATGTTTGATGTTTAGTCGGCCGAAGGTCCGGGTAGCTTTAGTATAAAATTACCATTTTGCCCTTAGAACATTATACAATGAGCCTAATTACGCAATTAAGCAAACCTAAGCAATATTAGGCTCTAATCGAAGATTAATTTATTTCGATAATTAATCTAGAGTCAAAATGATTTGTTAAGGTTAATTAGAACCTAAGATTACTTAGATAAACTCTAATTGCATTCTTTAATTCAAGATTCCTAGTCATAGAATCTTGAATAGTGTTTCTCTCTCCAATTCCTTAAATTAAGGAATTGTGCCATACCTCATTTGACCAAGAAAATGAATTTAATTTGTTAATCTAGTATGACCACTCCCTAATCAAGTCTTGACCTTCCTAATTACCTAATTACCTCACCTAAACACCTTCTTATAAACTCCTAATCAAAAGCCTAATCAAAGACACACCTAAACACACCTTTAACCCACAATTAGATGAACTAATTTTCTTTCTTTCTTGGCCTTAAGTGGCCGGCCACTCTACCCCTCCATAGCCCATCATGTGTTGTTTCAATTACACTCAAGAGCCATACTTCAAGCCATGCCTTGCCCATACCACCATGCCTTCAACCATGCTTACAACCATACCTTTGTAAGAGATATTTCTTCTCTCCTTCCTCCTTCAAGAGTGGTCGGCTCCTCTTCCCCCATGGAAGCCTCATTGTTGAAAATTTCTATAAATACCAAGCCTTGATGAACCTTGTAACACTTTGGTTCATTTGTTAAGTTTACACTTCTTGCAAAAATTCTCTCATTTCCTCTCAAACTCCTTCACTTTGGCTGACTTTTCCTCAAGACTTCAAGAGGATTTCCTTCTCATTTCATCAAGAAAACAAAGCTTCCTTACATCTCTCTTCAAGACTTCTTTAGGTAGGGGTTTTGTTTTAATGTTTTGCTTGTGTTCTTAAAAGAAGTTCTAGCTTTTCTCTTGGTTTCAAACTCTTTTCTCCTTCCTTTTCTTTTCGGCCAAGAGGCCATTTTATGACATGAGCTTGATGATGAGGTTTCAAGATAATGACTTGATGTTGTCATGTGAGAAACCTCTAAAGCTTGAAACAACTTGGTCTTGGACCATACATGCCTTGATTTCTTCCTTTTTCCTTGATAAAGTTTGTGGTTTTCTTTTCTTTTTCTCTTTCATGATTTCGGTTTCCTTTGCTTTGGTTTGAATAAAGTTTGCTAAAAATTGTAAAGTAGAGCACAAAAGTTTTGTTAAGAAAATTAATCCTATGATTTCAAAAAGCTCTAAGCTTACCCTTGCCAACCTTAAAGTTGGTCGGCCGTTCTAAGAGTTTACTCTAGATTGAAGCCCATGAGCAATAAAATAAAGAATATGAGTAGTTCTATTTATGTTTGTTTTGTTAAAGTGTTGATGTTTTTGGTTTTAATCCATTTTCTTGAGCTTGATGATGAAGTTCAAACCAAAGACTTCTTTGAAGACTTGGTGTTAAGAACTCTAAAGCTCACCTTCCATTGTTAAGATACATGTTGGGTTAAGGCCTTTGATGTTCCTCTAAAGTCTTGTAGGAGCTCTAGTTAAGATAAAACAAGTTGCATTCATGTTTAAGTTTATGTCTTGCATCTCATGTTTATTTTGATGCCATCACTAATTTCATAAAAATAAATGAAATGAACTTGCATTATCATATTTAAATTCCCAAGCTTGCATTTCATGTTTATATTTCAAGTCATCACTTAATCCTTAAAGATAATAATGAGGTTGCATCTCATATTTATTTTATGTCTCACTTTACTTTGTAATGAAGAGTAAAATCAAGTGCATAGCATGTTTAAGATTATGTTATCACCTAAATACTCTAGAGCTCAAAGACTTGCCCTAAGTATCTTCAATGGGGTTCTTAATAAAAAAGAGATGGATGTGTTTTAGTATGATTCAATGATGGTTTGATTTTGCAAAATGTATGGATGATTTCAGGAAAATGTTGGAAAACTGTTTTATGAGGTCTCAAGGTGTTTAAAAAAATCATGTTTTCTCAAATTCCTGAGGTTCTGGTAATTACCAGAGGGTTTTTCGAAGGACTTTTGGTTCTGGTACGATTACCAGACAAATGTAATCGATTACCAAGGCTGTTCTTCATGCCCAGAACCTGTCCTTAAAACTTTGTAATCGATTACCTGTTAGTGTAATTGATTACTCCGATGTTCATTTTTCCAGAAATAGATTTAACCTAAGTAATCGATTACCATTATATGTAATCGATTACCCGTTGTTTTGAACCCATAAATTTAGCTCCTGGTAATCGATTACTAGGCACATGTAATCGATTACCAGAACACCTTTTTGCTCCTGAAATTGTCCCAAGAGAAAACTAGCAACTCGTGTGCACTTATAACATGAGTTTATGTGATTATGTGTGATGAACATTGTTGGTTTCTGTCTTATCCTTGTGGCCACTGTATGAATTCTGTTTGAGGAGTTAGAATGCGTAATATTATGCTTGAGCGAAGTGAGGAACGTTTTAAGGATTGAAAGACTAAACAAATAGAAAGGAATTGGAACTAGAATCTTAAAGCACTTAGACACAAGAATAATAACTTCTGTTCCAGCATAATTGAGCTTAAGGAAGAAAGTACATAATTGGTGATTATGCCTAGGAGTTGAACATAGAACCTTAGGCAAAGATAGGACTTAGAAAAGAGTTTAAGGCATAGATTTTAGAATCCCGTAGTCGAATAAATGATCTTGATGAGTAATCTATATAATGCTGTTGAATGAATTAGTGAGCATAATGTTAGAAGAATTATAAAGAACAATTCCCCTAGATATGATAAAGACTTGCAATGGGTGATAAGATTACTAGAAAAAGAATTTAAGACCCGTAAGGGCCAAAGCATAAGACACCATGAGATAGAAGGTGTGATGTGAGCATGAGACCGAGAGAGTATATTCTTAATGACGTGAATATGATTACATTCCAAGTATGAAACCTTATGTGTATAATTGATATGTTGATATGATGAAGTGTTGTGCCAAGTATTTAAGATGCATGGGTTTCGAAATATGAATGAGATTGAGGAATATGCTCATGTGAACTAGAAAGTTATTGATTTGAGAAATTTCCATGAAAATGATGCATGTGATTGAGATTATGTGGCATGACTCAAATTTGAGGAAATTCGAAGAGGAGCTGTTATGTCGCGAATTTCCATCAAATTTGAGACATAAGAAATTTTTTGAGAAATATGATGTTTAAGGTGACACACGAGACGTATTTCTCCTGCCAGTGAGGAGAAGGTAAACCGTGAGGGCATAGACATTAGCCCTGCCAAAGCGGACAAAGTCATTGGTCTTAACCAGTCGATGCGTTTTGAAGAAGGAAAAAGTCCCATGATGGGTGATCCTTAGGCCCCCTACCCGTACTCGGGAGTCGGGATTATGATGATTATGATTATGATTATGTTTATGATTCGCTTATCAAGAGGATAAGTAAGAACTAGTGACGACTAGTTAAGGTATGAGCTCATAGCCTAGTTTAAAGGGTGCGGTTACTATTATGTTTGGTGTCACAAGATTAAGATGAAGGAATGATGTTCAAAGAGAAGTTTCATGCCACTTATATGTTGATTGATTATTGTTTGGTTTTCCTAAAGAACTGCCATGCATCCATGAACTATTATGTTGCATACATGCATTAAGATTCATTATAAAAGACATGGACCTTGGATAAGTATTTTTTGTGAAAACTTCATAATGAACCTATGCATGCTTAACCTTTTCATAATAAACCCAAGGTTCCTGGGACGTAAACGATGTCACTAGGATAGAGGATTTCCCCTGAGATTCTTTAGCAAGATTCTCACCCCTCTCTATTTCCCTTTCCGTTACGTCTTCAGACATCGATGGCGTCGTTCGTGATCTTTATTGACCCGCCCACTTGGGAGGTGCACTATGACCCCGATCATCAGTCCTACCACTTCAAGGGTCATTGTGAGGTGCGCATTTTTGTGTACGTGGAACACCCTTTTGCTTTCCCCGTCTCAGCTATCATTTCATCTGACTTCACCTTTTGGCGATGACCTGATCTTTGAGAGGACGCGACCCCGAGACGAGCAAACTCCGTGGCCGTCCTTCCTCATTGGCGGCACGCGAATACCCCGAGTATGTTCCCCGTTCTCGACGGAGGCCGATCCCTCTGAGGGCTCTTCCCTTCATTTCCTATAGATCTCTGGAGGTAGCGAGGACACGTCATAGCCGAGGCATGTGAGGCGTGTTCGACAACCCGAGAGGCAACCACATCGCGGAGGCCACGCCGTCCCTCGATTCCCATGCCTAGATCTCCGCTTTGTTGGGCTACATCGAGGAACTTCGTCAGTCGCGGGCTACATTTCCCCATCTGATGACGAGCGTCATCAGGAGGCGTGGAGGGTGAGGGAGTGATAGTTGGGCGTTTTATCTTTAGGGTCTTACCATGTACTTGCTTTTATTTTCCTTTCCGTTGATATATTTCCAATTTCTATTTACTGGAAGCTCTGCCCACTCATATGGGTAAGACTTTATGCTTTCCTTTATATTTCAGCGATGTACTAAACTATGTTAATTAATGTTATGAGGAATGTTTTCATGATTGATGTGTTCTTTATGGCTTTTGAATTGTATGATTTATTCTTCCGCTTCACGCTCCATTTATGTCATGCGCGAATGGCTCGCACTTTGTTTTACATGTTTTCATTTCAAAAAAAAAATTTACCTGTATTTTCCGCTAAGTTATTTCTAAAAGAGTTTTAAAGGAAGTAATGACTAATAATTAATCTTGATACGTCTTAGGCGTATTGGGTTAAATATTAGGGTGTTACATTATGGTATCAGAGCCTGGTTCAATTCTCACGGAGCCTAAGGATTGGATTGACCATGCTTTAGAGGCGTGTTACGATAGTATGTCATGTATAGTGCTTAGCTATTAGAGATAAGCCATAGGATAGGCATTCATGACCTTGTCTCATGCTGTGCCATGGTAACTAGCTCATTTAGCTTGGAATATTGAGCTTGATCACCTCAGTGTTTGTTGATTTGTGTGCTTAGGGACCAATGGCACCCCGGGAGAATAGGAACGCAAACGAAGGCAAACAAGGGAATGAGACTTGCAGCTCTGACGCGAGATGGCTAGAACGATGGAACGCATGTTCGATCGTATGAATCAACCAAGGGATGCTGCTCAAGGTCCCCCCTGCTGAAGCCATGGAACAAGCCCGTTTTGGGGAGTTCCGCAAGGCCAACCCGCCAACGTTCCGTGGAGCCTTGAATCTCGACAAGGCAGACGAGTGGATTGTAACGCCTCGATTTTTACTATCGTTAGAAATTACCGAATTACTCTAGGTAATTCTTACATAAAATTTGAGACCGAACAATCCTCAATAAAGGAATATAACATTAGAAGAAAGGTTAGGAGCAATTCGTGCGAAGAGTTGCAAACCTCGATTTTCTGTACGTGTAAAATGACCAAAATGCCCCTGAGGTTATTTTACTGAAAATGAGGATCATGGGCCCCACCCGTCCTCAAGGGGATGTTTTGATGATAATAAGGGATTGTTTGTGTTATGTGTGTTAATAGAGGAGAAGAATCCTAATTTTGAGCTCGACGCGTGAAATGACCAAAACGCCCCTCCACGTTTTAACTTTGATTTGCGTGCCACTTAGCCGAACCTCACTAAAATTTTTTAAAACATGTTTTTAAGCTATGATTAACCATTAGTTAAGCTCGGGTGGTCTCGGTAATTTTTAAGTAAAATTACAATTTTGTCCCGTCTTTGTGCATTTTTGTGAATTTTGAGATTTTTGATTCGTATAGCGAAACCTAAGCAATATTAGGCTCAAATTAAAGGTTATTAAATTCTAATTATTAATCTAGAGTCAAAATTATTTATTTAGATTGATTAGAACTTAAAATTGCTTAAAAACACTCAAATTGCTTACTAATTCACCTAAGCCCTTAATTGTAAATTCTCTAATTTGCAAAGATACCTACCTACACCTACATAATACATGGAACACACAAATTTTATCCTCCTTGGGCTATAATGCACGAAATTATATGGCCTAATATGCATCAGAAAATTTGTCAAACTTGGCACAAAACTCAAGGAATGAAAACAAGGAATCATGTTTCATGATTCCATGTTTTAAGCCACCAAACAAGATGATTTTTCTTCCTTGTTTCCTCCTCAAATTTGGTCAGACTTTCCTCCTTTTCTTGTCCATTCATGAGCTCCAAAATCTCTATAAATAGGCATGCTTAAGGAGTCTTAGAAGCCTTGCTCATAATTGCACAATTTCTAGTTTTTACAAAGCACAAAAACTTTCTTTCCTCCTCCCCCTTGGCTGAAAATTCTTCTTCAATTTCTCAAAGAGATTTTCTTTCATTTCACTCCAAGAAACCAAGTTCTCTTCCTTTCCTTCAAACCACATTAGGTAGGGAGTTGTCTTTAAGCTTATTTCTATGTTTTGCTAAGTGTTGTTCTTGGTTCAAAATGATGATTTCATGGACTTTCTCTAGCTTTTTCATTCGGTTTTCTTCTTTCTTTTCCTTTGAACATTTCAGCCATAAGGCCTATATGGGAATATGATGATAGCTTGATGATGAGGACCTTGAGTGTTGGTTGTAAATCCATCACAAGTTAGGCCTCTAAAGCTTGAAAATTCCACTTGATGCAAAACTTTAAAGAATGATGTTTTTATGATGTAAAAATAAAGATCTTGAGTTTAGAACTTGAAAGATGTATTTTTCACTTTGTCTTGCTAAGATATATTGGGTTGAATTTATATTTCTCTAAAGTCTTGGAGGAGCTCTAGTAAAGAAATAAAATGAACTTGCATCCATGTTTAAGTTTATGCCTTGCATAACCATGTTTACTTTCTATGTCATCACTAAATTCTCAAGAATGAATAAATGAACTTGCATTCTCATGTTTAAATTTCCAAGCTTGCATTTCATGTTTATGTTTCAAGTTGTCACTTAATCTTCAAAGATAATAAAGAGGATGCATCTCATATTTATTTTATGCTCTCACTTTATTTTATAATGGCTAAAAGAATCAATGCATGACATGTTTATTTTATGTCATCACCTAAAGATCCTAGAGCTCAAAGACTTGCCCAAGTATCACAACAAAGTTGGAACCATGGTAATAAGAACTCTAAAGCTCACTTTCAATTTCCTTAAGATTATTGGAGTCAAAGAATTCATTCTTTAAGAAGTCTTGAGTTTGGAGCTTAATAAGATGTAATAAGAATTCTCTTCTCCACTCCCCAGTGCGACTACCGCCGCTCGGTTTTAAGATTTTCTTTTCCCTCCACTTGTCCATGCGACTACCGCCGCTCTAGTTTCTTGCATATCATGTTTATAATTCCAAGTTATCACCTTATAAAGACAAGATTAAAATGAGGTTGCATAGCATGTTTATGATTCTAGTTATCACCTAAATCTCTAAAGCTCAAGACTTGCTCCTTTTATCTTAAGTGAAAATTTTAATAGAAGATTCTTTCAATGTATAAATCGGCCTTATGATTAAGGTAGGCCTAAAGTGGTTTTAAATAAGTTACTGATTTATTTCTAAAATTTCTTTCAAGAGTAACAAAAAGAATTAGTTTTAAAAGAGTTTTAAGGCCTTGCAAAGATTTTACGGGATACTAGTATCTTACTTGTATTTAAAAATGTGATTTTAAGCAATTATGTGAGGTTCATGATTCAGCCACTAATATGAGTTTAGTACTACTGTATGATGATGGTTTAATATGTTTGAAGTTGTGATAATTATGGTTTATTGCTAAAGGAATGATTCTATGCATGTTAAAGATAAAACTAGCTCCCTAGAAAACCGTAAAAGCAAGATTTCTAGAACTTTAGAGAATGAAATTTATGCATTCTGTCCAGAGCCTTTAGTGACCTTAAGAACCAGATTTTATCATGTTTAGATAAGGAAGAATGATTCATAATTGGTTTAGTAATTAATTTTAGCATCATAGGAAAAGCTGTAACGAGAAAGGGTTAAAAATGCAACTTCTGCACACCATAAAACCTTAAGAACAACTTACTGTTATGCTGCCCCATATAGTCTAATAACGTTCTTTGGACTTATAATTAATGGTAATAAGTCCCTTAGATGCATAATTAATTAGTTCAATAAGGATTTATGATAATGCCTCTTTGATGTTTTAAATGATAAGTCTATGTAGTGATTTGATGCTTATTAAGTATTTGACATCATTGAATGATTTCCAGGCTTGCATATTATAGTTGCTATTGCAAACAATGAGAATGCTTATGCATGAAATAATGAAATATTCTTTGTTATTTAAAAATTTACCCTTGTTGCTGGAAGAAAGTATATTACTGTAAAAGTGTAATTTGGAAAGGTTTTGGCTAGGAAAGACTTGGTATTTAAGCGTGTCCATTTGTGACCACCTCTTTCCTGGAATCTCCAGATGCATGATTACAGTTGGTATATATATTATTCCAAATAAGACTATAAACGAGAAAATGTTATGAATGATTATGAATTGAGAATTGTATTATGATATAACATGCAAAGACTTAATGGTGACTTAAATTTATGAGAAAATGATCCTTTGGATCCATCAGACTATAGGTGGTGAAAAGGTGATTCTTGCCCCTAAACCGTTCTCTCAAAAGGGTAGAGTTGGATTTTAACTTATCAAAAGGGATAAGTATATGCTAGTGACGACTAGTAAGGTATGAGCTCATAACCTAGATTACTCCCAAAAGGGTGGAGTATAGGGTGGCCTAGGAAAATGATGATGAAAGTAACTTTAAGTCACCTAAGAAACTAAGTAAATGCATTATGTGAATATGATGTTCTGCTATGCATAGTATTTATGAGATGATGATGAGAAATATGATGTTTTACTATGCATAGTATTATAAAATGATGATGAGGAATATGATGTGATTTTATGCATAACTATGTTATTATATATGAAAGGAAAAGTTCATTATAAACATGACATGCTAAGTTTATGATGCATTATAAGACGCATGATTAAAACCAACGAACCTCGATAAAATATATTTTCGAACTTAATAAATCAATCTTAGCATGCTCACTATTTCATAATGAAACTCGAGGTTCCTGGGGACGATGATGATGACACAATGCATCATGAGGTGAGTACCCTACTGAGATTCTTTTTATAAGTTTCTCACTCCCTCTATTTTTCTTTCCATCTCGTCTTCAAAGAAGGAAGCGTTCGTGAATCACATTGAGGCTTTCACCTGGTAGTTGAACTTGATCCTAGTTTCACTCATATATTTTAGATATCTATCCCTATCCTTGGAGTGTTATTACTAGGTGCCATTAATAGATGTCCTTCCATCCATATATTATTTATGTTTTGTTAGATTGCCTACACCTAGTCTTATTCGTTGGCAAACTATCTATGTGTTATGTAATTATGGATGTTATATGATGGAGCCAATATGATGTGTTTTTCATGCTATATGCTACGTTATTCACTTTATTTTGATTATTGTTCACGTTATGTGCGGCTTACGTTTTCAATTATGTTTTTTTTTTAAAATGGCTCGTAATTTCACTAAGTATTTTCAAAGTATGATGAAAGAATTGAAGCAAAGAGTAAAGTCAGTAATTAATCAGATACAACCTAGGTGTATTCGATTAATTATTAGGGTGTTACACGGATAAAAAACATGGAAAAGATCTACTCATTGTTGCTGTTCGGAGTAATAGAAAGTCACTTTTGTTGCCTACATAATGGAAGCCAATGCGGAGTTTTGGTGGAGGCACCAAAGGCTGCTAGAAGCTACGGGCGCAGCTATCAATTGGGAGCCGTTAAGACGTACTTCTATGAGAAGTATTTTCCGGAGTCCATGAGGAACGCAAAGGACATTGAGTTCATGCAATTGGTCCAAGGTGGATTGTTTGTCGCCCAATACACGGCGAAGTTTGAAGAATTGATCAAGTTCTCTGGGTTTTCCAAGGGAACCCCGACGAGATTTGGAAGTGCATTAAGTATGAGGCCGGTTTGAGGGCCGAACTTAACTTTGCTGTGGCACACATGGAGATTAGGGATTTCTTAACCCTAGTCAACAAGTGCTGGATCATTGAAGAAGGGCATAAGAAGTGAGTGCCGCGAGGGCGGATTGTCCCCGTGGTTTAGGACCTCAAGCCCGAAGTTCAAGCCGTCAAATCAACTCAACGAGGAACCATTACCATCCCTACCAATCCAACCAGTTCAAACATCAACAACACCAACAACAACATCATCAACAACAACAATAAAGAGGACCCAACAATCAACCATTTCCGGCAACACCCGAGGCCGCCGTTCAACCCCAATGGCCGCTGAACCGCAACCATCAAGGAGGAATGAGCGGTCCCGCAACCACAACAACAACAACAAACAACAAGGAGGGCCCAATGGGAACAAAAACAAGGCACCCCAGGAGCCCCCCGCTCCCCGGACCGCACAAGCCGTGGAATGCCCCGCCTGGGAAGAATCATGGTGATCGTCCCGCCTAGCCGGGCAAGGAGTATGTTTCAAATGTGGCAAGCAAGCCACTATGCGAAGGATTGCAGAAGCAATGGAGGGTCATCAAGTCAGAATCCCCGACCACAACACCAAGGACGGGTCTTTACCCTCAACGTGGAAAACGTCGCAAGATCCAACGACCTCATTAAAGGTAAGTGCGAACTAAATGGTAGAACCTTAACTGTGCTATATGACTCTGGTGCTACTCATTCTTTTATCTCACATGCTAGTGTCGAGTCCTTGAATTTGAAAGTTTCTAAGCTTCCTTTTGACCTCATTGTTTCTACTCCCACAAACCGTCCTATATATACATGTAACTTGTTGTTTAAATTGCCATCTTACGTTGAAAATAGATCCTTTATCATAGATTTGATTTTTTTACCTTTGAAAGACATAGGGATAATCCTTGGCATGGATTGGCTTTACGCTAACCATGTGTTGTTAGATTGTTATACAAAATCTGTTATTTTCGTCATCCCTAGTAAAATTAGTCAAACCTTGAAACTTTATGTAAATTCTAGATGTCTTCTGGAGTGGGGAGAAAACTAAAGGATATGTCCTTCTAGCCACTAGTTATGTAGACTTTAAGCAGAACATAGATGATATTCCAATGGTAAGAGAGTATCCTGAGGTATTTCCGGATGAGATACCCGAGTTCCCTCCGAGAGAGAAGTGGAGTTCTCCATCGAGTTGTTGGAACGGGACCTATCTCCGATAGCCCCGTATAGGATGTCACCATTGGAGTTGAAAGAATTGAAAACCCAATTGGAGGAGCTGTTAGAAGAATTTTATTAGACCTAGTGCATCAACATGGGGAGCCCTGGTTCTGTTTGTTAAGAAAAAGGATGGGAGCATGAGATTGTGTATAGATTATAGGCAATTGAATCGTGTAACCGTGAAGAATAAATACCCTTTGCCTAGGATTAATGATCTCATGGACCAGTGAAAGGAGCAATGGTATTCTCCAAGATTGATTTGAGGTCCGGATACCACCAAATTAGGATGAGAGATGAGGATATACCTAAAATCTTTTAGAACAGAGACATTTTGAGTTCGCCGTGATGTCTTTTGGAACAAATGCACCCGGTGTTCATGGACTATATGAATAGGATCTTTAGACCCTATTTAGATAAGTTCGTGGTTGTTTTCATAGATGATATACTCATCTATTCGAAGACTCACGAGGAGCATGAATGTCACCTAAGGTTGGTTTTAGAGGTGTTGAAGAGAAGAAGTTGTATGCTAAGCTCTCTAAGTGTGAATTCTGGTTGGAGGAAGTGAAGTTTTGGACATGTAGTATAAAGGAGGTATAGCGTTACCTAGTAAGATAGAAGCCGTAATGAATTGGAATAGACGACCATCGTATTGGAAATATGGAGCATTTTGGGATTAGCAAGCTATTACCGTAGGTTTATCAAAGGATTTTCCCAGATTTCCCTTACCCTAACCAAGCTCACTAGGAAGAACACCCCGTTTTCATGGAATCCCAATTGCAAAAAGAGCTTCCAAGAGTTAAAGGAAAGGTTGACCTCGACCCCAGTTTTGGTTTTACCCGACCCCAATGTACCCTTCGAGGTATATTGTGATGCTTCTGAAAGGGTTTAGGCTGTGTGTTGATGCAAAATAGGCAAGTGGTAGCCTATGCGTCTAGACAACTCAAGCCACACGAGGTTAACTACCCTACCCATGACCTAGAGTTAGCCGCCATAGTGTTTGCCTTGAAGATTTGGAAGCATCACTTATATGGAGTAAGGCTTGAAGTTTCTCCGATCACAAGAGTCTTAAGCATCTCTTTGATCAAAAGGAGTTAAACATGAGGCAAAGAAGGTGGATGGAGTTTCTAAAGGACTATGATTTCGACTTAAGTTACCACCCCAAGGCCAATGTGGTCGCGATGCCTTGAGTCGAAAATCATTACACTTATCCCACATGATGGTCATGGAAGTCGAGCTATAGAGAAGTTTAGGGACATGAATTTGGGGATGTCGGTATCGGAAAGAGTGTGAAGATGTGCCATTTTACGGTAACAAGTGGGTTTAAAAGAGGGTTGTAATGTAATGCCCGGGACGAGGCAGGAGTGATCGTGTTAGAAGGACAAGGAGCGGCTCCGCCTCCAAGCGGAGGGGTACATGAATGAACCGATTACACACCCGAAATGGGATCTTAGTTATAGGTATGGGACTATACAATTAAGGAGGGCTTATATGAATTGATTAGTACTACCTATGCCACAAAGATGCATTTTTCTTTTTGGCCAATCACGAAAGAACTCCATAGTTAAGCGTGCTTGACTTGGGGTAATTTTGGGATAGGTGACCTGGGAAGTTTCCCAGGAAGCGTGTGAGTGAGGACAAACGCAAAAAGAAGTGTTGGTTTGTGAAATTGGCAATCCATAAAGCAAGCAGGGATGTTACATGTGATGGCACAAGTAGAAAATGAGGATTTAGGGAGACCCTCGAGGCGATAAAGGCTGGAAAGCTTAAAGGTTTTGAGCAAGGGACAGATGGTCTGTGGAGGTTTGAAGGGCGGATTTGTGTACCGCAAGATGGTGACCTCGAGAAAGTATCTTGGAGGAGGCCCATAAAAGCCACTTCACCATCCATCCTGGTGTCACCAAGATGTATTAGGATTTAAAGAAGATGTTTGGTGGCCGATTGAAAAAAGACGTAGTAGCCTGGGTTAGTAAGTGCTTAGTCTGTCAAAAGTGAAGATTAAGCAACAAAAACCTTCAGAAATGTTGCAACCTTTGCCTATCCCCAATGGAAGTGGGATAGTATATCTATGGATTTTGTGACCATGACCCAGAACCAAGCCCATGACGCTATTTGGGTAATAGTGGACAGTTAACCAAGTCGGCCCATTTCCTACCCATCAAGATGACCTTTTCCCTAGATAAGTTGGCTCAGTTGTACATCCAAGAGATAGTGAGGTTACATGGAGTTCCATTGACGATAATCTCTGATCGAGATCCATGGTTTACGTCACGTTTTTGGGGAGCTTTTCAAAAGGCGTTTGGTTCAAAACTATGTTTAAGCACGGTACCACCCTCAAACAGATGGACAATCGAAAGAACTATCCAAACATTGGAGGATATGCTAAGGGCATGTGTTTTGGATAGAAAAGGGAGTTGGGATAAGTACTTGCCGCTTATCGAGTTCATGTATAACAACAGTTATCATTCAAGTATCGTATGGTACCGTACGAGGCCTTGTATGGAAGGAAGTGCCAGTCGCCCTTGTGTTAGCATGATCTCTGAGAACAAAGCGTTTTGGGACTGGATGTAATGAGGGAAACCACGGAGCAAATAAGAATGATCAAGGATAGAATCTTGACTGCTAAAGCCGACAAAAGAACTATGCGGACAAGCGGCGAAAGCCATTGGAGTTCCAAGAAGGTGAGCATGTTTTCTGAGGATTACCCCCACTAGGAATAGGTAGAGCCATGAGAGTCAAGAAATTGAGTCCCCATTCTCCCTTTTGAAATCCTTTAGAGAGTCGGGAGACTTGCCTACAAAATAGCCTTACCTCCAAATCTGTCAAATCTTCATGATGTCTTTCACGTTTCCCAGCTTAGAATATCAATCCGATCCTAGCCATGTGTTAGAACCAGAGCATGTACAGTTAAGGGAGGACCTAACTTTCATCCTCCACCAACGAGAATCGTGGATCGAGGTGTCAAGCAATTGAGGAACAAGTCCGTTCCTTTGGTGAAAGTCGTTGGGACGAGACAACATAGAGGAAGACACGTGGGAATTGGAATCCGAGATGCAAACGAAGTATCCCAGCTTTAGGTAACAAATTTCGATGACGAAATTCTTTTTAAGGAGGGAGTAATGTACGCCTCGATTTCTCCGTTTGAGTACAATGACCAAAATGCCCCTGAGGTCATTTTTACCCAAATTCAAGGACGAGTTTACCGGACAATCCTCGAATGGGTCAACTCGATGTTTAAAGGGGATTATATTGTTATGAATGATATCGAGGTGAAAATCTTGTTTTTCTAACTTTCGGCTCAAAATGACCAAAATACCCCTGCGTGTCTACACTGTAAAAGGTGCCGTTTGAGCCTAATTTTTCTAGAAAGTTTAGAATGATGTTTTTAAGTAATGTTTGATGTTTAGTCAGGCCCGGAAGGTTCGGGTAGCTTTAGTGCAAAATTACCACTTTGCCCCTAGAATAGTATACAATGAGCCTATTTACGCAATTAAGCAAACCTAAGCAATATTAGGCTCTAATCGAAGATTAATTTATTTCGATAATTAATCTAGAGTCAAAATGATTTGTTAAGGTTAATTAGAACCTAAGATTGCTTAGATAAACTCTAATTGCATTCTTTAATTCAAGATTCCTAGTCATGGAATCTTGAATAGTGTTTTCTCTCCAATTTCTTAAATTAAGGAATTGTGCCATACCTCATTTGACCAAGAAAATGAATTTAATTTGTTAATCTAGTATGACCACTCCCTAATCAAGTCTTGACCTTCCTAATTACCTAATTACCTCACCTAAACACCTTCTTATAAACTCCTAATCAAAAGCCTAATCAAAGACACACCTAAACACACCTTTAACCCACAATTAGCTGAACTAATTTTCTCTCTTTCTTGGCTTTAAGTGGCCGGCCACTCCACCCCTCCATAGCCCATCATGTGTTGTTTCAATTACACTCAAGAGCCATACTTCAAGCCATGCCTTGCCCATACCTCACCATGCCTTCAACCATACCTTTGTAAGAAATATTTCTTCTCTCCTTCCTCCCTCAAGAGTGGTTCCTCTTCCCCCCATGGAAGCCTCATTGTTGAAAATTTCTATAAATACCAAGCCTTGATGAACCTTGTCACACTTTGGTTCATTTGTTAAGTTTACACTTCTTGCAAAAATTCTCTCATTTCCTCTCAAACTCCCTCACTTTGGCCGAGTTTTTCCTCAAGACTTCAAGAGGATTTCCTTCTCATTTCATCAAGAAAACAAAGCTTCCTTACATCTCTCTTCAAGACTTCTTTAGGTAGGGGTTTTGTTTTAATGTTTTGCTTGTGTTCTTAGAAAAGTTCTAGCTTTTCTCTTGGTTTCAAACTCTTTTCTCCTTCCTTTTCCTTTTCGGCCAAGAGGCCATTTTATGACATGAGCTTGATGATGAGGTTTCAAGATAATGACTTGTTGTTGTCATGTGAGAAACCTCTAAAGCTTGAAACAACTTGGTCTTGGACCATACATGCCTTAATTTCTTCCTTTTTCCTTGATAAAGTTTGTGGTTTTCTTTTCTTTTCCTCTTCATGATTTCGGTTTCCTTTGCTTTGGTTTGAATAAAGTTTGCTAAAATTGTAAAGTAGAGCACAAAAGTTTTGTTAAGAAAATTAATCCTAAGATTTCAAAAAGCTCTAAGCTTACCCTTGCCAACCTTAAAGTTGGTCGGCCGTTCTAAGAGTTTACTCTAGATTGAAGCCCATGAGCAATAAAATAAAGAATATGAGTAGTTCTATTTATGTTTGTTTTGTTAAAGTGTTGATGTTTTTGGTTTTAATCCATTTTCTTGAGCTTGATGATGAAGTTCAAACCAAAGACTTCTTTGAAGACTTGGTGTTAAGAACTCTAAAGCTCACCTTCCATTGTTAAGATACATGTTGGGTTAAGGCTTTTGATGTTCCTCTAAAGTCTTGTAGGAGCTCTAGTTAAGATAAAATAAGTTGCATTCATGTTTAAGTTTATGTCTTGCATCTCATGTTTATTTTGATGCCATCACTAATCTCAAAAATAAATGAAATGAACTTGCATTATCATATTTAAATTCCCAAGCTTGCATTTCATGTTTATATTTCAAGTCATCACTTAATCCTTAAAGATAATAATGAGGTTGCATCTCATATTTATTTTATGCTCTCACTTTACTTTGTAATGAAGAGTAAAATGAAGTGCATAGCATGTTTAAGGTTATGTTATCACCTAAATACTCTAGAGCTCAAAGACTTGCCCTAAGTATCTTCAATGGGGATCTCTAATAAAAAAGAGATGGATGTGTTTTAGTATGATTCAATGATGGTTTGATTTTGCAAAATGTATGGATGATTTCAGGAAAATGTTGGAAAACTGTTTTATGAGGTCTCAAGGTGTTTAAAAAAATCATGTTTTCTCAAATTCCAGGTTCTGGTAATCGATTACCAGCTTATGTAATCGATTACCAGAGATGGTTTTTCGAAGGACTTTTGGTTCTGGTAATCGATTACCAGAGACAATGTAATCGATTACCAAGGCTGTTCTTCATGCCCAGAACCTGTTTAAAACTCTGTAATCGATTACTGTTAGTGTAATCGATTACTCAAATGTTCTTTATTTTTTAGAAATAGATTTAACCTAAGTAATCGATTACCATTATATGTAATCGATTACCCTTGTTTGAACCAGAATAAATTTAGCTCCTGGTAATCGATTACTAGGCACATGTAATCGATTACCAGAACACCTTTTGCTCCTGAAATTGTCTCAAGAGAAAACTAGCAACTCGTGTGCACTTATAACATGAGTTTATGTGATTATGTGTGATGAACATTGTTGGTTTCTGTCTTACCCTTGTGGCCACTGTATGAATTCTGTTTGAGGAGTTAGAATGCGTAATATTATGCTTGAGCGAAGTGAGGAACGTTTTGAGGATTGGAAAAACTAAACAAATAGAAAGGAATTGGAACCAGAATCTTAAAGTACTTAGACACAAGAATAATAACTTCTGTTCCAGCATAATTGAGCTTAAGGAAGAAGGTACATAATTGGTGATTATGCCTAGGAGTTGAATAGAACCTTAGGCAAAGATAGGACTTAGAAAAGAGTTTAAGGCATAGATTCTAGAATCCCCGTAGTGAATAAATGATCTTGATGAGTAATCTATATAATGTTGTTGAATGAATTAGTGAGCATAATGTTAGAAGAATTATAAAGAACAATTCCCCTAGATATGATAAAGACTTGCAATGGGTGATAAGATTACTAGAAAAGAATTTAAGACCCGTAAGGGCCAAAGCATAAGACACCATGAGATAGGAGGTGTGATGTGAGCATGAGACCAAGAGAGTATATTCTTAATGACATGAATATGATTACATTTCAAGTATGAAACCTTATGTGTATAATTGATATGTTGATATGATGAAGTGTTGTGCCAAGTATTTAAGATGCATGAGGTTTCGAAATATGAATGAGATTGAGGAATATGCTCATGTGAACTAGAAAGTTATTGATTTGAGAAAGTTCCATGAAAATGATGCATGTGATTGAGATTATGTGGCATGACTCAAATTTGAGGAAATTTGGAGAGTAGCTGTTATGCCGCCGAATTTCCATCAAATTTGAGAGACATAAGAAAGTTTTTGAGAAATATGATGTTTAAGGTGACACACCGAGACGTACTTCTCTTGCTCCTGAGAGGAGAAGGTAAAACCGTGAGGGCATAGACATTAGCCTACCAAAGTGGACAAGTCGCTGGTCTTAACCAGTCGATGCGTTTTGAAGAAGGAAAAAGTCCCATGATGGGTGATCCTTAGGCCCCCTACCCGTACTCGGGAGTCGAGATTATGATGATTATGATTATGTTTATGATTCGCTTATCAAGAGGATAAGTAAGAACTAGTGACGACTAGTTAAGGTATGAGCTCATAGCCTAGTTTAAGGGGTGCGGTTACTATTATGTTTGGTGTCACAAGATTAAGATGAAGGAATGATGTTCAAAGAGAAGTTTCATGCCACTTATATGTTGATTGATTATTGTTTGGTTTGCCTAAAGAACTGCCATGCATCCATGAACTATTATGTTGCATACATGCATTAAGATTCATTATAAAAGACATGGACCTTGGATAAGTATTTTTTGTGAAAATTTCATAATGAACCTATGCATGCTTAACCTTTTCATAATAAACCCAAGGTTCCTGGGACGTAAACGATATCACTAGGATAGAGGATTTCCCTATGAGATTCTTTAGCAAGATTCTCACCCTTCTCTCTCGTTTCCTTTCCGTTATGTCTTCAGACATCGATGGCGTCGTTCGTGATCTTCATTGACCCGCCCACTAGGAGGTGCACTATGACCCCGAGCATCAGTCCTACCACTTCAAGGGTCATTGTGAGGTGCGCATTTTTGTGTACGTAGAATGCCCTTTTGCTTTCCCCGTCTCCAGCTATCATTTCTATCCGACTTCACCTTTTGGTGACGACCTGATCTTTGAGAGGATGCGACCCGAGACAGCAGACGTCGTGCCCGTCCTTCCTCATTGGCGGCACGCGGATACCCCGAGTATGTTCCCCGTTCTCCTAGGCCGATCCCTCGAGGGCTTTTCCCTTCATTTCCTATGGATCTCTGGAGGTAGCGAGGACACGGCACCGAGCCGAGGCATGCGAGGCGTGTTTGACAGCCGAGAGGCGACCATGTCGCGGAGGCCACGCCGTCCCCTCGATTCCCATGCCTAGATCTCCACTTCGTTGGGCTATATCCGAGGAGCTCCGTCAGTTCGCGCTACATTTCCCCATCTAGGACAGCGTCATCGTAGGCGTGGAGGGTAAGGGTAGTGATAGTTGGGCATTTTATCTTTTGGGGTTTTACCATGTACTTGCTTTTATTTTCCTTTCTGTTGATGTATTTCCAGTTTTATATCCTAAACTCTGCCCACTCATATGGGTAAGACTTTATGCTTTCCTTTATATTTCTGTAGCGATGTACTAAACTATGTTAATTAATGTTATGAGGAATGTTTTCATGATTGATGTGTTCTTTATGGCTTTTGAATTGTATGATTTATTCTTCCGCTTCACGCTCCATTTATGTCATGCGCGAATGGCTCGCACTTTGTTTTACATGTTTTCATTTCAAAAAAAAAAAATTTACCTGTATTTTTCGCTAAGTTATTTCTAAAAGAGTTTTAAAGGAAGTAACGACTAATAATTAATCTTGATACGTCCTAGGCGTATTGGGTTAAATATTAGGGTGTTATAGAAAACCCAAAAGAAAACTAGAACTCTTCCTTAAAGAAAGCAAACAAAGCTTGGAAAATAAACCCCTGCCAAATGAAGTCTTGAATGAGATGAAAGAAAGCTTGATCCTTTGAGATGAGAAGGAAAGTAAATCTTCCTTAGAGCTTGAAAAGGGAGTTTTCAGCCAAAAGGGAAAAAGAGAAGAAGAGAAGTTGTGTTTAGGAAAATGAAGAAGGAAAAGGACTTCTTTGATCTTTGAGAAAGAGAGCTCAAAGTTTGCAATGTGTGTAAAGGATTCAAGGGCTTTCAAGCTTGCATATTTATAGAGAAATAAAAACTCATGGATGGCCTAGAGGAGGAGGAGTGGCTGGTTACTTTAGAGGAAAGGAGAGAAGAAATATCTCCTTGATTGGTATGGATGTGAGCATGGGCAAGGTATGGTGATGTATGGGTTTGGGTATGGCTTAAGGCTTGGGCTTTGGAGTGAAACAAAATCAACATGTGGCACATTTCAAAGGGTATGTATTCGGCAGGTTTTCCAGCCAAGGGAGGAAGAATTGTTCATGTAATTGTGGTTTAATGATGTGTTTAGGTGTTTCTTTGATTAATGTTTTGATTAGGAGTTTGTAAGAAAGTGTTTAGGTGAGGTAATGGTTAATTAAGGTTGTCAAGACTTGATTAAGGGGTGGTCTTGTTAGATTAACAATTTAAAAACCATTTTCTAGTCAAATTAAATCATAGACACAATTCCTTGATTTAAGGAATTGGATAGAGAAATCACTATTCAAGATTCCATGACTAGGAATCTTGAATCAAGAATGAGATTAGAGTTTAACTAAGCAATCTTAGATTCTAATTAACCTTAATAAATTATTTTGACTCTAGATTAATTATCAAAATTAATTAATCTTCGATTGGAGCCTAATATTGCTTACGTTTAGTTAATTACATCATTAGGCTCAATGTACACTTCTAGGGGCAAAATGGTAATTTTACAATAAAACTACTCAGGACCTAGGTTTAACTAACCATCACAAACCACTCATAAACATCATTTTGAACTTTCTAAAAGTTCCGGGCTCAAACGGCACCTTTACCCGCATAAAATGCTGGGGTATTTTGGTCATTTTGAGAAAGTTTGAAAAACAAGATTTTCACCTCTGATATCAAACATGGCAATTATAATCCCCTTCAAACATTGAGTTGACTCATTTGAGGATTGCCTGGGCTGACCCTAGAATTCTGTAAAAATGACCTCAGGGGCATTTTGGTCATTTGTACTCAAATAAAAAAATCTGGTTACACTAAACCCCTGTAAAATGGATACCAAAAATAGGGGCTATGAGCAAAAGAAGTAGCAAAAGGAGGAAGAAACTTTGATAACAACCATATAGGGCTCCTTGTTGTAGAGTTCACGGCGAAGAAGAATAAGGTTTCAAACAATCAGAAGGAGATATGATAGCCAAGGAAGCATAATGGGCCACATTGCTGATGACAAGAGGAACGTGCACCTGGCGGGGAACATATAAAGTTTGAAAAACCACACAACATGAGGGACTTGAAACTTCTGTACATCAAGGCATACATAGATGATAAACCCATCACTCGACTACTCACCAGATAGTGGGTTGCCATCATGAATGTAATGCTAATAGGGATTTTGAAAAAGCTAGGAAAGTCACTTATAGATATGAAAGATACCAACATTAAAATGACCAACTTCACAGGAGAAAGCACTAGAGCAATGGGTTTCTATGTAGCCGAGTTAACAATGGGTACCAAAACTACACCAACGGTTTTCTTTGTAGTAGATGCAAACCAGGTTATGCATTATTGCTAAGTAGGGGCTAGATTCACTTTAACCAGAACAATCACCTCTACTTTACACCAGCAACTCATGTTCTGGAATGAGGGAAGAATTAAAGTGGTAGAGGTTGATTAGAGGCCTTTATCAGTTGATGTTAATGCGATTGAAGCCATTTGTTATCACCCTGAATTTACTCATTTGAAGTCCACTTTAGAGGACCTAATTCAGAAAGTCCACATTACCAAGTGAATTCTAAATTGAATACCAAGCTACCCATGGCTTGATAAAATGATAATAGATGATTAACTCTTAGAACAGCTAGGACGTCCTACAACGACTGACTATGTTATACTGAAAGCCACATTGAAGAATGCATTTTTCAGCAAGAGTTAGCCGAGAATGATTAAGAGGAATTGAAGCGATGGTGCCCTGAATTGCAGCTATCCAGAGAAAAATACCAACATTTGAATCACAAGACCTACTTAGTAAAGTAAACTTGGGCACTAGAAGAGCCTAGGATGACAAAAATTAGCAGCTTATTGAATAAGGAAAGCCATGATCAGTTAGTTGCGTTGATAACACAATATAACGACTACTTTGTATTAGACTACCATGATATGCCAAGGTTATCATGACAACTAGTTGACCATCAGTTACCTATTAAGCCAAGATTTAAAACCCTTAGACAATACTCAAAGAGGTTCAGCTTTAAGTTGCTACCAAAGATTAAGTAAAAAATAAAGTATCAACTAAAGGTTGCATTTATTATGACAACAAGATATGTAGAGAGGATAGCTAACACAGTTCCCATGATTAAAAAGAATGTCCAAGTTAGATTTTGTATAGATTGTAGAACTTTAAATTTGCCCACTCCAAAAGATGAGTATGTAATGCTTGGTTCATATATGTTAGTTGACACCATGTTAATAATAAAATTCTTTCATTTATGGATGGTTATTCAGGCTATAATCATCTTTATAGCCAAAGAAGACATTCATAAGACAGTGTTTCGTTTCCCTGGAGCCAAAAGCATTTTTGAATGGGTAGTCATGTAACGCTCGACTCTGCCGTTTGAGTACAAATGACCAAAATGCCCCTTAGATCATTTTTACCCAAATTCAAGGACAGTTGACTTGTCTTCGAATGGGTCAACTCAATGTTTGAAGGGATTACATCTGTTGTGTTTGATATTGAGGTGAAAATCTCGTTTTCCAAACTTTCGGGTCAAAATGACCAAAATACCCCTGTGTTCTACATGGGTAAAAAGTGTCGTTTGAACCCAAACTTTTCCAGGAAGTTTGGAATGATGTTTATGAGTGGTATTTGATGTTTAGTCTGCTGGTAGGTCCAGAGTTTAGTGCAAAATTATCAATTTACCCCTAGAACAGTGTACAGTGAGCCTAATGATGCAATTAAGCAAACCTAAGCAATATTAGGTTCTAATTGAAGATTAATTTATTTCAATAATTAATCTAGAGTCAAAATAATTTATTAAGGTTAATTAGAACCTAGGATTGCTTAGTTAAACTCTAATTGCATTCTTTAATTTAAGATTCCTAGTCATGGAATCTTGAATAGTATTTTTCTCTCCAATTCCTTAAATTAAAGAATTGTGCCATACCTCATTTGACCAAAAGAATGATTTTAAATTATTAATCTAGCAAGATTACCTTCCTAATCAAGTCTTGACAACCTTAATTAGCCAATTACCGCACCTAAACACTTTCTTATAACTCCTAACCAAAACCTTAATAAAAGAAACACCTAAACACATCACTAAAACACAATTACATGAGCAAATTAATCCCCCCCTTGGCTGCCCAATCTAGCCAAATGCATGGCCCAAGCAAAGTGTCACATGTTAAATTTTATCACACTCAAAGAGCCATGCCTTGCCTATACTTGTGCCCATACTCAACCATACTTGAACCCATACTCAAAGCCATACCTAGTAAGAGATATTTTCCTCACTTTTTCCTCCCTTTGGCCATTGGCCATCCTTCCCCTTGGTTGTGCAAAATTTTTATAAATACCAAGCCTTGAAGAACTTGCCATACTTTAGATCATTTGCTAAGTTTAGTTGTCTTGCACTTTCTTGCATTTTCTCTCAAAATCCTCTCCATCTTCTTCATCTTCTTCTTCCTCTCAAAGAATCCTTCCACCACCACAAACAACCATATACCACTACTCCCTCACCTTAAACCATCTCTTAAACACTCAAACTTTCCATTTCTAAGCTTAGAAACTAAAGGAAAAATCATCTCCCTTGGCTTCCCTTCTTGGCCGAACACACAACCACACTCAAGAGAAGATTTTGTCTTCTCAACTCTTCAAGAACTCAAGCTTTCTCTCATTTCTTCAAAGACTTCCTTAGGTAGGGGTTTTGTTTTAAAGTTTTTGCTTGTTTTCTTCAAGAAAAGTTCTAGTTTTCTCTTGGTTCAAACTCTTTTTCTCTTCCTTTTTCATTTCGGCCATGAGGCCTTTTTATGAGAAGAACTTGAGCTTGATGATGAGGTTTCAAGATAATGACTTGTTGTTGTCATGTGAGAAACCTCTAAAGCTTGAAACAACTTAGTCTTGAACCATACATGCTTGTGTTTTCTTCTTTTTCTTGACTACATTTTTGGTTTCTCTTCCTTTTGCTCTTGAATGGTTTCGGTTTCCTTTCCCTTTTTCCTTTAAAAAGATTTCGGTTTCCTTTGCCTTTACTTGAACAAAGTTTGCTAAAATGTTAAGTAGATCACAAAAGTTTTGTTAAGAAAATTAATCACATGATTTCAAAGAGCTCTAAGCTTACCCTTGCCAACCTTAAAGTTGGTCGGCCATTCTAAGAGTTTTACTCTAGATTGAAGCCCATAAGCAATAAAATAAAGAATATGACTTATTCCTTTTATTTTGTTTAGACAAAGTGTTGAGCTTTGTGTCTATTTTCTTGAGCTTGATGATGAATGTAACATCCTCCCAAGTACAACGTCATCCTTAAGTCATGACACTATGCTTAGGAGTTGTTAAGCGGACCTTTCTTTGTTGTCTATAGCGAGAATCGATCGAATCGTGTATCAATTAACTCATGGTTCTATCAAAATATATTGCAAGAAAACATCTTATTTATTTAATACAAGTCAAGTACAAAAGGGAGCTCTTATAAGAGCTTTAGAGGACATATGTTATCTTTTATGTTTTACAAACATATGCATACACTTAAGTACAACAAACACAAGTCCTGTACTAACTACTGCAAAATCCACTTGATCTTTTTCCTGAGCGCCTCACCGTCTTCTAGGTCAACCTGGGACGATACGGAAAACAAATATATAGGGGTGAGAATCCTAAAATTCTAGTAGGGCGTCCCCAAAACATATACTAAAATTCATGTCATCGTCACCGCCCTAGTCACTTCGGTTTACTTAACAAAAGGTGATCATGCATTACATAATAACTATTCATTTTTAAAGTTCAAAGTCAATCTTTCCGAAGTGGGTTGCTTTTAAAAAAAATAATCACTTAGTACACCTTTACCATCAACTCATACTCATAGTAAGTAATGGCAAACAAAAAGAACCAATATGTATAACTATGTATATGCCCAATTGTAATGAAATTATCTTTGATTGCCCTTGATGAATCAAAAGGGATCACATCCCTCTCTATTTCCCTAAAAGTCCAAGGACCTCAACTTACTCTATTTGCCTTCGACAAGCCAAAAGGATCTCAACTCACTCTATTTGCCTTCGACAAGTCAAAAAGATCTCACCTCTCTCTATTTGCCCTTTACAAGTCAAAAGGATCTCGTGTTTCATTATTTGCCCTTGACAAGTCAAAAAGGATCCTAAGTTTCTTTTGACTATAGAATTTAATTCAGGACATCATTCATTGCATGCGTAAAACACATACAGGCAGCCATTCACAATGGACTTCTCATTTGTGTCCAATACATCAATCTCTAAATTGTCCAATATGCAATCATATGTCACAAGTCACATAGCCAAACAATCAACATCACATATCCAAACAATCAACATCAAGTATCCATGTCATACTAGAGCCCAAAATACCATTATTTCATCAATTCAAAGCATTGTTGCATTTCCAGCATAATGGCAGATTTCACAACATTGTAGCATAATTTATTTACACATAAAACAATCAAGTCAAGAGCTATAAAAATTCTCAAGGACACTTCAATGTGTCCCCCAAGGTCCCATAAAAATTTCAACACCAATGGAGGTCTCTAACTCCCTCAATAAATTGTAAAATTCATGGTCAGGGACCACCAATTCACAGCTTTGAACCAGAATTCTCATAATGTTTAACCCTAGCAAATGGTTGAATCAATGAACAATAAAATTTACAGTGATACTTCAATATGTCCTTAACTTCATGTAAAAATTTCAAAGGGTCATTCTATCAATTGCTATGATAATAAATTTTAGAAGTTTACCGCTTCAGTTTCAACAACCAGGACAGGATTCAGGCACATTTGGTTCTTGATTTTTTTGAGGCATCAAAACTTAAAACTAACACCCAAGAAAATTCATGTAGTTATTTAAGATGTTATCTTCAACATATAACTTTTTTAGCTCCTAAAAACAACCACAATATACCAGAAAATTTGTGCATAATGGCTGTCTGAGGACAACTAGGAATCCAGCAACCTAGTCCCAATTTCCTTTGATAAAAACCCTTTTCCAACACCACCCAAACACACCACAAAAATTCACACATCAATATCAACATATTATCCATCAATACAACCAGAAATTTCGACCTCTGGTCATGCCAAAAAGATCAGAAAAATTTTAAAAGGAAAGGAACTAGAAGACCCTACTTGTAGTACCCTATTAGCTCCTTGGCTTCAAGATTAACCAAGCTTGCTTCCCTCTCCTCCAAAGCTCCCAATTCAACTTCAAACCCCTCTGATATCAGTGAGGTGTGAGGTAAAACACAAGGTTTTGATAAGGAATGAAAATTTTGTTCGGTTAGATCCATAGAGAATTGGGTGTAGAACAAGCTTAGTGAAGAACTTTTGATGATCCAACAACTCTAGCTTGGAGTTTTTGGGCTTGGAAATCAAGAACAAGCTCTTGAGGACAACAATGGTGGCTGCTTTCTTCTTCCTCTTGCTGACCGCGAAATGCTCATCAAACTTGGAGAAGAAGTTGTGACTTGGCTTGCTTTAATAAATGAAATGGAGATATTTTACAAAGTGATCATTATTTAGGTGACAAGGCAATAATGGATGGCTAAGATTCAATCTTGGATTCCAAGATTAATCTTGGATTCCAAGATTAAATCTTGGCCTTCCACATGTCTTAAAGAGGTGGATATTATCCATTGGTTATGATGGAAATATCTTTTGGTGATAGAAACTGCACAGAAATTTATTAACGGGTAAACACCTTACCGATAAACCATATTGCTTGAAAATTAATTCTAAGCATAAAATTGTCATTCCCACACATTTCTAATCTTATTCTCATATTTTCCTAACTTTGGAACACAAGTTTAAGACTTAAGGGCTAAAGCATAAGACACCATGAGATAGGAGGTGTGATGTGAGCATAAGATCGAGGGTATACTCATAATGATGTGAAAAATATTAATTTCATGAGCATGAGACTTTATGTGTATTTGTGGTATGTGATGTGATGATGTGTTTTGCCATGTTTGAGATGCATGAGATTTCGAAATTAGAATGAGTTAGAAGAGTATGCTCATGTGAACTAGAGATTTATTTAATTGAGAAAGTTCAATGAGAATGATATGTGTGATTGAGTTATGTAGCATGACTCAAATTTGAGGAAATTTGAGTGTAGTTGTTATGCTCCGAATTTTCGTCAAATTTGAGGGACTTGAGAAAGTTTTGAAAAGAAAGATTTTATATGTGACATGCCGAGACGCATTTCTCTTGCTACGATGTGAGAAAGGAAACCTGGAGGGTACAGTCGTGGGGGCCATACCGAGCGGACAATGTCACTGGCTCTGACAGGATGATGTTTAAGTTAGACGTACTTCTCCTGATGGTAAGGAGAAGGTAAAACCGTGAGGGCATCAACATCAGCCTCAAAGCGGACAAAGTCACTAGTCTTAACCAGTTGATGTGTTTCAGAAGGAAGAAAGTCCCATGATGGGTGATTCCTTAGGTCCCCGTACTCTAGGAGTCGGGTTGTTATTTTATGATTATGATTATGATTCGCTTATCAAGAGGATAAGTAAGAACTAGTGACGACTAGTTAAGGTATGAGCTCATAGCCTAGTATCAGGGGTCGGTTACTATTGTTTTTAAAAGATCATGATGTCATAAGTTGAGAAATGAGAAAAGATGAGAAATATCTTGCTTATGAAAGCGGAAGTTTGATCATGAGAAGTTACATGCCACTTATATGTGAATTATTTGTTAATGATATGTTTTATTGTGGTGTTGCATTGCCATGCATTCATGCTATGCTATGCTGCACACATGCATTAAGATTCATCATGAATGACACGGACCTTGGATAATTATCTTTTATAAAAACCTCATAATGAACCTTTGCATGTCTAACCTTTTTATAATAAACCCAAGGTTCCTGGGACTTAAACGATGGCATTAGGATAGGAGGTTTCCCTCCTGAGATCTTTAGTAAGATTCTCACCCCTCTCTTTGTTTCTTTTTCCGTTACGTCTCCACCGCGATGGCCGTTCGTGATCTTCGTTGACACTTCGATATGGGAGGTGCATTACGACTCTGACCATTAGTCCTACCACTTCGAGGGTCATTGTGCGGTACGCATTTTTGTATACCTGGGATGCCCATTGCTTTTCTAGTTTCCAGCTTCCGCTTCACCTCGACTTCTCCCTATGGCGAAGATCTGATTTTTGAGAGGACACAACCCCATGACGAGCAGGAACGCCGGGCCGACCATCATCTTCGGCGGACGAGGCTACCCGAGTACGTCCCGCCCAGAGGCGTTCGGAGACCATCCATTTGAGGATCCTCCTTCTCATCCTTTTCAAAGGGATCGGCCCCCACAATCCCCATGGATATTGGGAAGGGCTGAGGAGAGGTGATCCCAGCCCAGACTAGCTCAATGCCCAGAGATGCGCCCTTATCGAGGGAATCGAGTAGTCATGGTTTGGGATTCGATCTTTCATGGGTTTTTCCATGTATTAGCTTTCTATGTTTTCTTGTATTTCATGTTTCTGGATTCAAGCTCTGCCCACGTATATGGGTAAGACTTTATGTTTTCTTCTATGTTTTAGATGACGTACTAAACTATTATGATTAATATTATGATGGATGTTTTTATGATTAAGGTGTTCTTTATTGCTTTTGCTTTGCATAATTTATTTGCTTTTCCACTTTACGTTTCATTTTGTTTACATTGTGCGCGATGGCCGCATATTGTTTTACGCATTCTTTTAAAAAAAAAAAAATTTACCTGTATTTTCTGCTAAGTAATTTTACAAACTAGTTTTAAAAGGAAATAATAACTAATAATTAATCTTAATACGTCCTAGGCGTGTTGGGTTAAATATTAGGGTGTTACATTATGGTATCAGTTTATTTATCTAGCTTAAATATTGGCTACCATGCTTTATGGGCATGTTACGGTAGTATGTTATGTATAGTGCTTAGCTATTAGAGATAAGCTTTAGGATAGACACACATGACCTTGTCTACTTGCCTTGCCATGGTAACTAGCTCATCTAGCTTGGAATATTGAGCCTGATCACCTCAGTGTTTGTTGACTTGTGTGTTTAGGGACTAATGGCACCCAGAGACAAAATAGGAACGCAACGAAGGAGAACAAGGGAATGAAACCTAGCCGCGGACGTGAGATGGCTGGAGTGATGGAACGCATGTTCGATTGCATGAATCAACCAAGGGACGCTACTCAAGGTCCCCCTCATTGAGGCCATGGAACAAGCCCGTTTTGGGAGTTCCGCAAGGCCCAATCCCCCAACCTTCCGTGGAGCTTTGAATCCTGACAAGGCGGATGAGTGGATCAAGAACATGGAAAAGATCTACTCTGGTTGCCTATTTGGAGGAACAGAAGGTCACCTTTGCTGACATGATGAAGTCTGATGAGAGTTTTGGTGGACTGGCACCAGAGGCGCTAGAAGCTATGGGCACAACTATAAACTGGGAGCTATTCAAGACATACTTCTATGAGAAGTATTTTTCGGAGTCCTGAGGAACGCAAAGGACATCGAGTTCATGCAATTGGTCCAAGGTGGATCGCCTTACCCAGGACATGGCGAAGTTTGAAGAGTTGATTAAGTTCCTCCTTTTTCAAGGGAATCCTGATGAGGTTTGGAAGTGCGTTAAGTATGAGGCCGGGTCGAGGGCCAAACTTAACATTGTGGCATACATGGAGATTAGGGACTTCCCTACCCTAGTCAACAAGTGCCGATCATCGAAGAAGGGCACAAGAAGCTGAGCACTGCGAGGGCGGATCGTCCCGTGGTTTGGGACCTCAAGCCTCGAGGTTCAAGCCGTCTCATTAACTAACCAGGATCAATTACCATCCCTACCAATCCAACCAGTTCAAACAACACCAACAACATCATCATCATCAACAACAACAACAACAAAGAGGACCTCAACCAACCCTTCCTAACACCCCGAGGCCGCCGTTCAACCACAACGGCCGGAACCGCAACCATCAATAAGGAGGAGTGGGCGGTCCTCGCAACAACAACAACAACTAACAAGGAGGGCCCAATGGGAACAAGAACAAGGCACCCTAATGAGCCCCGTTTTTCGAACCCACGCCGGCCGCAGTGCCCATGCAGGAGAAGTCATGGCAATCTCCCTTGCAACGCGGACAAGGAGTATGCTTCCGATGTGGCAAGCCCCACTACGCTAAAGATTGTAGAAGCGTAGGGTCGTCAAGCCAGAACCCAGGCCGCAACACCAAGGGAAGGTCTTCACCCTCAATGCGGAGGACGCTGCAAGATCCAATGACCTCATCGAAGGTAAGTGTAAACTAAATGGTAGAACCTTAACTGTGCTATATGACTCTGTGCTACTCATTCTTTTATTTCACATGCTAGTGTCGAGTCTTTGAATTTAAAAGTTTCTAAGCTTCCCTTTGATCTTATTATTCTACTCCTACAAACCGTGTCATACCTACCTGTTGTTTAAATTGTCATCTTACTATTGAAAATAATATCCTTTATCATAGATTTAATTTGTTTACCCTTGAAAGACATAGGAGTAATTCTTGGCATGGATTGGCTTTATGCTAACCATTTATTGTTAGATTGTTACACCAAGTCTATTATTTTCGCCATCCCCCTAGCAAAATTAGTCAAACCTTGAAACTTTATGTAAATTTCGTAGATGTCTTCTGGAGGGGAGAAAACTAAGGGATATGTCCTTCTAGCCGCTAGCGAGGTAGACTTTGAGTAGAACATAGATGATATTCTAGTGGTAAGAGAGTGTCCCTCAGGTATTTCCTAGGAGATACCTAAGTTCCCCCGAGAGAAGGTGGAGTTCTCCATAGAGTTGTTCCGGAAACTGGACCTATCTCAATAGCCCCTTATAGAATGTCACCCTTAGAGTTGAAAGAATTGAAAACCTAATTGGAGGAGCTGCGGAGAAGAATTTTATTAGACCTAGTGCTTCACCACGGGAGCCTCCGTTTTGTTTGTTAAGAAAAAGGATGGGAGCATGAGGTTATGTATAAACTATAGGCAATTGAATTGTGTAACTGAAAAACAAATACCCTTTGCCTAGGATTGATGATCTCATGGACCAGGAAAGGAGCGATGGTATTTTCCAAAATTGATTTAAGGAAGGGATACCACCAAATTAGGGTGAGAGATGAGGATATACCTAACTGCCTTTAGGATACGTACAGACACTTTGAGTTCGCCGTGATGTCTTTTGGATTGACAAATGCACCCGCAGTGTTCATGGACTACATGAATAGGATCTTTAGACCCTATTTATATAAGTTTGTGGTTGTTTTCATAGATGATATACTCATCTATTTGAAGACTCACGAGGAGCATGAAAGTCACCTAAGGTTGGTTTTAGAGGTTTTGAAGGAGAAAAGATTGTATGCCAAGCTTTCTAAGTGTGAGTTTTGGTTTGTAACACCCGAAAAATTACTTAAAAATTAATTTGAGCTTTATTAGTCGTAATTTCAAAAATCTAAAGTTAGGCATGATGAGGATGGCCAACGACATATCAAAAAAAAAAGTTTTTGTGAATAGTATTTTGCGGGCTTATAGGCCATTCCTGAAGCTTAAACCCTGGATTAGGGACCCAGGTGCTCGAAATTAGGAAAATATGGGAATAAGGTTAGAAATAGGTGGGAATGATAATTTTATACTTAAAATTAATTTTTTGGATAATATCGGTTAGATTGGGTACGGCGTTATCCGTTCGCGAGATTTCGTGTGCGGTTTTTTATACCGAAAGATACTTTCATTACCACAAATGGATGATACCCACCTAATCAAGACATGTGAAGGCCAAGATTTAATCTTGGAATCCAAGATTAAATCCTAGCCATCCATCATTGCCTTGTCACCTAAATGATCATTACTTTGTTAAATATCTTCATGTCATTTATTAAGCAAGCCTATCACAAATTCTTCTCCTCCAAGCCAAACAATTTCGTGGTCAGCAAGAGGAAGAAGAGAACAGCCACCATTTTTATTTCCTTGAGCTTGTTCTCAAGTTCCAAGCCCAAAAACTCCAAGCTAGAGTTGTTGGATCATCAAAAGTTCTTCACTAAACTTGTTCTACACCTCAAACTCCAAACATCTAACCGATTAAAATTTCAAAACCTCATCATATTCACCTCATCCATTACTGATTAGAGGAAGGTTTGAAGGTGTTTTGGGAGTCTTGGAGTGAAGGACTCTCATCTTGGAGACAAAGAGAGACTAGCCTTCAAGAGTAGGGTTTTCTGTGACCTTCCTTGTGAAATTTTTCAATTCTGTTTTGGCTTGCCCTAATTCCAAAAATTTTGATGATATTGATGGTTAACATATTGATATTGATGTATGAATTTTTGTGTTGTGTTTGGATGGTTTTAAAATGGGTTTTCTCTAAAGTGAAATTGGAACTAGGTTGCTGACTGATTCCTGTTGGAATAAAAACTTTTCACGAATTTTCTGAAATTTTGTGGGTGGTTTCATGAGCCATGAAAATTATATGTTGTAGTTACCCCTTAAACTAAATACACGAATTTTCTTAGGGGTTAATTCTAAGGTTTGATGCCTCAAAAAAATTAGGAACCAATTGTAACTTTGTTGTCTGAATTGTTGAGATTAAGTAACAAGATTGCCTGAATTTTTCATCATAGAAATTGATTGAGATAGCTCCTGAAATTTTTACACAAGACTAATAACATGTTGAAATACCTCTATGAATTTTCTTGTACCATGATTCCATCGAATTCTAGGGCTAAATATTTTGAGAACACAAGTCTGACTATGAATTTGTGGCTTCTGACCACCAGATTTCCTTATTTTATTGAAGTGGTTATATAACTCTGATTGCCCTGAAATTTTTACAGGTTGTTTTAGACACATTGAAGTGTCATGTGAAATTTTCCTTAAGGGTGGAATGGTTGTTTGGTATGGTAACAAATTGTTGTGCCTAGAACATCAATTCTGCCAAGATAATGAGATGTGGAAATGGCTGAAATTCTATGATAGTATGTACATATCTTACGTGTATGTTCGAAACATATGGAGAAAACAGAAATAAGGCTTAGAAAGAATTGAGAGGAAGGCAAAAAGAAGGACTTCCCTAGAAAAGTTATGAGTCGAAAGACGTACGGCTAGGCATAGACCTTGAGTGATCCTGAAATGGAAAAAATGAAGTTTGTGATTCTAATAGGAATGAGCTCATGTCCTAGCAGTCTATGGTCCTCTGTGAAATTGTGAAGTCTGAATGTATCTCTCTATGAGAATAAGCCTTCCCTATGTTGAGAAAGTTGAGAAGGATATGAGGAATGAAGTTTCTGATTGTACATATTATTACTCGATCGATTATGGTGATATTATCCTTAGTTCCCTTACGGTTTTCAAGATTTCTGTGTATGATTTTGTATGAATATTGTATATGCATGAATTGCTTATGCCTACTGTGTGTATATGGGAAACTACCCTACTGAGAATTTTATAATATTCTCACCCCTATGTGTTTGTTTCCGTGTCGCCTCCAGGTTAAGCCAGGGGATGGGATGCTGCTATGCAAAGGAGTGTAGGATTGTTGTAGTATAGCAGTGACGTTTTATTCTGCGGACTTAGTGAAATGAGTATGTATGTAAATGTATTAGAAGAATATGTACTAAAGCTCATAGAGGAGCTTCCTTATGTATTTTTAGCTTATGTTTAATAAACTTGATGTTTACTTGTAAGATGTTTTAATAGAATTACGCTTAGTTATCTCGTACCAAATTCAGCTTGCTATAGATAATTAAGAGAGGTCCGTTAATTAACAAGTAACATTTCTCGAGTATGATATCATAGCTTAAGAATGAGGTTGTACTTGGGAGGATGTTACAGGAGGAAGTGAAGTTTTTGGGACATGTAGTATCAAAAGGAGGTATAGCGTTGACCCTAATAAGATAGAAGCCATAATGAATTGGGATATACGACCACTATATCGAAATACGGAGCTTTCTAGGTTTAGCAGGCTATTACCATAGGCTTATCAAAGGATTTTCCCATATTGCCCTTCCCTAACCAAGCTCACTAGGAAGAACACCTCGTTTTCATGGAATCCCGATTGTGAGAAGAGCTTCCAAGAGTTCAAAGAAAGGTTAACCTCAACCCTATTTTTGGTTTCACTCGACCCCAATGTACCCTTCGAGGTATATTGTAATGCTTTGGAAAAAGGTTTAGGCTGTGCGTTGATGCAAAATGGGCAAGTGGTAGCCTATGCGCCTAGACAACTCAAGTCACACGAGGTGAACTACCTACCCATGACCTAGAATTAGCCGCCATAGTGTTTGCCTTGAAGATTTGGAGGCATAACTTATTGGAGTAAGGTTTGAAGTTTTCTTCGATCACAAAGTCTTAAGCATCTCTTTGATCAAAAGGAGTTAAACATGAGGCAAATGAGATGGATGGAGTTTTTAAAGGACTACGATTTCGGCAGTTACCACCCCGGCAAGGCCAATGTGGTCGCGATGCCTTGAGTCGAAAATCATTACGCTTATCTCATATGATGGTCAAGGAAGTTGAGCTGATAGAGAAGTTTAGGGATATGAATTTGGGGATGTCTGGGTCAAAAGAGTGTGAAAATGTGCCATCTTACAGGAACCAGTGGGTTTAAACAGAGGGTCATGATGGCACAAGTGGAAAATGAGGAGTTTAGGGAGACCCTCGAGGCGGTAAAGGCTAGAAAGCTTAAAGGTTTTGAGTAAGGGACCGATGGGTGTGGAGATTGAAGAGCGGATTTGTGTACCGCAAGATGGTGACCTCTAAGAGAGCATCTTGGAGGAGGCCTATACAAGCCGCTTCACCATTCATCCTAGTGCCACCAAGATATATCAAGATTTAAAGAAGATGTTTGGTAGCCAGGATTGAAAAAGGACGTAGTCACCTAGGTTAGTAAGTCTTGGTATGTCAAAAGGTGAAGATTGAGCACCAAAAACCTTTAGGAATGTTACAACCTTTGCCTATCCCCGAATAGAAGTGGGATAGTATATCTATGGATTTTGTGACCGGCCTACCTAGGACCCAAGCCGATCATGATGCTATTTAGGTAATAGTGGACAGGTTCACAAGTCGGCCCATTTCCTACCCATCAAGATAACCTTTTCCCTAGATAAGTTGGCCCAGTTGTATATTCAAGAGATAGTGAGGTTGCATGGAGTTCCATCGACAATAATCTTGGATCGAGATCCCACTACATCGCATTTTTGGGGAGCCTTTCAAAAGGCGTTTAGTTCAAAGTTGTGTTTGACATGGCTTACCACCCTCAAACAGATGGATAATCAGAAATAACTATCTAAACATTGGAAGATATGCTAAGGGCATGTGTTTTGGATAGAAAGGGAGTTGGATAAGTACCTCGCTTATCGAGTTTGCATATAACAACAGTTATCATGTGAGCATTGGTATGGCACCGTACGAAGCCTTGTATGGAAGGAAGTGCCAGTCGCCTTTGTGTTGGCATAATCGAGGAGAACAAAGCATTTTGGGACAGAAGTAGTAAGGGAAACCAAGGAGCAAATAAGAAAGATGAAGGATAGAATCTTGACCTCTAAAGCCCAAAAGAGCTATGCGACAAGCGGCGAAAGCCGTTAGAATTCCAAGAAGGCGAGCATGTTTTCTTAAGGATTACCCCTACTACAGGCATAGGTAGAGCCATGAAAGTCAAGAAATTGAGTCCCTATTTCTTGGTCCTTTTGAAATCCTTCAAAGAGTTGACAGTTGCCTACAAATAGCCCTACCTCCTAACTTGTCAAATCTTCATGACGTCTTCACATCTCCCAGCTAAGAAAATACCAATCCGATCCTAGCCATGTGTTAGAGCCAGAGCATGTACAGTTAAGGGAGGACCTAACTTTCAATCCCTCCAACGAGGATCGTGGATCGTGGGTTCAGCAGTTGAGGAACAAGTTCATTCCTTTGGTGAAAGTAGCATGGGAACGCGACAAGGAGGAGTATACGTGGGAGCTGGAATCCGAATGCGGACGAATTACCCGAGCTTTTCTAAGGTAATGAATTTCGAGGACGAAATTCTTTTTAAGGAGGGGAGTAATGTAACGCTTCGAATTTCCTTTGAGTACAAATGACCAAAATGCCCCTAAGGTCATTTTTACCCGAAATTCAGGGAGCCCCCGAGTCCTCAAATGGGTCAGCTCAATGTTTGAAGGGGATCACATCTGTTGTGTTTGATATCAGAGGTGAAAATCTTGTTTTCTAAACTTTCAGCTCAAAATGACCAAAATACCCCCGTGTTCTACATGGTAAAAGGTGCCGTTTGAACCCTTGAAACTTTTCCAGGAAGTTTGGAATGATGTTTATGAGTGACATTTGATGTTTAGTTCGGCCCAAGGTCTCCTGCAGTTTAGTGTAAAATTACCATTTTGCCCCTAGAACAGTGTATAGTGAGCCTAATGACGCAATTAAGCAAACCTAAGCAATATTAGGTTCTAATTGAAGATTAATTTATTTCGATAATTAATCTAGAGTCAAAATAATTTATTAAGGTTAATTAGAACCTAAGATTGCTTAGTTAAACTCTAATTGCATTCTTTAATTCAAGATTCCTAGTCATGGAATCTTGAATAGTATTTCTCTCAATTCCTTAAATTAAGGAATTGTGCCATACCTCATTTGACCAAAAGAATGATTTTAAATTATTAATCTAGCAAGATTACCCTCCTAATCAAGTCTTGACAACCTCAATTAGCCAATTACATCACCTAAACACTTTCTTACAACTCCTAACCAAAACCTTAATCAAAGAAACACTTAAACACATCACTAAAACACAATTATATGAACAAATTAATCCTCCCCTTTGGCTGCCCAATCTGGCCGAATGCATGGCCCAAGAAAAGTGTCACATGTTGAATTTTATCTCACTCAAAGAGCCATGCCTTGCCCATACTTGTGCCCATACTCAACCATGCTTGAACCATACTCAAAGCCATACCTTGTAGAGATTTTCCTCACTTTTTCCTCCCTTTGACCATTGGCCATCCTTCCCCTCGGTAGCCACCATTGTGCAAAATTTCTATAAATACCAAGCCTTGAAGAACCTTGCCACATTTTAGATCATTTGCTAAGTTTAGTTGTCTTGCACTTTCTTGCATTTTCTCTTAAAATCCTCTCCATCTTCTTTATCTTCTTCTTCCTCTCAAAGAATCCTTCCACCACCACAAACCACTACAAACAACCATATACCACCACTCCCTCACCTTAAACCATCTCTTAAACACTCAAACTTTCCATTTCCAAGCTTAGAAACTCAAGGAAAAATCATCTCCCTTGGGTTCCCTTCTTGGCCGAACACGCAACCACACTCAAGAGAAGATTTTGTCTTCTCAACTTTTCAAGAACTCAAGCTTTCTTTCATTTCTTCAAAGACTTCCTTAGGTAGGGGTTTTGTTTTAAAGTTTTTGCTTGTTTTCTTTAAGAAAAGTTCTAGTTTTCTCTTGGTTCAAACTCTTTTTCTCTTCCTTTTTCATTTTGGCCATGAGGCCTTTTTATGAGAAAAATTTGAGCTTGATGATGAGTTTTCAAGATAATAACTTGTTGTTGTCATATGAGAAACCTCTAAAGCTTGAAACAACTTGGTCTTGGACCATACATGCTTGTGTCTTTCTTTTTCTTGACTACATTTTCGGTTTATATTCCTTTTGCTCTTGAATGGTTTCGGTTTCCTTTCCCTTTTTCCTTTAAAAGATTTCGCTTTCCTTTGCCTTTACTTGAACAAAGTTTGCTAAAATGTTAAGTAGATCACAAAAGTTTTGTTAAGAAAATTAATCACATGATTTCAAAGTGCTCTAAGCTTACCCTTGCCAACCTTAAAGTTGGTTGGCCATTCTAAGAGTTTTACTCTAGATTGAAGCCCATGAGCAATAAAATAAAGAATATGACTTAGTCCTTGTATTTTGTTTAGACAAAGTGTTGAGCTTTGTGTCTATTTTCTTGAGCTTGATGATGAAGTTCAAAACCAAAGACTTCTTTGAAGTCTTGGTGCTAAGAACTCTAAAGCTCACTTTATGTTTGTTAAGATGCACATTGGGTTAAGGTTGTGATGTTCCTTTAAAGTCTTGTAAGAGCTCTAGTTAAGATAAAATGAGTTGAACACATGTTTACATTTATGCCTTGCATAGCATGTTTATTTTGATGTCATCACTAAATTCTCAAGAATAACTAAATGGACTTGCATTATCATGTTTTAAATTCCAAGCTTGCATTTCATGTTTATATTTTAAGTCATCACTTAATTTTAAAGATAATAATGAGGTTGCATCTCATATTTACTTTATGCTCTCACTTTACTTTCTAATGAAGGATAAAATGAGTGCATATCATGTTTAAGTTTATGCCATCACTTAAATATCCTAGAGCTCAAAGACTTGCCCAAGTATCTTGCATAAAGTTTTAGAAAATGGAGGCATTTCAAGGGTGCCATTTCGGCCTTGTGATGATGATGATGGACTTGGATGAGTTCATCTAATCACAAGTGCACATAGTCCAAGTCTTGGAATTTTTCTAAGCCTAGATGTACTCAAGGAACTTTATGAACAAAGTTTATGTTTTAAATCCATTCCTTGAGCTAAATAATTTAGCTACTGACCTAGCATATATCTTTATGATTTTAATGAGATAAATTGGTTTCTAAAAGAGTTTTGAGTTCCTAAAATTATTCCAAGAGAAAACTAGCAACTTGTATGCATTTTAATTCATGAGATTTTGTGATTTTATGGGCTTTACATTTTTGTTCTTTCTCATGTTTGGCCACTGTATAAATTTTGTTTTATGGTGTTAAAATGTGTAAAATTATGTTTGAGTGAAGCAAGGAACGATTTAGGGAAGTTTAGGGAGAACAAGTAATTAGAAAGGACTTAAAATGTGAATTCTAGAACACTTAGATGCACAAATTTGTAATTCTGTTCCAGCATAATTGGACTTAAGAAAAATGGTTTATAATTAGTGGATATGTGTAGGAAATCCCTCATAATTGGTTTAGGAGTTAATTATAGAGCCTTAGGCGAAGACGAAACTTAGAAAGGGTCAAAACGAAGATTTTAGGACCCCGTAATCATGAGGTAAAATTCTGCCCAAAAGACATAGAGCTGTTTTGTTATGTTATAATTCATAAACATTAGAGAAAATTATAGATAATGATCCCTTAGGTGTTATAAAAATCCATAATGAAAGATATAATAATTGGAACACAAGTTAAAGACCCTAAGGGCCAAACATAAGACACCATGAGATAGGAGGTGTGATGTGAGCATGAGATAGGGTATACTCATAATGATGTGAAAATGTTAATTTCATGAGCATGAGACTTTATGTGTATTTGTGGTATGTTGATGTGATGATGTACTATGCCATGTTTGAGACGCATGAGATTTCAAAATTATGAATGAGTTAGAAGAGTATGCTCATGTGAACTAGAGATTTATTTAATTGAGAAAGTTCCATGAGAATGATATGTGTGATTGAGTTATGTGGCATGACTCAAATTTGAGGAAATTCGGAGTGTAGTTGTTGTGCCTCGAATTTCCATCAAATTTGAGGGCCTTGAGAAAGTTTTGAAAAGAAAGATTTTTTATGTGACATGCCAGACGCATTTCTCTGCTACGGTGAGGAGAAAGGAAACCCGTGGAGGGTATGATCGTAGGGGCCATACCGAAGTGGACAATGTCACTGTCTTAATCAGATGATGCGTTTCGCAGAGACATACTTCTCCTGCTATGGTGAGGAGAAGGTAAACCGTGAGGGCATCAACATTAGCCTGCCAAAGCGGAAAAAGTCACTGGTCTTAACCAGTTGATGCATTTTAGAGAAGGAAGAAAGTCCCATGATGGGTGATTCCTTAGGTCCCCTTGGTACTCTGGAGTCTGGGTTGTTATGATTATGATTATGATTATGATTCGCTTATCAAGAGGATAAGTAAGAACTAGTGATGACTAGTTAAGGTATGAGCTCATAGCCTAGTATCAGGGTCGGTTACAATTGTTTTTAAAAGATCATGATGTCACAAGTTGAGAAATGAGAAAAGATGAGAAATATCTTGCTTATGAAAGCGGAAGTTTGATCATGAGAAGTTACATGCCATTTATATGTGAATTATTTATTAATGATATGTTTTATTGTGATGTTGCATTGCCATGCATTCATGCTATGCTATGCTGCACACATGCATTAAGATTCATCATAAAAGACACGGATCTTGGATAATTATCTTTTATAAAAACCTCATAATGAACCTTTGCATGTCTAACCTTTTTATAATAAACCCAAGGTTCCTGGGACGTAAACGATGGCATTAGGATAGGAGGTTTCCTCCTGAGATTCTTTAGTAAGATTCTCACCCCTCTCTTTGTTTCTCTTTCCGTTACGTCTCCAGACCGTGATGGCGTCATTCGTGATCTTCGTTGACACTCCGATATGGGAGGTTCATTACAACCCGATCATCAGTCCTACCACTTCTATTGTGCGGTACACATTTTTGCATACCTGGGACGCCCATTTGTTTCTTGATCTCAGCTTCCATTTCACCCCGACTTCTCCCTACGATGATGATCTCATTTTGAGAGGACCCGACCAAGAGAACGTGCTTACCATCATCTTCGACGGATCAGGCTACCCCGAGTACGTCCGCCAGAGGCGTTCGGAGACCGATCCGTCAGGCCTCTTCTTATCTTTTTCGGAGGATCAGCCCCCGCAATCCCCATGGATATTGAGAGGGGATGAGGAGAGTGACGCAGCGGAGAGTAGCTCCACCGAAATGCGCCCTTATCGAGGGAGTGAGTAGTCATGGTTTGGGGATCGATCTTTTGCGGGTTTTTCCATTTATTAGCTTTCTATGTTTTCTTGTATTTCATGTTTCTGTATTGCAAGCTCTGCCCACGTATATGGGTAAGACTTTATGCTTTCTTCTATGTTTTAGATTATGTACTAAACTATTATGATTAATATTATGATGGATGTTTTTATGATTAAGGTGTTCTTTATTGCTTTTGCTTTGCATAATTTATTTGCTCTTTCGCTTTATGTTTCGTTTCGTTTACATTGTGCGTGATGGCTCTCATCTTGTTTTACGCATCTCTTTTCAAAAAAAAATTTTATCCGTATTTCGCTAAGTAATTTTACAAACTAGTTTTAAAAAGGAAGTAATAACTAATAATTAATCTTAATACGTCCTGGTGTTAGGTTAAATATTAAGGTGTTACAAGTCACACTTTTGGACTCAAAAATGCTTGGGGCTACTCATCATAGGGTGATGAATGTCGATTTTCACAAATTAATAGGAAAATCCATGGAGGTATATATTGATGATGTGGTCATTTAAGTCAACTGGCTTTAAGGAACACTTTGCTAATTTAGAAGAAACTTTTATAAAAATGAGAAATATTCAGTGAAAATGAACCCAGCTAAGTATGCCATTAGAGCTTCAGCCAATAACTTTATAAGATTCATACTTCATCAATAAGGAATAGATGTATATAAAAATAAGGTAAAAGTAGTCTTAGAGGCTAGCCACCCATCAAATATCCAAGTGTAGATAATTTTGTGGCACAACATTCGTGCCTCAAAGTGCAAGATCTACTGAGAGGCTCCATGTGCCATGATAGGATTAGAACCTTGGATATACAATTTGATGGATCTAAACATCGAAGAGGAGTAGATGTTGACATCATCATCACAAGCCATGAAAGAGAGGAAGGAAGTTTGTTTATCTGATAAGCTCTCCTTGTACCAATAATCAAGTAGAGTATGAACCTTTCTAAAAATGCTGCATATGAAAGTTAAGGTAACCTAATATATGTAAGGATTCTCAGCTAGTAATCAATTAGCCTAGGAAATTATAAATGTTATCATCCTATGTTGTAAGAATGCTTGCATGAAGCACTACAATTGTTGTAGCATTTTGCTAATAAAAGCATAAGGCATATTCCTAGATGGCTAATGAGGATGAAACGCTTTAGCCCAACACACCCTAGGATGTTGTTCTCTAATAGCAAATGTTGATTAAGGCAATCGAAGGCCAAAGATTAGAGGACACAGCTGAATCATATTTAACCAACCTTTCTATGGATGTAGAAACAAAGGTAAAGCACAAGGCATTAAGGTGTGTACTAATTGATGATGAATTGTACCGAAGAAGCTTGGAAGGGGTATTGATGAAGTGCTTTTATAAGAACGAGGCCCTTAGGGTCATGGGAGAACTCCACGAAGGAGGATGTAGAGCTCATAGGTCTAGAAACAATATGCATTGCTAATTCATAGATATGGCTATTATTGCCTTACTATAATGGCTGGCTATTTTGCATACGCAAAAGGCTGAGCTTGTCAACTCTATAGACCTTCCAAAGAGTCCTAGAAAAGAGTTACACACCATCATAAAACCCTGGCTCTTTATGATGGGCTATAGATTTGATAGGAAAATTTACCCTTTTTCAATGAAGAGGTACTCGTTCATTATCGTGGCCATTAACTACTTTATCAAATGGGTGGAAGAAGATAACTAATGTATTTCAAGCCGATGTCATTAGGTTCATCTAAAGGAAAATTATACATCAGTTTGGATACCTTAAACAATCATGGCTAACTAAGGAACAATGTTTATAAGGGAAAAGGTTAAAGCATTTGCACAACAATATGGAATCAAAATGATACATCCTCACCTTGTTACGCACAGGATAACGGCTAGGCTAAAATAAATAATCATATCCTGATCAATATGATTAAAAAAACAATTGAAAATCATCCAAGACATTGGCATGAGTCCCTTGGAAGTTTTGCGGCATACATGAATATTAAGTGTAAAGCTACTAGCCTAACTCCTTATATGCTAATGTATGGTCAAGACATCATTTTGCCACCTGGAAATAAATGTTAAATCATTAGAAGTGGAAAAGCAACATTTGACTTAATGATATTCTCAAGCACTATTTAAATAAATAGAAATGGCTAATGATGATAGAATTCTAGCCCTGGAACGTATTCAAAGAAATAAGGATGCCGTGGAAAAATTTTATAAAAGAAAAGTTAAGAAGAAATCCTTCAAGAAGGGACTTAGTATGGAAGGCTATTTTGCGCTTGGGATAAAAAATCATGAGCATGGCAAATGGTCTCTAACGTGGGAAAGACCATACATCGTTAGCCAAAGCATAAAGGGAAGAGAACGTGGATTGATAGATAGTAAAACAAAAGAAATGGAATGATCTATTAATGGAAAATTCTTGACAAAGTACTATCAGTCAATAGGGATGAATAAAAGCATTCAACATACAAAAAAGCACAAGTAAAAGCCAACCATAATGGCCAAGATAAGAGAAAACTAAACTACATTAGTCCAAGGGACATCTTGAGTACTTGTTTCCCTTATGGTTGAGTTGGTTTTGCATTATGCTCATATTGCCCTTTTCCCACAACTATTGTAACCAGAAATTTATTTTAAAAATTTTATTTAGACTTTATTAATCCAAATTTCACAATTCTGATAGGGTTAGTTAAGATAAGATCGATTTGCTGGAAAAAAAATGTGAATAGTAATCATATCGGGCTTGCATGCCCATTTGGATCACTGAAAACCTAGAATTGGACTTAGAGATACAGAGACTTAGAAAATATAGGATTAAGGTTACAAAAATTTAGAAATAAGAATTTTAGACTTTAAATTTAATTTTGGGCAATATCTTTTTTAATATGGTATTTTATCTGTTTGGTAAAATATGGATGTGTAGTTTATTACACCGTATGAGACTGTCAACTTGCTACCTATGGTTACAAGTGTGTGCTTTAGAAATATGCCACACCATTGCTCCTTTATGACTAACCAATGAAAACATTTCAAAATGCACATAATTATCTTCAAGAAAAACATTTTCATAATTCATTAATGTACACATTATCTTAAAAATAAAAATCAAAACTCCCCATTTTCCTTACCATAAGAATTTGACTAGCTTCCTTCAGCCATTTCCATATTTTTCTTCCGCAAAAACACCAAAAACATGCTAAGAACATGAAGCTACAACACCAAGCATATAGATTTTAGCATAAACCACATACTATGTAACATCCTAGTTTTTCTTTAGAAATTGATTGAGGAATGGTTAATAGAAATATTAGAATTCTGGAGACGTAGTTATGATGAGCACGACTCCATGAGTAGGAAAAAAAAGGTTTTTGTGAAAAGTGTTTTGCGGGCCGCAGGGCCCTGATAGCCAAACTGGAGATTCAGGACTCGAGGTGCCCAAAGTTAGGAAAATATGAGGATTTGGTTAGAAATGTGTGGGAATGAAAACTTTATGCTTAGAAGAATTTTTGGATATTGGTTTTATCGGGTAAGGTGTTTACCCGTTCGGTGAGATTTCAGTGTATGATTTTTAACACCAAAGATATTTCCATCAACACCAATAAGTGATATTTATCCAATTAAGACATGTGGAAGGCCAAGATTTAATCTTGGAATCCAAGATTTAATCTTAGCCATCCATTGTTACTTTATGATGTAAGTAATGATTATTTTGCTAAATATCTTACATGCTTTATTATAAGAAGTCTAGTCACCAATTTCTCTTCCAAAAACAAGAGACAATTCGGCCAGCCAAGGGAGTGAAAGACCAGCCACCATTATTGCTCTCAAGAGCTTGTTCTTGAGTTCCAAGTTCAAAAACTCCAAGCTAGAATTGTTGAAACATCAAAGGTTCTTCACAAAACTTGTTATACACCTCACTCTCTATCAATCTAGCTGAACAAAAGTTTCATTCCTCATCGAAACCTTGTGTTGTACCTTACACCTCACTGATATCAGAGGGGATTGGAGTTGAATTGGGAGCTTTGGAGGAGAAGGAAGCAAGCTTGGTTAGCCTTGAAGCGAATAAGCTAATAGATCACTTAAAGTAGGGTTTTTGCTCTCTTCTTGTGAAATTTTTCTGATCCATTTTGGCATGACCTAGGTCCGAAATTTCTGATGGTATTGATGGATAATATATTGATATTGATGTGTGAATTTTGGTGGTGGGTTTGGATGGTGTTAAAAAGGGGTTTTTATCAAAGGAAATTGGAACTAAGCTGTTGGATTTCTAGTTGTTCTGCAAGTAGTAATTATGCACGAATTTTCTGGCATATTTCTGGGAAATTAGATGATCTAAAAAAATTATATGTTGTAGTGGACATTTTAAAATAACTACATGAATTTTCTTAGGTGTTAATTTTAAAGTTTACTGCCTCAAAAAATCAAGAACCAAAATGTGTCTGATGCTGTCCTGATGTTGTAACAGAAACAATAAACTTGTCTGATTTATTATCATAGCAATTGATTGAGATAGCTCATGAAATTTTAACACAAAGCTAATAACATATTGAAGTGTCACTGTAAATTTTTTTGTGCATTGGTTCCATTAATTTCTAGGGTTAAAAATTGCAGGAACCCGTATCTGGCCTTGAATTGGTGGCCCCTTGACTACCAGATTTGTATATTTTACTAAAGTCACTATAGAACTCTGATTGTCCTGAAATTTTTACAGGTTATTCTAGACACATTTAAGTGTCATATATAATTTTTGTGACTATTGGAATGGCTGTTTGAATACATCAATTAAATGTTGAACCTAGAACAGAAATTCTGCTAAGGTGCTAGAATGTGAAATGACTGAAATTCCATAATAGTATGATATCTATTCGAAGTCTATGGCAGATGAATGCACACAAATTGTTTCAATTTCTTATTCATGAACCTCTAATATAATTGAATATTTAATTGTAAGGTAAACATGTTTTTGAGAAAAGAAAAAGGAGTATATGATGCTGTTATGTGAGAAACAGAAATATTATGTATACATTATGCTGTTGCATATTTGAACATATGGGAAAACAGAAACAAGGCTTAGAGGGATAGAGAGGGAAGGCAAAAGTAAGGACTTCCCTAGAAAATTATAAGTCGGAGACGTATCTAGGATAGAACTGTGTGTGATCCGAAAATGAAAATGAAGTCCGATGATCACTAATAGGAATTAGCTCATGTCCTAGCAGTCTATTGTCCTCTATGAAATTATTAAATGTGGATGCGGCTCTATGTGAAACTAAGCCTTCCCTATGTTGAGAAATTGAGAAAAATACATGGAATTGAGTTTATGGTTGTACATAATAGTACCTGATTGAATATTGTGGTGCCATTCTAAGTTCTCGCGATCTATAGATTTTAGAATTGCTATTTATGATCTTTATATGAATATTGTATATGCATGAACTTCTTATTCGTACTATGTGTAGCCTCTGGGAAACTACCTACTGAGAATTTTACAATATTATCACCCTTGCAGCGTGTGTATTGTATTGTTCAATTCGATGCCATCCCTGTGTTTTTCTTTGACTCGCCACAATGGGTGTGGCAATACGACCCGGCATTGGACTCCATGTACCGTCCTTACTCCTAGTTCTGTATATATATGTTTTCGGTCATTCCTTTAGTACTTCAGTTTTGCCGAGACTTCGACCCCACCTTCCCTTACGAGGGTGTGCCTCTCCATATGGCACATCCTGATGTGTTTGAGGTTCCCCTTGCTCTACCCGCACACCCACCAGGAGACGCACCCATTGCTTCGTCCTCCTCATCCGACTTGACCCCTCTGAGGGCCCAGACGCCCTCTGGAGGTGAGGTCATCACCGATGGCCAACGGCTTCCTATAGGAGAAGGCGAGACTTTCAGAGACTGTTGGCATGTACATAGCAGGAGTGTAGTGTTAGGGCTTTACCAGCCTACAAACCAATGTATTATTAGTTTTCTTTTGCTCCGTTGTATCTATATGATATTTGTCTAAATATTTGATCAGGTTAGGTATTCGGAGGGGATCTGCCTCGTTTGCTACAAAGTTTTGACTAGTTAGGGGTTGTTTCGTATTTGTCTTTTTATTATGATGTATATATTGTAACTTGGACATGATGTTAATGTATGTGAATATGGTTGTGGCAACATATGTATTAAAACTCTTTTCTCACTATAATTTCCTAGTATCGATTAAGAACGTAGGAATACTCTGCTAATTACTATGTCAATACTTGAGTAGAATGTGGTAATTGGGAGGATATTACATTATGGTATTAGAGCCAGGCTATCCTATCAGCCTAAGGATTGGCCCTATGTTTCCGTAGTAACTGTCATGCATTATGATGCATATATGTATATATGTGCATGTATGACTTGGTTAGACATGTTATGGGTTACCGCCACACTTGGATTGGTATTAAGCCTAGTCAACTCAATATTTTTTTGGTGTGGTAGGAATCGATGACTTCAAATAGGCAGACTAGAAATGGAGAAAATAACGCCGAAATGATGAACCCCTTTCGTGAGATGGCCGGCAATGAGGAGCAAGTTGGTTGCCAACCGAATGATGGAAAGATTACACTGGAATGAAGGGCAGCATCCAGTTGGTAACCCAGGAGGAAATGAAGTGGATGGGAATACTAGAAATTTGCTGAATTTAGAAAAGCAAACCCCCCACCTTTTCGAGGAGTTTTCAACCCCTATAAGGCAAAGAGTTGATCAAGGCAATCGAAAAGATTTCTAGTTCTGCCTTGCACAGAAATTCAAAAGGTGGCTTTTGCCACATATATGCTAGAAGCAGGTCTGAATGCGTACTAGAGGATTATTTGAAGCTTCCTAAATTGAGGTTACTTGGGATGTCTTTAAGGAGGCATTCTATCATAAGTACTTCCCGCTTCTATAAGGAATGTAAAGGAGTTAGAATTTATGGCTCTTAGGCAAGGGCCTATGAGTGTGGCATAATATACCACCAAGTTTGAGGAACTTTGCAAATTTTCTACGATTTACCAATGTGACCCGGATGAAGTCCGGAAATGCATGAAATATTAAGGGGTCTACGTGAAGATATCGAAGCGCTGTGAGCCTCTTGGAGATCCAAGATTACCCTACCTTGGTGAATAAGTGTCGACGCATGAGGAGTCTAACAAGAAGCTGGCAAACCTCAAGTATGCACAAAACAATGTCAGGAGAGGACTAGCACCCCAAGGCCCTCGATTCAAGCCTGTACACCAGCTAGGGAAGATTTCCACCTAACAACAACAACAACAGAGGGAAATATATTCAATCCCCTAGACCGAAGACAAGAAGAGAGTGCCCTAAACGTGGGAGATATCACGGAACCTATGGTGGACCATGCAAATTACATGCTTCGGCTTGGGAAACCAGGACACAAGATATTTGAGTGTCCCAACAAGAAAGTTCAAGCCCATCCCAGGCCACAACAATAAGGGCGCGTCTTTGTGCTGAGTACGAAGGAAGCTTCTCAATCTGCCGATCTGATCGAGGTAAGTGTGAAATAAATGGAAATACCTTAGACGTACTGGTATGATTCGGGTGCCTCTCATTCTTTTATATCCTATGACCTGTACAACGGTTAGGCTTAATTGTGTCTGAGTTATCATATGACCTTCTTGTATCCACACCTACGCGGGTCCTATTAGGACTTGTCAGGCATACATGACCATGTCTCTTCTTATAAATGCTAGAGAATTCAGTGCTAACTTGTTTTGTCTACCTTTATCTGTTTAGAAGTCATTTTAGGTATGGATTGGCTTGTACCAAATTATGTGCTTTTACATTGTCCAACTAGAACTGCTATGTTTCTTCGCATGTCTTCTTCTATTTCTGTAGTTCCCTTTCTTTTTACATAAACTAGTGACACCTAACCCTGGTAAGGTGGATCGTTAGGAATATGTTCTCCTCTAGTGAAACCGAAAGTAACCATGAAGTGAATACGATTCTAGTGGTGAGAGAGTATCCAGATGTGTTCCCAGAGGATATTCCAGAGTTTCACCTGAAGGGAAGTCGAATTCTCCATTGAATTGGTCCCAGGGACGGGTCTATTTCAATTGCTCCTTATAGGATGTCCCCCTTAGAGTTGAAGGTATTAAAGTCCCAAATTGAAGAGCTACTAGGGAAACACTTCATTAGACTAAGTGCCTCGCCAGAGGGCCCCTTCTTTTGGTGAAGAAAAATGATAGGGGTATGAGACTTTGTGTGGACTATCGGAGTTGAATAAGGTAACGATCAAGAACAAGTACCCTCTGCCAAGAATTGATGACCTTCTAGATCAATTACGTGGGGCAACCATTTTTTCAAAGATTGACCTTAGATCAGGTTACCATCAGATTTTAGTTCAGGATGAGGATATCCCAAGACCTTTTAGAACTCGGATGGACATTATGAGTATAAGGTGATGTCTTTTGGACTGACCAATGCTCCTGGTATTCATGGATTATATGAACTGAATATTTCGCCGTACTTAGATAGATTCGTAGTTATCTTTATAGATGACATACTTATCTATTCAAGAACTGAAAAGGAACATGCGGAGCATCTTAGGGTTGTGTTACAGATCTTAAGGGAGAGGAAGTTGTATGCTAAATTGTCAAAGTGTAAGTTTTGGATAGGAGAGGTTAAGTTCCTTGGCAATGTGGTATCACGAGAAGGAGTCTCGTAGATCCTAGCAAAGTAGAATTCGTACTTATGGGATGGCCATATGTGAGATTTTAAGTTTTCTAGGATTAGCTGGATACTATAGGCGATTTATTATGGGTTTCTCCCAGTTGGCCTTACCTTTGACAAAGTTAACCCGAAAGAATGCTAAATTCAAATGGACGCCAGAATGTGAAAGTAGTTTTCAGGAGTTGAAGCAAAAGTTGACCACGGCTCCTGCCCTTGGTGTTACCTAATCCGCATGGACCCTTCGAGGTTTATTGCGATGCTTCTAGTAAGGGCTTAGGGTGTGTGTTGATGCATAACATGGTGGCCTACGCTTCACGGAGTTAGACCCCATGAAGTGAACTACCTAACGCATGATCTTGAGCTTGCAGTGGTTTTTGCTCTGAAGATCTGCGACACCATCTTTATGGTGTACAGTAATGTCTTCTTTGATCACAAAAGTTTAAAATATCTTTTTGATCAGAAAGAGTTGAATATGAGACAGAGACGATGGATGGAATTCCTCAAGGATTATGAGTTTAGCCTAAATTACCATCCAGGCAAAGCAAACATGGTGGCTGATACGTTGAGCAGGAAGTTTCTGAGTGTAGCATGCATGATGATCAAGGAAACGGAACTAGTAGAAGGCTTTAAGAAGCTTAGCCTAGGTATGTATGTGAGCCTTGAAGGTGTGGTGTTAGGTCAGATTAGAGTAACAGTGAGTTCCAGGAACAAATTTTGGATGCACAACCCGAAGATCAAGAGCTTCAAGAGATTTTAAAATTAGTTCATACCAAGAAGTTGCCAGAATTTACCCAAGACCAGCGAGGTATATGGAGGTATAAGGGGTCTGTGTACCTGGAGGTGATAATCTTCAATGAGATTTTAAAGGAGGCACACAAAGGCAAATTCACCATACACCCTGGGACTAGTAAAATGTATGGAGATCTTAAAGAATGTTTTTGTGGCCTGGATGAAGAAAGATATAATGGAGTTTGTTCAAAGGTGCTTAACTTGTCAGAGAATCAAAATAGAACACCAGAACCGGCTTGAACCTTACACCCCTTAGAAATCCTAGAATGGAAGTGGGAAAGTATCTCCATGGATTTTGTAATGGGTTTACCACGTCATCAGGCCATGATGCTATATGGGTTATAGTGGATAGACTGACCAAGTCTGCCCATTTCTTACCCATCAAAGCTAATTATCCTTAGGATAAGTTAGCTTCTTTGTATATCCAAGAGATAGTGAGACTACATGGTGTCCCTTCTTCAATAGTTTCTGAGGGATCGTTTTACTTCAAGATTCTGGGAGCTTTCCAAAGGGCCTTTGGAACCAAGCTATGTTTGAGTACGGCTTATCATCCCCAATAGAATTGAGAGACCAAACGCACCATATGGACTTTAGAAGATATGCTGAGGGCATGTGTGATTGAGCAGAAAAGGAGTTAGGATAAACCTTCCATTGGTGGAGTTTGCTTATAATAACAGCCATCATGCTAGTATTGGCATGGCCCCATATGAGGCTTTGTATAGGAGGAAATGTCAGTCTCCATTATGTTAGTACGATTCGGGGAAGCAAGATTGTTGGTTATCTAGTTAATCAGACGACCGAACAAATCCAGAAAATCAAGGATAAAATCCTTGCCCGTAGAGCCATTAAAAGAGCTATGCAGATAACCGAAGGAAGCCTTTAGAGTTTAAAGAGGGTGAACACGTATTTGAAAGTCACACCCACTACGGGAGTAGGTAGAGCTTTAAAGGTCAAAAAGTTATCCCCTAGGTTTATAGGCCTTTTTCATATCCTTCAACGGATTGGGTCAGCTTGCCTATCAATAGCCCTACCCCCGTCCTTATCTAATCTTCATGACGTCTTCCATGTATTGCAACTTAGGATGTATTACCCTAACCCAACCTATGTCATTGAACCCGAATCTATAGGTTACGGGATGATATGATGTTTCAAGCGCCTCCCACTCAGATCGTGGATAGAGAAGTTCGGCAATGAGAAATAAAGCAGTGTAGCTAGTTAAGTGGCTTGGGGTGGGCTAGGGAATGAAGACTTCACATGGGAGTTAGAGTCAACCATGAAGAGAGATTATTGGAATTATTTCCAGGTACGAAATTTTGGGGACAAAATTTTTTATTAAGGTGGGTGGTAATGTAACATCCTAGTTTTTCTTTATAAATTGATTGAGGAATGGTTAATAGAAATATTAGAATTCTGGAGACGTAGTTATGATGAGCACGACTCCATGAATAGGAAAAAAAAAGGTTTTTGTGAATAGTGTTTTGCGGCACGCGGCCGCGGGTACAACCAAACTGGAGATTCGGGACCCAGGTGCCGAAGTTAGGAAAATATGAGGATTTGGTTAGAAATGTGTGGGAATGAAAACTTTATGCTTAGAAGTAATTTTAGCAATATCGGTTTTATCGGGTAAGGTGTTTACCCGTTTGGTGAGATTTCGGTGTGTGATTTTTAACACCGAAAGATATTTCCATCAACACCAATAAGTGATATTTATCCAATTAAGACATGTGGAAGGCCAAGATTTAATCTTGGAATCCAAGATTTAATCTTAGCCATCCATTGTTACTTTATGATGTAAGTAATGATTATTTTGCTAAATATCTTACATGCTTTATTATAAGAAGCCTAGTCACCAATTTCTCTTCCAAAAACAAGGGAGAATTCGGCCAGCCAAGGGAGAGAAAGACCAGCCACCATTGTTGCTCTCAAGAGCTTGTTCTTGAGTTCCAAGTTCAAAAACTCCAAGCTAGAATTGTTGAAACATCAAAGGTTCTTCACAAAACTTGTTCTACACCTCACTCTCTATCAATCTAGCCGAACAAAATTTTCATTCCTCATCAAAACCTTATGTTGTACCCTACACCTCACTAATATCAGAGGGGATTGGAGTTGAATTGGGAGCTTTGGAGGAGAAGGAAGCAAGCTTGGTTAGCCTTGAAGCCAAGAAGCTAATAGATCACTCAAAGTAGGGTTTTTGATGCCTTTTCTTGTGCAATTTTTTTGATCTGTTTTGGCATGACCTAGATCTGAAATTTTTGATGGTATTGATGGATAATATGTTGATATTGATGTGTGAATTTTGGTGGTGGGTTTGGATGGTGTTAAAAAGGGGTTTTTATCAAAGGAAATTGGAACTAAGTTGTTGGATTTCTAGTTGTTCTGCAAGTAGTAATTATGAACAAATTTTTTGGTATATTTCTGGGTAATTAGATGATCTATAAAAATTATATGTTGTAGTGGATATCTTAAATAACAACATGAATTTTCTTAGGTGTTAATTTTAAAGTTTACTGCCTCAAAAAAATCAAGAACCGAAATGTGTCTGATGCTGCCTTGGAAGTTGTAACAGAAGCAATAAATTTGTCCGATTTTATTATCATAGCAATTTATTGAGATAACTCATGAAATTTTTACACAAAGCTAATAACATATTGAAGTATCACTGTAAATTTTCTTGTGCATTAGTTCCATCAATTTCTGGGTTAAAAATTGCAGGAACCCGATCTGGCCTTGAATTGGTGGCCCCCGACCACCAGATTTGTATATTTTACTGAAGTCATTATAGAACTCTGATTGTCCTGAAATTTTTACAGGTTATTCTAGACACATTGAAGTGTCATATATAATTTTTTTGACTCTTGGAATGGCTGTTTGAATACACCAATTAAATGTTGAACCTAGAACAGAAATTCTGCCAAGGTGCTAGAATGTGAAAATGGCTTAAATTCCATAATAGTATGATATCTATTCAAAGTCTATGGCATATGAATGCACACGAATTGTTTCAATTTCTTATTCATGAACCTCTAATATAATTGAATATTTAATTGTAAGGTAAACATGTTTTTGAGAAAGAAAAAGGAGTATATGATGATGTTATGTGAGAACGCAGAAATATTATGTATACATTATGCTGCATATTTGAACATATGGGGAAAACAAAAACAAGGCTTAGACGGATAGAAGGGAAGGCAAAAGTAAGGACTTCCCTGAAAATTATAAGTCGGTAGATGTATCGGCTAGGAATAGAACTGTGTGATCCGGAAATAGAAAATGAAGTCCGATGATCAAGAATAGGAATGAGCTCATGTCCTAGCTCTATTGTCCTCTATGAAATTATTAAATGTGGATGCGGCTCTATGTGAAACTAAGCCTTCCCTATGTTGAGAAATTGAGAAAAATACGTGGAATTGAGTTTATGGTTGTACATAATAGTACCTAATTGACTATTGTGGTGTCATTCTAAGTTCTCGCGATCTATAGATTTTAGGATTGCTATTTATGATCTTTATATGAATATTGTATATGCATGAACTTCTTATCTGGACTATGTGTAGCCTCTGGGGGAAACTACCCTACGAGAATTTTACAATATTCTCACCCCTGAGCTGTGTGTATTTATTGTTCAGATCCGCCATGCTGTCCCTGTGTTTTTGAACACCAAAAACCTTCCTAATGTTGCAACCTTTGTCAATCCCCGAGTAGAAGTAGGATAGTATCTCCATGGATTTTGTAATTGGACTACCAAGGACCCAAGCGAATCATGACGCCATTTGGGTAATAGTGGTATCGCGATGAAGTCAGCCCACTTTTTACCTATTAAGGTAACTTATTCCTTGGATAGGTTAGCACTATATATTCAGGAGATAGTAAGGTTACACCGAGTGCCGTCGACAATAATCTCTATCCTGATCCGCGATTCACGTCACGATTTTGGGGAGCTTTTTAGAAGGCGTTTGGTTCAAGCTGTGTTTGAGCACGGCTTATCACCCCCAAACAAACGGTCAATCTGAAGAACTATCCAAACCTTAGAGGATATGTTAAGGGCATGTGTTTTGGATCAAAGGGAAAGTTGGGATAAGTACCTTGCTAATCGAATTTGCATATAACAACAGTTATCATGCAAGTATCGGTATGGCACCATACGAGGCCCTCTATGGATGGAAGTGTCAATCACCTCTATGTTAGTATGAGCCCGAGAGAGAATTACTTGAACTCTAATATTGTGAGGGAAACAACGAACAAATTAAGAAGATTAGGGATAAGATTCTTACGCTAAGTCGACAGAAAACTATGCGCAAGCGGCGAAAGCCGCTAGATTTTCAAGAAGGGGACCATGTGTTCCTAGAATCACCCCAACCACAGGCATAGGCCGAGCAATGAAAGTAAAGAAATTGAGCCCAGATTTCTTGGCCCATTTGAAATCCTTAGCAAAGTAGGATCTGGAGCTTACCGTATAGCCTTCCCCAGTCTGCCAACCTTCATGATGTTTTCCATGTCTCCCAGTTAAGAAATATCATTCTGACCTAAGTCATGTACTAGAGCCAGAACATGTGCAATTAAGAGATGACCTAACGTTTAACTTGCCACCCACGAATCGTTCAGGAGTTAAGCAATTAAGAAATAAGGTTGTTCCCCTGCAAAGTAGCATGGGACGAGGTGAAACCGAAGAATTCACATGGGAGCTAATTAGACATACAAGCACAATACCCCGAGCGTTCTCAGGAACGAATTTCGAGGGCGAAATTCTTTTTAAGGAGGGGAGTAATGTAAAGCCCCAATTTTTACTATCGTTAGAATTACCGAATTACTCTAGGTAATTCTTACATAAAATTTGAGACCAAACAATTCTCAATAAAGGAATATAACATTAGAAGAAAGGTTAGGAGCAATTCGTGTGAAAGTTACAAACCCCGATTTTCTGGACGTGTAAAATGACCAAAATGCCCAGAGGTTATTTTACTAGAAATGAGAATCTTGGGCCCCACCCATCCTCAAGGGTATTTTGATGATAATAAGGGATTGTTTGTGTTATGTGTGTTAATAGAGGAGAAGAATCCTAATTTTGAGCTCCGACGCGAGAAATGACCAAAACGCCCTTGCGTTTTAACTTCGATTTGCGTGCCGACTGAGTTTGAACCTCACTAAAATGTTTTAAAACATGTTTTAAAGCTATGATTAACCATTAGTTAAGCTCTGTGGTTCAGGCAATTTTTAAGTAAAATGACCATTTTGCCCCGTCTTTGTATAGTTTTGCAATTTTTGAGATTTTGATTCGTCTAACGAAACCTAAGCAATATTAGGCTCAAATTAAAGCTTATTAAATTCTAATTACTAATCTAGAGTCCAAATTATTTATGTAAATTAATTAGAATCTAAAATTGCTTAAAAACACCCAAATTGCTTAATAATTCACCTAAGCCCTTAATTGCAAATTCTCTAATTTGCAAATATACCTTACCTACACCTAAGTAATGCATGGAACACACAAATTTCTCCTCCTTGGTCTGTAATGACGAAATTATTGATGCCATTATGCATCTGAATAATTGCCCAAAGATACACTAAAACAAAATGCCAAAATGTCACCATGAGACATAATTCCCTAAATTCATACAACTTGTCTTGAATCCATGTTTTCCTCCCTTTGTTCCCCATGAAAATCCATCAGCCTTCCTCCTTCATTTGTCCATTTATGAGCTTCAAAATCTCTATAAATAGGCATGCTTGAAGAGGTGTTAGAAGCCTTTGATCATAACTTACACAATTCTAGTTCTTAGGAGCACCAAAAGCTTTCTTTCTTCCTCCTCCTTGGCCGAATTCTTCTTCAATTTTTCAAAGAGATTTTCTTCCATTTCACTCAAAGAAACCAAGTTCTCTTCCTTTCCTTCAAATCATATTAGGTAGGGAGTTGTTTCTAAGTTCATTTTATGCTATGACAAGTTATGTTTCTAGCTCAAAAATGATGATTTCATGGACTTTCTTCTAGCTTTCAATTTCGGTTTTGTTTTCCCCTTTTCTTTTAAAAACATTTCGGCCTTATGGCCTAGATTATGATGAGACCATGGTTTGATGATGAGGTTCTTGAGTGTTGGTTGCAAAGCCTTCACGAGTTAGACCTCTAAAACTTGAAGGTTTCACTAGTTTTTAAAGCTTTACAAATTATTTTTTCCTTATTTTTCTTTAATGATTTCGGCCAAATGGCCTAAGAAGGAATATGATGATAGCTTGATGATGAGGACCTTGAGTGTTGGTTATAAATCCATCACAAGTTAGGCCTTTAAAGCTTGAAAATTCCACTTGATGCAAAACTTTAAAGAATGATGTCTTTATGATGTAAAAATAAAGATCTTGAGTCTAGAACTTGAAAGATGTAATTTTCACTTTGTCTTGCTAAGATATATTGGGTTGAATTTATATTTCTCTAAAGTCTTGGAAGAGCTCTAGTAAAGAAACAAAATGAACTTGCATCCATGTTTAAGTTTATGCCTTGCATAACCATGTTTACTTTCTATGTCATCACTAAATTCTCAAGAATGAATAAATGAACTTGCATATTCATGTTTAAATTTCCAAGCTTGCATTTCATGTTTATGTTTCAAGTTGTCACTTAATCTCTAAAGATAATAAAGAGGATGCATCTCATATTTATTTTATGCTCTCACTTTATTTTATAATGGCTAAAAGAATCAATGCATGGCATGTTTATTTTATGTCATCGCCTAAAGATCCTAGAGCTCAAAGACTTGCCCAAGTATCACAAGCAAAGTTAGAACCATGGTAAAAACTCTAAAGCTTCCTTAAGATTATGGGAGTCAAAGAATTCATTCTTTAAAAAGTCTTGAGTTTGGAGCTTAATAAGATTTAATAAGAGTTCTCTTCTCCCTTCACCGGTCCAGTGGACTACCGCCGCTCCCTTCTTAAGATTTCTTCTCCCTCCACCTGTCCAGCGCGGACTACGCATCGACTACCGCCTTCAGCTTCTTGCATCATGTTTATAATTCCAAGTTATCACTTTATAAAGACAAGATTAAAATGAGGTTGCATAGCATGTTTATAATTCTAGTTATCACTAAATCTCTAAAGCTCAAGACTTGCTCCTTTTATCTTAGTGAGAATTTTAATCATGAACATTCTTTCAATGTATAAATTGACCTCGCGATTAAGGTAGGCCTAAGTGATTTTTAAATAGCTACTGAGTTAATTCTATAATTTCTTTCAAGATTACCAAAAGAATTAGTTTTTAAAAGAGTTTTAAGGCTTGAAATGATATTACGGAAACTAATATCTTGCATGTACTTAAAATGAGATATTAAGCAATTATGTGAGGTTCATGATTCAGCCATTATCTGAGTTAGTATTACTATGATTTGATATGTTTGAAGTTGTGATAATTATGTTTATTGATAAGGAATAATTCTATGCATGTTAGAAATGAAATTAGCTACATAGCAACCGTAAAGCTTTAAATATTTTTACTGCCTATGCTGCCTCATATGGTTTAATAATGTTCTTAAGGCTTATGATTAATGGTAATGATGGTAATTAATCCCTTAGATGCATAATTAATTAGTTTGATAATTGAGGTTACCCAATTCTAGAGTTTTGTTATTTAAGACACTTTTTAAGGATTTATGATGATGCTTATTATGTATTTGATTTCATTGAGTAATTTCATGGCTTGCATGTTATAGTTGCTGTTGCAAACAATGAGAATGCTTATGCATGAAATAATGAAATATTCTTTTTATTTAAAAATTTACCCTTGTTGAAGAAAGTATATTACTTAAAAGTGTAATTTGGAAAGGTTCTAGCTAGGAAAGACTTGGTATTTAAGCGTGTCCATTTGTGACCCACCTCTCTTTCCTGGAATCTCCTGCATGATTACAGTTGGTATATATATTATTCTAGAATAAGCCTATAAACGAGAAAATGTTATAAATGATTATGAATTGAGAATTGTATTATGATATAACATGCAAAGACTTAAAGGTGACTCAAAATATATGAGGAAATGACCTTTGGACCTATCAGACTATAGGTGGTGAAAAGGTGATCTGAGAAATGATCCTTTGGACCCGTCAAACTATAGGCAGTGAAAAGGTGATTCTTGCCCCCTAGTCCGTTCTCTCAAAAGGGTAGAGACGAAATTTTTACTTATCAAAAGGGATAAGTATATGCTGGTGACGACTAGCAAGGTATGAGCTCATAACCTAGATTACTCCCAAAAGGGTGGAGTATAGGGTGGCCCAGGAAAATGATGATGAAAGTAACTTTAAGTCACCTAAGGAATTAAGTAATGTATTATGTGATTATGATGTTCTTCTATGCATAGTATTTATGAGATGATGATGAGAAATATGATGTTCTTCTATGCATAGTATTTATGATATGATGATGAGGAATATGATGTGGTCTTATGCATAACTATGTTATTATATGTAAATGGAAAAGTTCATTATAAACATGACATGCTAAGTTTATGATGCATTATAAGACGCATGATTTAAATGACGGAATTTGGAAAGTATATTTCGAACTAATTAAATGAATCTTAGCATGCTCACATTTTCATAATGAAACCCGAGGTTCCTGGGGACGATGATGATGACACGATGCATATTAGGTGAGTACCCTACGAGATTCTTTTATAAGTTTCTCATTCCCTCTTTCTTTCTTTCCATCTCGTCTTGAGAAAGTGGTGATGTTCGTGATTCCCGTTGATGCTCTCATCTGGTAGATGCACGTGATCTTGTGAACCAGCTTATTATCCTTGAGGAACGTATTGCTAGACCTTTAGCATACTTGGATATCTATTCCTATCTCTGAAGTGTTATAAATAGGTGCCATTAATAGATGTTTTTCCATCCATATATTATTTATGTTTTGTTCGATTGCCTACATCTAGCTTAACTCTGTTGGTAGGCAAAATATCTATGTGAAATGTAATTATGGATGTTATATGATGGAGCCAATATGATGTGTTCTTCATGATATGTCTGTTCGTTTTTGCTTTATCCGATTATCGTTCACGTTATGCGCGGCTCACGTTTTCAATTATGTTTAAAAAAAATGGCTCGTAATTTCACTAAGTATTTTCAAAGTATGATGAAAGAACTGAAGCAAAGAGTAAAGTCTAGTAATTAATCAGATACAACCTAGGTGTATTCGGTTAATTATTAGGGTGTTACATTTTGGTATCAGAGTAGTTCGTTCTCATCTAGCTGAGGATTGGACTGGCTATGCTTCTAAAGCATACTACATTAGAAATGTCATGTGTATATGTTTATCATTAGGATGAGCTTGAGGATTAGAGATGCATGACCTGTATGTTGCACGTGCCATGGTAACTTGCTCACTTTGCATGGAATGTTGAGCCTGATCACCTCAGTGTTGCTGTTTTGTGTGTATAGGGACCAATGACACGTTGACAACAGACTAGGAACGCACAGAATAACCAGACAACAACGAAGCACTCCGCGATGTGGCAAGGACAATGAGAATGATGATGGATGGAATGGATCAAGGTCGCCAAGCTAATGCGAATCAAGGCCATGAGATTCCCGAACATGCTCGTTTTGGGAGTTTCGTAAGGCGAACCCGCCAATTTTCAAGGGACCCTCAATCCAAATGTTGCAGATGAATGGATTCGGAATATTGAGAAGGTGTTTGCTGTAGTCCCATGCTCAGAGGAGCAGAAGGTCACCTTCGCTACCCATATGCTTGAAGGTGATGCCTTTTGGTGGACAGGTGCCGAAGGCTCCTGGAGGCGACCGACATGGACATTGATTGGGAACTATTTAAGGTCCATTTTTATGAGAAGTATTTCCCAGAGTCGGTTAAAATGCCAAGGACATTGAGTTTATGCAACTTGTCCAAGGAAATATGAATGTGGCCCAGGACACTGCCAGATTTGAAGAACTTATTAAGTTCTCAAGGATGTATCAGGGTAACCCGACGAGTATTGGAAATGCATTAAATACGAGTCAGGATTAAAGGCGGAGCTTAATGTGGGTTGCGCATTTGGAGATTAGGGATTTCTCTACTCTAGTTAACAAATGTCGCATCATTGAAGAAGGGCAGAGAAAGCTGAGCACCTCAAAGTCTGATAATATCACCAAGAAGCTGACACCTCAAGGTCAGCAGTTCAAGAGGAAGAATCGACCCCCATTCCCACCTCAATCGAGACCCCAAGGTCCACAAAGGAACTTTCAACAAGGAAGGCCGAACAACAACAACCATTATAATAACCCCAACAACAATCGCAACAACAATAACAACAATAAAGGGAAAGCACCACAAAGGATTCCAGGAGCACCTCCACGACCCCTACCATCCACGGATTGTCCCAAGTGCGGGAAGAATCATGGAAGCATGCTGTGTCAAGCCGGAACAAATGTTTGCTACCGTGTGGAAAGCCAGCCCACTATTCTCGAGAATGCACAGAGAGGAACCCGCCAATCCCCAACCCCAAGCCGAATACCAAGGAAGAGTCTTTACGTTAATGTGAAGAAATGATGAAGTCATGGAATCTCGTGGAAGGTAAGTGTAATATGTATGGTAAAAACTTAATTGTACTATATGATTCTGGCGCTTCCCATTCTTTTATTTCCCACTCATGTGTTAAAAGCCTTAACTTGCATGTGATAGAGCTTCCTTTTGATCTTGTTGTTTCTACCCCTATGGAAAACCCGTTAGGACTTGTAAATGTTGTTTAGATTGCAATTTTATTATAGGGAATAGATCCTTTGTTTTAGACCTTATTTGTTTACCCATGCGAGGTTTAGATGTGATTCTTGGCATGGATTGGCTTGAGGCCAACCGTGTACTGTTAACCTTATGAGAAAACCATCACCTTTCTTCCTATTTCCATTGAACCTAAGAAACCCATAAGTCTTACATAACCGTGGAAATGGACGTGGTAAGGGTGAGAATAAAGGCTATATTTTCCTAGCCGCTAGTGATGTAGACTTTGAGCAAAGTATCGATGAGATACCAATAGTAAGGAATTATCCCGAAGTATTTCCAGAATGAGATACCAGAGTTTCCCCCAAGAGAAAGATAGAGTTTTCCATAGAATTGCTTCTGTGCAGGACCCATATCCATAGCCCCATACAGGATGTCCCCATTAGAGTTGACCGAGTTAAAAGCTCAATTGGAAGATTTATTGGAGAAAAAGTTTGTTAGCCTAGTGCATCACCTTGGGGAGCCCGTGTTGTTTGTGAAGAAAAAGGATGGAAGTATGAGGATGTGTGTTGACTATAGGCAATTGAATAAAGTGACAGTGAAGAACAAATACCCTTTGCCTAGGATAGATGACTTGATGGACCAGCTTAAAGGTGCAATAGTGTTTTCTAAGATTGATTTGAGGTCAGGATACCACCAGAATTAGGGTGAGAGATGAAGATATACCGAAAACGGCCTTTCGAATCCATACGGCCATTTTGAGTTTGGAGGAATGTCCTTTGGATTAACCAATGCTCCGCAATTTTTATGGATTACATGAATAGGATCTTTAGACCCTATTTAGATCAATTCGTGGTTGTCTTCATAGATGATATTCTCATCTACTCTAAGACCCACAAGGAGCATGAACGCCACCTAACCATAGTACTAGAGATCTTGAAGGAAAAGAAACTATATGCCAAGCTTTCTAAGTGTGAATTCTGTTGGATGAGGTGAAATTTTTAAGGCATGTAGTATCTAAGAAAGGAATTGCTGGAGATCCTAGTAAGGTGGAACTGTCGTGAACTAGGAAAGACCAACCACGTAATGAAGTAAGGAGCTTTTTAGGTTTAGCTGGTTATTACCGTCGGTTATCAAGGGATTTTCCCAGATTTCCCTACCTTTGACCAAGCTAACTAGGAAAAACACCCTTTTTCATGGACCCGAGTGTGAAAAGAGCTTTCAAGAGCTGAAACACAAGCTAACCTCAACCCCGTTTTAGTGTCACCCGACCCCAATGTGTCTTTCGAAGTATACTGTGATGCTTCGAGGAAGGGTTTGGGTTGTGTACTGATGCAAGATAGGCAAGTGGTGGCCTATGCATCGAGGCAACTCAAGCCACATGAGGCAAATTACCCTACCCATGACCTTGAGTTAGCCGCCATTGTGTTTGCTCTAAAGATTTGGAGACACCATTTATACGGAGTGAGGTTTGAGGTGTTTTCCGATCACAAGAGTTTGAAATATCTCTTTGATCAAAAAGAGCTAAACATGAGGCAAAGAAGGTGGATGGAGTTTTTAAAAGATTATGATTTTGGGTTAAACTATCATCTAGGTAAAGCTAATGTTGTAGCTGATGCCCTAAGTAGGAAATCCTTACAAGTGTCCCGTTGATGGTGAAAGAGATTGAGTTAATGAAGGTTTAGAGACCTAAACCTAGGGATGACCTTGACCACTAAGGGCATAAGAGCTTGCCATCTTAGTGTGACGAGTGAATTCAAGGAAAGAATTGCTCAAGCCAAAGGGAAGATACAGAATTTCAAGAAACCTTAGAGGTAGAGAAGGAGCTATAAGTTGAAAGGTTTTACCCAAGGGAATGATAGTTTGTGGACATTTGAAGGTCGTATATGTGTATTTGCTAGTGGTGACCTTCGAAAGGACATTTTGGAGAAGCCCATAAGAGTCATTTCACCCTCCATCCTGTGCCACCAAGATGTATCAAGATTTGAAGAAGATGTTTTGGTGGCCTGGATTGAAGAAAGATGTGTGCACATGGGTGAGTAAGTGCTTTGTGTGTCAAAAGGTGAAGATTGAACACCAAAAACCTTCCTAATGTTGCAACCTTTGTCAATCCCCGAGTGGAAGTGGGATAGTATCTCCATGGATTTTGTAACTGGACTACGAGGACCCAAGCGAATCATGACGCCATTTGGGTAATAGTGGTTGACTAAGTCAGCCCACTTTTTACCTATTAAGGTGACTTATTCCTTGGATAGGTTAGCACAGTTATATATTCAGGAGATAGTAAGGTTACATGGAGTGCCGTCGACGATAATCTCGAATCGGGATCCGCGATTTACGTCACGATTTTGGGGAGCTTTCAGAAGGCGTTTGGTTCAAGCTGTGTTTGAGCACGGCTTATCACCCCAAACGGACGGTCAATCTGAAAGAACTATCCAAACCTTAGAGGATATGTTAAGGGCATGTGTTTTGGATCAAAGGGGAAGTTGGGATAAGTACCTTGCTATTCGAATTTGCATATAACAACAGTTATCATGCAAGTATGGTATGGCACCATACGAGGCCCTCTATGGACGAAAGTGTCAATCACCTCTATGTTGGTATGAGCCCGAGAGCAGCTACTTGGACATGATATTGTGAGGGAAACAACGGAACAAATTAAGAAGATTAGGGATAAGATTCTTACCGCTCAAAGTCGCAGAAAAACTATGCGGACAAGCGGCGAAAGCCTAGATTTTCAAGAAGGGGACCATGTGTTCCTAAGAATCACCCCACCACATGCATAGGCCGAGCAATGAAAGTAAAGAAATTGAGCCCAGATTTCTTGGCCCATTTGAAATCCTTAGCAAAGTAGGATCTGAGCTTACCGTATAGCCCTTCCCCCAAGTCTGTCCAACCTTCATGATGTTTTCCATGTCTCCCAGTTAAGAAACATAATTCTGACCCAAGTCATGTACTAGAGCCAGAACATGTGCAATTAAGAGATGACCTAACGTTTAACTTGCCACCCACGAATCATTGACCGAGGAGTTAAGCAATTAAGAAATAGGGCTGTACCCTGGTCAAAGTAGCATGGGGACGAGGTGAAACCGAAGAATTCACATGGGCCCTGGTTAATTAAGAAATGCTTGAGGTTATTTTACTCAGAAAATGAGAATCGTGGGCCCCACCCATCCTCAAGGGGATGTTTTGATGATAATAAGGGATTGTTTGTGTTATGTGTGTTAATAGAGGAGAAGAATCCTAATTTTGAGCTCCAACGCGCGAAATGACCAAAATGCCCTTGCGGCTGTTTTAACTTCGATTTGCGTGCCGACTTAGCCTGAACCTCACTAAAATGTTTTAAAGCTATGATTAACCATTAGTTAAGCTTGGGTGGTCTCGGGCAATTTTTAAGTAAAATGACCATTTTGCCCCTCTTTGTGCAGTTTTGCAATTTTGAGATTTTTGATTCTTAACGAAACCTAAGCAATATTAGGCTCAAATTAAAGCTTATTAAATTCTAATTACTAATCTAGAGTCAAAATTATTTATTTAAATTGATTAGAATATGAAATTGCTTAAAAACACCCAAATTGCTTACTAATTCACCTAAGCCCTTAATTGCAAATTCTCTAATTTGCAAATATACCTTACCTACACCTAAATAATGCATGGAACACACAAATTTCTTCTCCTTGGGCTATAATGGACGAAATTATTGATGCCATTATGCATCAGAATAATTGCCCAAAGATACACTAAAACAAAATGCCAAAATGTCACCATGAGACATAATTCCTAAATTCATACAACTTGTCTTGAATCCATGTTTTCCTCCCTTTGTTCCCCATGAAAATCCATCAGCCTTCCTCCTTCATTTGTCCATTTATGAGCTTCAAAATCTCTATAAATAGGCATGCTTGAAGAGGTGTTAGAAGCCTTTGATCATAACTTACACAATTCTAGTTCTTAGGAGCACCAAAAGCTTTCTTTCTTCCTCCTCCTTGGCCGAATTCTCTTCAGTTTTTCAAAGAGATTTTCTTCCATTTCACTCAAAGAAACCAAGTTCTCTTCCTTTCCTTCAAATCATATTAGGTAGGGAGTTGTTTCTAAGTTCATTTTATGCTATGACAAGTTATGTTTCTAGCTCAAAAATGATGATTTCATGGACTTTCTTCTAGTTTTCAATTTCCGTTTTGTTTTCCCCTTTCTTTTAAAAACATTTCGGCCTTATGGCCTAGATTATGATGAGACCATGGTTTGATGATGAGGTTCTTGAGTGTTGGTTGCAAAGCCTTCACAAGTTAGACCTCTAAAACTTGAAGGTTTCACTAGTTTTTAAAGCTTTACAAATTCATTTTTCTTTCCTTATTTTTCTTTAATGATTTCGGCCAAATGGCCTAAGAAGGAATATGATGATAGCTTGATGATGAGGACCTTGAGTGTTGGTTGTAAATCCATCACAAGTTAGGCCTTTAAAGCTTGAAAATTCCACTTGATGCAAAACTTTAAAGAATGATGTTTTTATGATGTAAAAATAAAGATCTTGAGTTTAGAACTTGAAAGATGTAATTTTCACTTTGTCTTGCTAAGATATATTGGGTTGAATTTATATTTCTCTAAAGTCTTGGAAGAGCTCTAGTAAAGAAATAAAATGAACTTGCATCCATGTTTAAGTTTATGCCTTGCATAACCATGTTTACTTTCTATGTCATCACTAAATTCTCAAGAATGAATAAATGAACTTGCATATTCATGTTTAAATTTCCAAGTTTGCATTTCATGTTTATGTTTCAAGTTGTCACTTAATCTCTAAAGATAATAAAGAGGATGCATCTCATATTTATTTTATGCTCTCACTTTATTTTATAATGGCTAAAAGAATCAATGCATGACATGTTTATTTTATGTCATCACCTAAAGATCCTAGAACTCAAAGACTTGCCCAAGTATCACAAGCAAAGTTGGAACCATGGTAATAAAAACTCTAAAGCTTCCTTAAGATTATGGGAGTCAAAGAATTCATTCTTTAAAAAGTCTTGAGTTTGGAGCTTAATAAGATGTAATAAGAGTTCTCTTCTCCCTTCACCGGTCTAGTGCAACTACCGCGCTCCCTTCTTAAGATTCTTCTCCCTCCATGGTCTCAGTGCGGACTACGCCGCTCAGTTTCTTGCATCATGTTTATAATTCCAAGTTATCACTTTATAAAGACAAGATTAAAATGAGGTTGCATAGCATGTTTATAATTCTAGTTATCACTAAATCTCTAAAGCTCAAGACTTGCTCCTTTTATCTTAAGTGAGAATTTTAATCATGAACATTCTTTCAATGTATAAATTGACCTCATGATTAAGGTAGGCCTAAAGTGATTTTTAAATAGCTACTGAGTTGATTCTATAATTTCTTTCAAGATTACTAAAAAGAATTAGTTTCTAAAAGAGTTTTAAGGCTTGAAATGATATTACGGGAAACTAATATCTTGCATGTACTTAAAATGAGATATTAAGCAATTATGTGAGGTTCATGATTCAGCCAAGATAGTTAGTATTACTATGATTTGATATGTTTGAAGTTGTGATAATTATGTTTATTGATAAGGAATAATTCTATGCATGTTAGAAATGAAATTAGCTACATAAAGCAACCGTAAAGCTTTAAATATTTTTACTTCCTATGCTGCCTCATATGGTTTAATAATGTTCTTAAGGCTTATGATTAATGGTAATGATGGTAATTAATCCCTTAGATGCATAATTAATTAGTTTTATAATTGAGGTTACCCGATTCTAGAGTTTCTGTTCTTTAAGACAGCTTTTGGTAAGGATTTATGATGATGCTTATTATGTATTTGATTTCATTGAGTAATTTCATGGCTTGCATGTTATAGTTGCTGTTGCAAACAATGAGAATGCTTATGCATGAAATAATGAAATATTCTTTTTTATTTAAAAATTTACCCTTGTTGTTGGAAGAAAGTATATTCCTTTAAAAGTGTAATTTGGAAAGGTTCTGGCTAGGAAAGACTTGGTATTTAAGCGTGTCCATTTGTGACCCACCTCTCTTTCCTGGAATCCGGATGCATGATTACAGTTGGTATATATATTATTCAGAATAAGACTATAAACGAGAAAATGTTATAAATGATTATGAATTGAGAATTGTATTATGATATAACATGCAAAGACTTAAAGGTGACTCAAAATATATGAGGAAATGACCCTTTGGACCCATCAGACTATAGGTGGTGAAAGGTGATCCTGAGAAAATGATCCTTTGACCGTCAAACTATAGGTGGTGAAAAGATGATTCTTGCCCCCTAGTCCGTTCTCTCAAAAGGGTAGAGACAGAATTTTTACTTATCAAAAGGGATAAGCATGTGCTAGTGACGACTAGCAAGGTATGAGCTCATAACCTAGATTACTCCCAAAAGGGTGGAGTATAGGGTGGTCCAGGAAAATGATGATGAAAGTAACTTTAAGTCACCTAAGGAATTAAGTAACGTATTATGTGATTATGATGTTCTTCTATGCATAGTATTTATGAGATGATGATGAGAAATATGATGTTCTTCTATGCATAGTATTTATGATATGATGATGAGGAATATGATGTGGTCTTATGCATAACTATGTTATTATATGTGAATGGAAAAGTTCATTATAAACATGACATGCTAAGTTTATGGTGCATTATAAGACGCATGATTTAAAATGACGACCTCGATAAAGTATATTTCCGAACTAATTAAATGAATCTAGCATGCTCACATTTTCATAATGAAACCCGAGGTTCCTGGGGACGATGATGATGACACGATGCATATGAGGTGAGTACCCTACTGAGATTCTTTTATAAGTTTCTCATTCCCTCTTTCTTTCTTTCCATTTCGTCTTCAAAAAGTGATGGTGATGTTCATGATTCCCGTTGATGCTCGCATCTGGTAGATGCACGTGATCTTGTGAACCAGCTTATTATCCTTGAGGAACGTATTGCTAGACCTTGAGCATGAACTCAATACCTATTCCTATCTCTGAAGTGTTATAAATAGGTGCCGTTAATAGATATTTTTCCATCCATATATTATTTATGTTTTGTTCGATTGCCTACATCTAGCTTAACTCTTGGTAGGCAAAATATCTATGTGAAATGTAATTATGGATGTTATATGATGGAGCCAATATGATGTGTTCTTCATGATATGTCTTTTTTCTGCTTTATCCGATTATCGTTCACGTATACGCGGCTCACGTTTTCAATTATGTTTTAAAAAAAAAATGGCTCGTAATTTCACTAAGTATTTTCAAAGTATGATGAAAGAACTGAAGCAAAGAGTAAAGTCTAGTAATTAATCAAATACAACCTAGGCGTATTCGGTTTGTAACGTCCAATTTTTACTATCCTTAGAAATTACCGAATTACTCTAGGTAATTCTTACATAAAATTTGAGACCAAACAATCTTCAATAAAGGAATATAACATTAGAAAAGAGGTTATGAGCGATTCCTGCAAGAGTCGCAAGCCCAATTTCTGACGTGTAAAATGACCAAAATGCCCTGAGGTTATTTTACTTAGAAAATGAGGATCGTGGGCCCCACCATCCTCAAGGGGATGTTCTGAGGATAATAGGGGATTGTTTGTGTTATGTGTGTTAATAGAGGAGAGAATCTCAATTTTGAGCTTTCAGCGAAATGACCAAAACGCCCTTGCGGTTTTAACTCCGATTTGCGTGCCGCTAAGCCCGAACCTCACTAAAATGTTTTAAAACATGTTTTTAAGTTATGATTGGTTAAGCTCGGGTGGTCTCGGGCATTTTTAGCGAAATGACTATTTTGCCCCTCTCTTATAAGTTTTGCAATTTTTGAGATTTTGATTCGTCTAATGAAACCTAAGCAATATTAGGCTCAAATTAAAGCTTATTAAATTCTAATTCTTAATCTAAAGTCAAAATTATTTATTTAAATTGATTAGAACCTGAAATTGCTTAAAAACACCCAAATTGCTTACTAATTCACCTAAGCCCTTAATTGCAAATTCTCTAATTTGTAAAGATACCTTACCTACACCTAAATAATGCATGGAACACACAAATTTTATCCTCCTTGGGCTATAATGCACGAAATTATATGGCCTAATATGCATCAGAAAAATTTGTCAAACTTGGCACAAAACTCAAGGTATGAAAACAAGGAATCATGTTTCATGATTCCATGTTTTAAGCCACCAAACAAGATGATTTTTCCTTCCTTGTTTCCTCCTCAAATTTAGTCAGATTTTCCTCCTCCTCTTGTCCATACATGAGCTTGAATTCTTCTATAAATAGGCATGCTTAGAAGTCATTAGAGACTTGCTCAAAATTTCACAACTTCAAGTTTCTCCTAAGCTCAAAAACTTTCTTTCTTTCTTCCCCCTTGGCTGAAATTCTTTCTTCAACCTTTCAAGAATATTTTGTTTCATTTCACTTCAAGAAACCAAGTTCTCTTCCTTTCCTTCAAATAAAATTAGGTAGGGAGTTGTTTTTAAGCTTAATTTCAAGTATTGATAAGTGTTGTTCTTGGTTAAAATGATGATTTTATGTACTTTCTTCTTGCTTCATATTTTAGTTTTACTTCTCCTTTTCTTCTTGTATATTTCAGCCTTATGGCCTAGATTATGATGAGACCATGGTTTGATGATGAGGTTCTTGAGTGTTGGTTGCAAAGCCTTCACATGTTAGACCTCTAAAACTTGAAGGTTTCATTAGTTTTCAAAGTTTTGAAGCAACTATGTTTTTATGATAAAGGTCTTGAGTTTAGAACTTGAAAAATATATTGACACTTATGTTTCATTTCTTGTTAAGCTTTGTTTTTAGTTTAAAATGATGTTTAACAATTTTTCATTTTAGATGACCCTTGAACTTCCTTTTCTTGCCATTTGATTTTAAGGCCTAAGAAAGTTTTCTAGGATAGCTTAATAATGAAATCTTTAAAGCTCACTTTGTCTTGCTAAGATATATATTGGGTTGAAATTATAATTCTTTTAAAGTCTTGAAGGAGCTCTAGTAAAGAAATAAAAATGAACTTGCATCCATGTTTAAGTTTATGCCTTGCACATTATGTTTACTTTTAATGTCATCACTAAATTCTCAAGAATAAATAAATGAACTTGCATACCTCATGTTTAAATTTTCAAGCTTGCATTTCATGTTTATGTTTCAAGTTGTCACTTAATCTCTAAAGATAATAAAGAGGATGCATCTCATATTTATTTTATGCTCTTACTTTATTTTATAATGGCTAAAAGAATCAATGCATGACATGTTTATTTTATGTCATCACTTAAAGATCCTAGAGCTAAAGACTTGCCCAAGTATCACAAGCAAAGTTGGAAAATGGTAGTATCCTAAGGATGCATATTTCCTTAAGATTATTGGAGTCAAAGAATTTATTCTTTAAGAAGTCTTGAGTTGGAGCTTAATAAGAATTCTCTTATCCTTCACCGTCCAGTGCGGACTCCGCCTCTCTTTCTTTTCTAAGATTCTTCTTCTCCCTCCACTGGTCCAGTGCGGACTATCTCCGCTCCAGTTTCTTGCATCATGTTTATAATTCCAAGTTATCACTTTATAAAGACAAGATTAAAATGAGGTTGCATAGCATGTTTATAATTCTAGTTATCACTAAATCTCTAAAGCTCAAGACTTGCTCCTTTTATCTTAAGTGAGAATTTTAATCGTGAAGATTCTTTCAATATATAACTTGGCCTCATAATTAAGGTAGGCCCAAAGTGATTTTAAATAGCTACTGATTTAGTTCTATAATTTCTTTCAAGATTAACAAAAAGAATTAGTTTCTAAAAGAGTTTTAAGGCTTTGCAAAGATTTTATGGGAAACTAGTATCTTACATGTACTTAAAATGTAATTTTAAGCAATTATGTGAGGTTCATAATTCAGCCACTAATCTGAGTTTAGTACTATTGTATGATGATGGTTTAATATGTTTAAAGTTGTGATAATTATGGTTTATTGCTAAAGGAATGATTCTATGCATGTTAGAAATAAAACTAGCTTCCCAGAAAACTAAAAGCAAGATTTCTAGAACTCTAGAAAATGAAATTTATGCGTTCTGTCAGAACCTTTAGCAGCCCTAAGAACCAAGTTCTATTATGTTTAGATAAGAGAGAATGATTCATAATTGGTTTAGTAATTAATTTTGGCACTATAAGGAAAGCTGGTAACGAGAAAGGGTTAAAAATGCAACTACTAGCACACGTGAAGCCTTAAATATAACTTGCTGCCTATGCTATCCCATATAGTTTAATAATATTCTTAAGGCTTATAATTAATGGTAATGATGATAATGAATCCTTTAGATGCATGATTAATTAGTTTGATAATTGAGATTACCCGATTCTAAAGTTTCGGTTGTTAAGACATTTTCGGTAAGAATTTATGATGATGGTTCTTTGAAGTTTGAAATGATAAGTCTATGTAGTGATTTGATGCTTATTAAGTATTTGATATCATTGAATGACTTCATAGTTTGCATGATATAGTTGCTGTTGCAAACAATGAGAATGTTTATGCATCCTGATGATTATGAATTCAGAGTTATATTATGATATAACATGCAAAGACTTAATGGTGACTTAAAATTATAAGGAAATGATCCTTTGGACCCATCAGACTATAGGTGGTGAAAAGGTGATTCTTGCCCCCTATCCCGTTCTCTCAAAAGGGTAGAGGGACTTTAACTTATCAAAAGGGATAAGTATATGCTAGTGACGACTAGTAAGGTATGAGCTCATAACCTAGATTACTCCCAAAAGGGTGGAGTATAGGGTGGCCCAGGAAAATAATGATGAAAGTAACTTTAAGTCACCTAAGAAACTAAGTAAATGCATTATGTGAATATGATGTTCTGCTATGCATAGTATTTATGAGATGATGATGAGAAATATGATGTTCTACTATGCATAGTATTATGAAATGATGATGAGGAATATGATGTGATTTTATGCATAACTATGTTATTATATATGAAAGGAAAAGTTCATTATAAACATGACATGTTAAGTTTATGATGCATTATAAGACGCATGATTAAAACGATGAACCTCGGTAAAGTATATTTTCAAACTTAATAAATCAATCTTAGCATGCTCACTATTTCATAATAACCCCGAGGTTCCTAGGACGATGATGATGACACGATGCATATGAGGTGAGTACCTACTGAGATTCTTATAAAAGCTTCTCACTCCCTCTTCTTTTCTTTCCATCTCGTCTTCAGAAAGTGATGGTGATGTTCGTGATTCCCGTTGATGCTCTCACCTGGTAGATGTACTTGATCTGGTGAACCAGCTTATTATCCTTGAGGAACGTATCGCTAAATTTTGTGCGTGAGCTTGGATATCTATCCTATCCTTGGAGTGTTATTACTAGGTGCCATTAATGGATGTCCTTCCATCCATATATTATTTATATTTTGTTAGATTGGCTACACCTAGTCTTATTCTGTTGGTAGGCAAACTATCTATGTATTATGTAATTATGGATGTTATATGATGGAGCCAATATGATGTGTTTTTCATGCTATATCTGCACGTTATTCGCTTTATTTCGATTATTGTTCACGTTATGTGCGGCTCACGTTTTCAATTATGTTTAAAAAAAATGGCTCGTAATTTCACTAAGTATTTTCAAAGTATGATGTAAGAACTAAAGCAAAGAGTAAAGTCTAGTAATTAATCAGATATAACCTAGGTGTATTGGTTAATTATTAGGGTGTTACACGGTTAATTATTAGGGTGTTACAACCAACTTGCCGATCGACGTATTATTAGTTTTCTTTTGCTCTATTGTATCTATATGATATTGTCTGAACTGAATATTTAAGTAGGTTAGGTATTCGGTAGGGGGTCTAGCCTTGTTTGCTAGAGAGTTTTGACTAGTTAGGGGTTGTTTCGTATTTGTCTTTTTATTATGATGTATATATTGTAATTGGGACATGATGTTAATGTATGTGAATATGGTTGTGGCAACATATGTATTAAAACTCTTTTCTCACTATAATTTCCCTAGTATCGATGAATGTCAATAATCTGCTAATTACTATGTCAAAACTCGAGTAGAATGTGGTAATTGGGAGGATATTACACGGGCATAGGAGTCATGTCATCTACCAGATCAAAGGTCGCAATGGAAAAGTGAAGATTAGTCTAGTTTTGTTATAAACATGTCTAGCTTTGGGCTAGTGTATGTTGACATTGACTGTTGTGTTTAGTATCTTGAGGTGTCCTTATATTTATAGGACATCGCTATTATGTTATGATTATGACATGTTTATGAGTATATGTGATTATACTATGGTCTACCTTTATATGCTATGATTACGTGTATATGATTGCTATGTCATACGTGTATTAATCGGTATCTATGCGCATGCACAGCTCGCATTTTAAGCTTTAAGTTCAAAAAAAAAAAAAAGAAAGATTTGGTCCTATTTTATTACTCGTATTTTAAATAGAGATAAGTCAAGTTCTAAAGCAAAGGCGTAACAACTAATAATTAACCGAAAGCGAGTCGAGCATATGAGGTTAAAAGTTAGGTTACAACTGGTCATTAACTTGGAAAGGCTGGTTAAAAACTACTCATGTGTTACAGGAGAGTGTACTTGCTAGTCACGGTTTAGCTTGGAGAGACTAGTCAAAGACTACTCATTGTGACAGGAGATGAGCTTGGTCATTGGTAAGAACTTGGGAAGAGTATTGTAAAGACTATCAAACTTTCTCTAGTTGAGAAAGGTTTTTAGTGGAACTCAACGGTTGTTGAGAACCTGGATAAAGGTAGGTTGGCCTAACCAATATAAAAAATATGTGCAATATCCTCTTCTTCCTTAACTCCCTTATATTCACTGCATTATGCCTATTATTTTGTGCTTTCTGAATAACCATCTATTATGCTTTTTTTTTTTTATCATACTTGCTGGAGTTCAAAAAATTGATTTATGAAGTATCAATGATGTTTCCACTGGACTTTAAGTTAAACACTTGGTAGTATACAATTTAAGTTTTTCATAAACAAAGAAGGAAAGAAAAAGCTAAGCATGATTCAAACCCTTTCTCGTATGCTTTTTCAACTTACAAGTGGTATCAAGCTCAGGCCTCTAAAGGGTTGAGCATTCTAACGACTACAGAGGACAAACATCCCAGGGAAAAATCACACAAAATATTTACATAGCATAAAGACACTCCATCAACAAACCGTCATTCTTTGATGGTGGGGACTATGCATATTGGAGAAAGGATGAAGCCTCATTAAATGCACAAGTCTTGACTTATGGGAAATCATATGAGAAGGAGATTATGCTCTAGTAGAGGAAGTTCCTGAACTGATTATGCACCATCTACTTCAGAGAAGTCCCTCGAAGTAGGTGGAGGAGAACATAAAGCCAGAATTAAACTCAAAAGCCAAGTTCCTACTCGCGTATGCAATAAGCAAAGTTAAATATGACAAAATTATTGCTTGTGACATGGCAAAGGAGATCTAGGACAGGCTACATATGCTGCATTAGGGAACTGATCAAGTAAAAGAAACAAAGATCAGCATGTTAGTCCATCAATACGAAATGTTCAAGATGAATAAATAAGAAAGTATTCATGACATGACAACGAGGTTTATGCATATCATAAACTAGCTAAAGGGTCTAGGCAAAAGATACTCTAACTCAAAAATAGTTAGAAAGATCTTAAGAAGTGTAACACCCTAGTAGAACCCAATTACGCTTATGTTTGCATTTGGATTCTATTAGTTGTCACTTATGCCTTGCATTCATTTTATTTTGAAATTAACTTAGAAAATAGTGGATAATTTTTTTTCTTATAAATTACTTTTGAAGCCTAAGCCTATAATGAAAAGTGAAATACATAGCGCTTACGTAGATGGTAATCAAAGGTACTTTGTTCACTTAATTTAAATAACCGGAATAAGGGACTAAATATAGAAATATCATCACATAAACTGAAATATACTACCTAATACATGAGTCATAACAGGGCATATAACATAGCGATAAGTTACTACAAATAACAATATAAATTCTACTACTACTGCTCGTTTCTCATAACTAGAATGTAACTAAAAATCAAAGTGATAATTCTTGAAAGATTTGAATTCTTCACGTGTTGTCTCCTCCTTAGCTACAGCTCCGTTGCTTTAAGTGGACCCCTCTATCTCTGGTAATGACAACAAAAAGAAACATAGGAGTGAGAAATACAAGATTTCTCAGAGGAGTTCCTACTTGTACTAAAGGTGTCATCGTTGTCGTCCAAGTCACTTTGGGTTTATTATAAAAAAGTGGACATATAAATAGTTCAATTACTAAATTTTCGCAAACATAATTAGCTGAAGTGCAGTTACTTTTAAACTATTGTTGAACATTAGCAGAGGCATATATAACATAACTCATCAATTACTATTTAACACTTCGCCTAATAATCTCTTTGCAAACTTCACAACACAAACATTTTCATCATGATATTCATGTATAACACTTTACTTTCTTTCATTAACATATTCCTCAATCACTCACGGGATGAATGTATCAATATCTTAGACCACTTTAAGGGAATGAGCTCATACCATGGCCGTCGCCACAACCTTATGGTTTTCTTTCCGTTGTCATGATCTCAACGGTTTAGGGAGTTAAGCCGTGTGCTTAGCTCAAGTCCACTTTTCCAGACTATCATTGCTACTTTTACAGGCTTTACTTTTATTCTCACTGAGTGAAATCACCAATACCTTAATCCCCTTTTGAGGATTAAGCGAGTTTGATCATTTATTATTTCATCTGAAACATGAATGTATAGAGATCATCATTTGATCATTAATAAATCATGGCATAATCAATGATTTCATATCTCATCACTATATCACTTCATGCCAAAACAATAGACATGTCATGTATATCTCATAGTAATTAGCAAATAATCTCATATAAGATCTCATATAGAATTCTCATAAATGATTTGTATTAAGCAACCCAAGTTATCAAGTCGAGTCCCTAGTGTTCCTAAGGGGTTATGGATGTCTTGATTGGTATGTATACATTTTGAATGTGTTTCTTTGTATTCTTTAGCATCCCCTTATTTCATTATTGCATTTCATTCTTTAGCATCCTCTTATATATATATATATATATATTCTCCCTTATGTTTGAAGATTATTTCAACTTAGATCCTTAAAATCTCTTTACAAGAGTTGAATCTTCTATTTATAGTTCTAACGTCTTTTATAAGAAAATTTGTAACTTTCTGTATACTTATTATCTTAGTCTTTTAAATATAGTTCCAGCTCCTTAAGTCATCAAGCTTTCCATTGAGGGTAATTTCATTAAAAACACATTTATGGTTATGCCATAGTACCCTTGTAAAGTTACCCCTTTCCAGACTTTAGCACATTGTCCCCAAACTTTATTTCTAATTCATTATTTTCGTGGTGCAAATATTTTGCATAGCATACATCGGTGTGTTCCTATATGTGTTAGCTTTCCAATAGAGTTGAAATCAATCCATTTTCATTTTTCTAGTGAGCTACACCTATTTTACTACTGGAAGTCAATTTCTAGAGTTTTAGTTTTTAGCTTAACTTTGAAAATTTATATCTTGAGCTAGAGAACTCCATTTTAGGTTATCCTTTTTGGAGAGTGTTCTATAATGTGTCTAATTTCTAGTAAAAGTGTATTCCCAAAAGCTTCATATTTTATGAGTTTCATATTTTGAAGCAGCTACTACCAAAAATAGCTAAAAATTCAGCATCTATCATTCTCATGTTTGATGTTACTCCCTCAACACAAAGACCATCTACCATGTTTTGAAGCCATATATGAGCATAAAAACATCATAAAAACCTTTATAATAGAAAAGTGCATGCAGTGATTTATAAAAATATATTTCCCCAACAACCATTCAAAACTATTATCAATAACACAAGCTTGAAGCATTCTGACCATGGACAAGATTAGACACTAACAATGCTTGAACAAATAAAGAATAAACTCCTACCACTTATGTAGGGTCTAAAAAGAATCATTCTCGTCTTCCTTGAGCTTGAGTAAGAGTCCTTGGAGTGGATGACCCTCCTTGAATCTTGGCTCTAGAACTTGAGTGCTTAAGAAAATATTTTTCACTAGAGTTAAAGATTGTAACTCTTGTAAAGGCTAGTGAAAGTTTTTCTTAGAATTTAAGTGTTTGAATGAAGTTTAGAGAGTGAAGAGAAGCCTTTGAAGAGAAGAACATAAGAAGAAATGGTAGAGAAATAATAAGAGAGAAACAACACTTAGAGAGTTTCTAAGGCTTGAAGACTGGTAAGAGTGTATGTATCCTATAAGAGTTAAAGGATGTAGCTCTTGCAAAGCATGGTGAGGTCTTTTTGTGACTTGGAAATGGAGTGAATAAAAGAGAGTTTGAAGAGTATTTCTAGTGGAAGGATCAAGAAAAGAAGAATGCTTGCATGATTTATGCAAGCATGTTGGCAAAATTTTAGGATTAAAATGCTCCATGTTTTATGCAAACATGTTGCCTAATTTGGGATGAAAATGCTCCATGTTTTATGCAA
>JAMLFY010000001.1:21960404-22226923 GCA_030441495.1 Dalbergia oliveri | reverse complement strand
CCTGGTAGATGTACTTGATCTGGTGAACCAGCTTATTATCCTTGAGGAACGTATCGCTAAATTTTGTGCGTGAGCTTGGATATCTATCCTATCCTTGGAGTGTTATTACTAGGTGCCATTAATGGATGTCCTTCCATCCATATATTATTTATATTTTGTTAGATTGGCTACACCTAGTCTTATTCTGTTGGTAGGCAAACTATCTATGTATTATGTAATTATGGATGTTATATGATGGAGCCAATATGATGTGTTTTTCATGCTATATCTGCACGTTATTCGCTTTATTTCGATTATTGTTCACGTTATGTGCGGCTCACGTTTTCAATTATGTTTAAAAAAAAATGGCTCGTAATTTCACTAAGTATTTTCAAAGTATAATGTAAGAACTAAAGCAAAGAGTAAAGTCTAGTAATTAATCAGATATAACCTAGGTGTATTGGTTAATTATTAGGGTGTTACACGGTTAATTATTAGGGTGTTACAACCAACTTGCCGATCGACGTATTATTAGTTTTCTTTTGCTCTATTGTATTATATATATGATATTTGGACTGAATATTTAAGTAGGTTAGATATTCGTAGGGGGTCTAGCCTTGTTTGCTAAGAGTTTTGACTAGTTAGGGGTTGTTTCGTATTTGTCTTTTTATTATGATGTATATATTGTAATTGGGACATGATGTTAATGTATGTGAATATGGTTGTGGCAACATATGTATTAAAACTCTTTTCTCACTATAATTTTCGGCTAGTATCGATTAGGAATGTCAGGAATTCTCTAATTACTATGTCAAAACTCGAGTAGAATGTGGTAATTGGGAGGATATTACACAGGCATAGGAGTCATGTCATCTACCAGATCAAAGGTCGCAACGGAAAAGTGAAGATTAGTCTAGTTTTGTTATAGACATGTCTAGCTTTGGGCTAGTGTATGTTGACATTGATGTTGTGTTTAGTATCTTGAGGTGTCCTTATATTTATAGGACATCGCTATTATGTTATGATTATGACATGTTTATGAGTTATGCTGTGATTATACTATGGTCTACCTTTATATGCTATGATTATGTGTATATGATTGCTATGTCATACGTGTATTAATCGGTATCTATGCGCATACCTCGCATTTTAAGCTTTAAGTTCAAAAAAAAAAAAGAAGAAAGATTTGGTCCTATTTTATTACTCGTATTTTAAATAGATAAGTCAAGTTCTAAGCAAAGGCGTAACAACTAATAATTAACCGAAAAGCGACTCGAGCATATGAGGTTAAAAGTTAGGGTGTTACAACTTGTTATCATTAACTTGGAAAGGCTGGTTAAAAACTACTCATGTGTTACAGTAGAGTGTACTTGCTAGTCACTGGTTTAGCTTGGAGACTAGTCAAAGACTACTCATTGTGACAGGAGTGAGCTCCTGGTCATTGGTAAGAACTTGGGAAGAGTATTGTAAAGACTATCAAATTTTCTCTAGTTGAGAAAGGTTTTTAGTGGAACTTACGGTTGTTAAAACTGGATAAAGGTAGGTTGGCCTAACCAATATAAAAAAAATATGTGCAATATCCTCTTCTTCCTTAACTCCCTTATATTCACTGCATTATGCCTATTATTTTGTGCTTTCTGAATAACCATCTATTATGCTTTTTTTTTTTTTATCATACTTGCTGGAGTTCAAAAAATTGATTTATGAAGTATCAATGATGTTTCCACTGGACTTTAAGTTAAACACTTGGTAGTATACAATTTAAGTTTTTCATAAACAAAGAAGGAAAGAAAAAGCTAAGCATGATTCAACCCCTTTCTCGTATGCTTTTTCAACTTACAAGTGGTATCAAGCTAAGGCCTCTAAAGGGTTGAGCATTCTAACGACTAGAGGACAAACATCCCAGGGAAAAATCACACAAAATATTTACATAGCATAAAGACACTCATCAACAAACGTCATTCTTTGATGGTGGGGACTATGCATATTGGAGACAGGATGAACTTCATTAAATGCACAAGTCTTGACTTGTGGGAAATCATACGAGAAGGAGATTATGCTCTATAAGGAAGTTCCTGAAACTGATTATGCACCTTCTACTTCAAGAGAAGTCCCTCGAAGTAGGTGGACAGAGCAACATAAAGCCAGAATTAAACTCAAAAGCCAAGTTCCTACTCGCGTATGCAATAAGCAAAGTTAAATATGACAAAATTATTGCTTGTGACATGGCAAAGGAGATCTAGGACAGGCTACATATGCTGCATGAGGGAACTGATCAAGTAAAAGAAACAAAGATCAGCATGTTAGTCCATCAATACGAAATGTTCAAGATGAATAAATAAGAAAGTATTCATGACATGACAACGAGGTTTATGCATATCATAAACTAGCTAAAGGGTCTAGGCAAAAGATACTCTAACTCAAAAATAGTTAGAAAGATCTTTAGAAGTGTAACACCCTAGTAGAACCCAATTACGCTTATGTTTGCATTTGGATTCTATTAGTTGTCACTTATGCCTTGCATTCATTTTATTTTGAAATTAACTTAGAAAAATAGTGGATAATTTTTTTCTTATAAATTACTTTTTGAAGCCTAAGCTTATAATGAAAGTGAAATACATAGCGCTTACGTAGATGGTAATCAAAGGTACTTTGTTCACTTAATTTAAATAACCAGAATAAGGGACTAAATATAGAAATATCATCACATAAACTGAAATATACTACCTAATACATGAGTCATAACAGGGCATATAACATAGCGATAAGTTACTACAAATAACAATATAAATTCTACTACTCCTGTCTTTTCTCATAACTAGAATGTAACTAAAAATCAAAGTGATAATTCTTGAAAGATTTGAATTCTTCACGTGTTGTCTCCTCCTTAGCTACAGCTCCGTTGCTTAGTCAACCCCTCTATCTCTTGGTAATGACAACAGAAAAGAAACATAGGAGTGAGAAATTCAAGATTTCTAGTAGGAGTTCCTACTTGTACTAAAGGTGTCATCGTTGTCGTAAGTCACTTCGGGTTTATTATAAAAAAGTGGACATATAAATAGTTCAATTACTAAATTTTCGCAAACATAATTAGCTGAAGTGAGTTACTTTTAAACTATTGTTGAACATTAGAGGCATATATAACATAACTCATCAATTACTATTTAACACTTCGCCTAATAATCTCTTTGCAAACTTCACAACACAAACATTTTCATCATGATATTCATGTATAACACTTTACTTTCTTTCATTAACATATTCCTCAATCACTCACGGGATGAATGTATCAATGTCTTAGACCACCTTGACAGGTAATGAGCTCATACCATGGCCGTCGCCACAACCTTATGGTTTTCTTTCCGTTGTCATGATCTCAACGGTTTAGGGAGTTAAGCCGTGTGCTTAGCTCAAGTCCACTTTTCCAGACTATCATTGCTACTTTTACAAGCTTTACTTTTATTCTCACTGAGTGAAATCACCAATACCTTAATCCCCTTTTGAGGATTAAGCAGTAGTTTGATCATTTATTATTTCATCTGAAACATGAATGTATACAGATCATCATTTGATCATTAATAAATCATGGCATAATCAATGATTTCATATCTCATCACTATATCACTTCATGCCAAAACAATAGACATGTCATGTATATCTCATAGTAATTAGCAAATAATCTCATATAAGATCTCATATAGAATTCTCATAAATGATTTGTATTAAGCAACCCAAGTTATCAAGTCGAGTCCTAGTGTTCCTAAGGGGTTATGGATGTCTTGATTGGTATGTATACATTTTGAATGTGTTTCTTTGTATTCTTTAGCATCCCCTTATTTCATTATTGCATTTCATTCTTTAGCATCCCTCTTTTATATATATATATATTCTCCCTTATGTTTGAAGATTATTTCAACTTAGATCCTTAAATCTCTTTACAAGAGTTGAATCTTCTATTTATAGTTCTAACGTCTTTTATAAGAAAATTTGTAACTTTCTGTATACTTATTATCTTAGCCTTTTAAATATAGTTCCAGCTCCTTAAGTCATCAAGCTTTCCATTGAGGTAATTTCATTAAAAACACATTTATGGTTATGCCATAGTACCCTTGTAAAGTTACCCCCTTTCCAACCTCTCAGCACATTGTCCCCAAACTTTATTTCTAATTCAGTATTTTCGTGGTGCAAATATTTTGCATAGCATACATCGGTGTGTTCCTATATGTGTTAGCTTTCCAATAGAGTTGAAATCAATCCATTTTCATTTTTCTAGTGAGCTACACCTATTTTACTCCTGCAAAGTTAGATTAGAGTTTTAGTTTTTAGCTTAACTTTGAAAATTTATATCTTGAGCTAGAGAACTCCATTTTAGGTTATCCTTTTGGAGAGTGTTCTATAATGTGTCTAATTTCTAGTAAAATGTATTCCCAAAAGCTTCATATTTTATGAGTTTCATATTTGAAGGCTCTACCAAAAATAGCTAAAAATTCAGCATCTATCATTCTCATGTTTGATGTTACTCCCTCAACACAAAGACCATCTACCATGTTTTGAAGCCATATATGAGCATAAAAACATCATAAAAACCTTTATAATAGAAAAGTGCATGCAGTGATTTATAAAAGTATATTTCCCCAACAACCATTCAAAACTATTATCAATAACACAAGCTTGAAGCATTCTGACCATGGACAAGATTAGACACTAACAATGCTTGAACAAATAAAAATAAACTCCTACCACTTATGTAGGGTCTAAAAAGAATCATTCTCGTCTTCCTTGAGCTTGAGTAAGAGTCCTTGGAGTGGATGACCCTCCTTGAATCTTGGCTCTAGAACTTGAGTGCTTAAGAAAATATTTTTCACTAGAGTTAAAGATTGTAACTCTTGTAAAGGCTAGTGAAAGTTTTTCTTAGAATTTAAGTGTTTGAATGAAGTTTAGAGAGTGAAGAGAAGCCTTTGAAGAGAAGAACATAAGAAGAAATGGTAGAGAAATAATAAGAGAGAAACAACACTTAGAGAGTTTCTAAGGCTTGAAGGTAAGAGTGTATGTATCCTATAAGAGTTAAAGGATGTAGCTCTTGCAAAGCATGGTGAGGTCTTTTTGTGACTTGGAAATGGAGTGAATAGAAGAGAGTTTGAAGAGTATTTCTAGTGGAAGGATCAAGAAAGAAGAAGAATGCTTGCATGATTTATGCAAGCATGTTGGCAAAATTTTGGGATTAAAATGCTCCATGTTTTATGCAAACATGTTGCCTAATTTTGGGATGAAAATGCTCCATGTTTTATGCAAAAATGTTGTTGTTGGGTGTAACACCTTAACTTTTAACCTAATATGCTCAAGTCACATTTCGGTTAGTTATTAGTTGTTACGCCTTTGTTTCAGAACTTGACTTATCTTTCTTTAAAATACAAGTAATCAAAATAGGGCTAAATTTTTCTTTTTGAACTTAAAGCTTAAAATGTGAGCCGCGCGTGCGCATACATACCGATTAATACACATAGGACAAAGCAATCATATAAACTTCATCATAGCATATATAGGTAGACCATCGAATAATCACAACACAATTCATATAAACATGCCATAATCATAACATAATAGCAATGTCCTATAAACATAAGGACACCTTAAGATACTAAACACAACAAACAAGTTGAACATACACAAGCCCAAAGCTAAACATAACTAGAACAAAACTAGATTAGTCTTCATGCTTCCGCTTGACCTTTGATTCGGTAGATGACGTGATTCCTATGCTCGCGCCTCAAGAAAGATCACAAACAACTGCATCATTCATGTATGGAGACTACACAGAAGAAAGAAAATGGGTGGGAAACTTATTCAAGATTCTGGTGTTCCCAACTTTAACACAAGTGTCATCATCATCATCCCCAGCCACTTCGATTTTCATTATGAAAAAGGTGTGCATGCATAAGATTCAATTTTAAATTTCTCAAATCCTTTTATCTGAAGTGGGTGTCTTTTAGTATGGGTCTTAATGACATGAATGCAACATATATCTCATGTATGGATGGCAATACCTTGAGAGCATAAATAACACATGTAAATAACACATATCACATGATTAAATGCACAATCAGAACAATGATGTGACATATGCATATGCATCTTTTACTTTATCATCCTTGAACTCTTCGAGTTTCTTACTTAATTTCCACCTCATACGTCACGAAATCCAACCAACTCACCGTCCTCGGTGATTTTTAACGTCATCACCGAAACTCCGCCTCACCGATTACCTAGGAATGAGCTCAATCCTAACTAGCTTAGCTAGATTTAATATGGGGAAATGGAGGGGGAAAACATATTACTTTCATATCATGTGTAACGCCCCGCTTTTTCTATTAGAGTACAAATGACCAAAATGCCCTGAGGTCATTTTTGAATTAAAGGACAGTCATCCCAGTCCTTTAATAGGTTAACTCAATGTTTGAAGGGGATTATATCTGTTACATTTGATATTCAAGGTGAAAATCTCATTTTCTAAGCTTTGGCTAAAAAATGACCAAAATACCCCTACTGTGTTCTACACGGTAAAAGGTGCCGTTTGAACCTGGAACTTTTCTAGGAAGTTTGGAATGATGTTTTTGAGTGGTATTTGATATTTAGTTGGGCCAGGAGGTCCCTGCAGTTTTAGTGTGAAATTATCATTTTGCCCCTAGAATAGTGTACAGTGAGCCTAATGACGCAATTAAGCAAACCTAAGCAATATTAGGCTCTAATCAAATATTAATTTATTTCGATAATTAATCTAGAGTCAAAATAATTTATTAAGGTTAATTAGGACCTAAGATTGCTTAAACTCTAATTGCATTCTTTAATTCAAGATTCCTAGTCATGGAATCTTGAATAGTATTTCTCTCTCCAATTCCTTAAATTAAGGAATTGTGCCATACCTTATTTGACCAAAAGAATGATTTTAAATTATTAATCTAGCAAGATCACTCTCCTAATCAAGTCTTGACAACCTTAATTAGCCATGACCTCACCTAAACACATTCTTACAAACTCCTAATTAAAACCTTAATCAAAGAAACACCTAAACACATCATTAAACCACAATTACATGGACAAATCATCCTTCCCCCTTGGCTGAAAATTCTGGCCGAATTCATCCTCCCTAAATCCATCACATGTTGATTTTGTTTCACTCAAAGACCATACCTTAAGCTATGCTTTGAACCATACCTAGCCATGCCTTAACCATGCCTTTGAATGACAAGTTTTTGAAGATATTTTCTTCCCCAAAGGCCATGAATACCTTTAACCTTCCTCCTCCTTTTCAGCCTCATTGTTGAAATTTTCTATAAATACCAAGCCTTAGAGAACTTGGTCACACTTTAGATCGTTTGCCAAGTTCAAGCTTTCTTGCATTTTCTCTCCTTTCTTCTAACTTTCTTTTCATCTTGTTCTTTTTCCTCCACCATCAAAGAATCCTTCCACCACCACAAACAACCATAAACCACCACTCCTTCACCTCAAACCACCTCTCAAACACCAAACCTTTCCATTTCTAAGCTTGCTTTCTCAAGGAAAAATCATCTTCCTTGAGAAACCTTGTTGGCCGAATCCTTATTGCCATCCAAGAGAAGATTTTGTCTTTTCATTTCATCAAGGATCCAAGCTTTCTTCCATTTCTTTCAAGACTTCTTAGGTAGGGGTTTTATTTTAAAGTTTTTACTTGTTTTCTTCAAGAAAAGTTCTAGTTTTCTCTTGGTTCAAACTCTTTTTCTCCTCCCTTTTCATTTCGACCATGAGGCCTCTTTATAAGAAGAACTTTAGCTTGATGATGAGGTTTCAAGATAATGGCTTGTTGTTGTCATGTGAGAAACCTCTAAAGCTTGGAAAACTTGGTCTTGGACCATACATGCTCTTGATTTCTTTCCTTTCTCTTGACTTAAGTTTCGATTTTTCCTTTTCTTTGCCTAGCTAGAGTTTCAGTTTTCTTTCCTTTTCCCTCAAGGATTTTGGTTTCTTCTTCCTTGGTTTGAACAAGGTTTGTTAAAAATGCTAAGTAGATCACAAAAGTTTTGTTAAAGAAAATTAATCCTATGTTTTCCAAGAGCTCTAAGTTTACCCTTGCCAACCTTAAAGTTGGTTGACCGTTCTAAGAGTTTTACTCTAGATTGAAGCCCATGAGCAATAAAATAAAGAATATGACTTAGTTCTTTGTATTTTGTTTAGACAAAGTGTTGAGCTTTGTGTCCATTTTCTTGAGCTTGATGATGAAGTTCAAAACCAAAGGCTTCTTTGAAGTCTAGGTGCTAAGAACTCTAAAGCTCACTTTATGTTGTAAGATGCATATTGGGTTAAGGTTGTGAAGTTCCTTTAAAGTCTTGTAAGAGCTCTAGTAAGATAAAATGGAAGTGCACTCATGTTTATGTTTATGTCTTGCATAGCATGTTTACTTTGATGCCATCATTAAACTCTCAAGAATAATTAAATAGACTTGCATTATCATGTTTAAATTCCAAGCTTGCATTTCATGTTTATATTTCAAGCCATCACTTAAACTTAAAGATAATAATGAGGTTGCATCTCATGTTTATTTTATGCTCTCACTTTATTTTCTAATGAAGAGTAAAATAAGTGCATATCATGTTTAAGTTTATGCCATCACTTAAGTAATCCTAGAGCTCAAAGACTTGGCCAAGTATCTTGCATAAAGTTTTAGAAAATGGAGGCATTTCAAGAATGCCATTTCGGCCTTGTGATGATAATGATGGTCTTGGATGAGTTCATTTAATCATAAGTGCCCATAGTCTAAGTCTTGGAATTTTTCTAAGCTTAGGTGTACTCAAGGAACCTTATGAACAAAGTTTTATGTTTTAAATCTATTTCTTGAGCTAAGTAATTTAGCTACTGACCTAGCATACATTTATGTGATTTCAATGAGATTAATTGGTTTCTAAAAGGGTTTTGAAGTTCTAAAATGAATCCAAGAGAAACTAGCAACTAGTAGGCATTTTAATCATGTGATTATGTGATTATATGATGACTATGATTTTGGTTCTGCCCTTGGAGTTTGGCTACTGTATGAATGCTGTTCTAAGGTATTAAAATGTGTAAAATTATGCTTGAGTGAAGCAAGGAACAATTTAGGGAAGTTTAGAAAGAACAAGTAACTAAAAAGGACTTAAAATGTGAATTCTAGAACACTTAGATGAACAAATTATAAATTCTGTTCCAGCATAGTTGGACTTAAGAAAAATGATTCATAATTAGTGGATAGGTGTAGGAATCCCTCATAATTGGTTTAGGAGTTAATTATAGAGCCTTAGGCAAAGACGAAACTTAGAAAGGGTCAAAAACGAAGATTCTACAACCCCGTAATCATAAAGTAAAATTCTGCCAAAAGAGACATAGAGCTGTTTGGTTATGTTATAATTCATAAACATTAGAGAAAATAATAGGTAATGATCCCCTAGGTGTTATAAAAATCCATATTGAAGGTTAGGATAATTGGAACACAAGCTTAATGTAACGTCCTAATTTCTGCTATTTGAGTACAAATGACCAAAATGCCTAAGGTCATTTTTCCTAATTAAAGACTTGCCCGAGTCCTCGAATGGGTCAACTCAATGTTTGAAGGGGGTTATAACTGTTATTTTTTATAACCGAGGTGAAAATCTCGTTTTCGAACTTTCACTCAAAATGACAAAATACCCCTCCTATTCTACAGTAAAAAGTGCCGTTTGAACTTTTCAGGAAGTTTGGAATGATGTTTATGAGTGATATTTGATGTCTAGTTGGCAGAGAGGTCTGCTTTAGTGCAAAATTACCATTTTGCCCTAGAACGGTGTCCAGTGAGCCTAATGACGCAAATAAGCAAACCTAAGCAATATTAGGCTCTAATCGAAGATTAATTTATTTAGATAATTAATCTAGAGTCAAAATAATTTATTAAGGTTAATTAGAACCTAAGATTGATTAGTTAAACTCTAATTGCATTCTTTAATTCAGATTCCTTGTAACACCTAATAATTAACCCAATACACCTAGGTTGATTAATTACTAGACTTTACTCTTGCTTCTTCCTCAATCATGCTTTGAAAATACTTAGTGAAATTACGAGCCATTTTTTTAAACATAATTGAAAACGTGAGCCGCGCTTAACGTGAATGATTTAGCAAAATTTAAAAGACACATAGGAATTTACAAACATCACATCATAATATATTGGCTCCATCATAGCATCCATAATTACATATCATATAGATATTTTGCCTACCAAGTAATAAGACTAAGTGTAGGAAATCTAACAAAACATAAATAATATATGGATTGAAGGACATCCATTAATGGCACCTAGTAATAACATCCAGGGATAGGGATAGATATCTGAAATATACGAGTGAAACTAGCAGGATCAAGTTCAGCTACCCTGAGCCTCAATGTGATTCACGAATGCTTCCTTCTATTTCTGAAGACGAGATGGAAAGAAAAATAGAAGGAACGAGAAACTTATAAAAAGAATCTCTAGGTACTCACCTCATGATGCATTGTGTCATCATCATCGTCCCCAAGAACCTCTGGGTTATTATGAAATAGTGAGCATGCTAAGATTGATTTATTAGTTCGAAAATATACTTTACCGAGGTTCGTCGGTTTTAATCATGCGTCTTATAATCCATCATAAACTTAGCATGTCATGTTTATAATGAACTTTTCCTTTATCAACACATCGTATTCTTCACCATCATATCATAAATACTATGCATAAAAGAACATCATATTTCTCATCATCAAATCATAAATACTATGCATAGAAGAACATCATATTTCCCATCATCATCTCATAAAATGCTATGCACAGAAGAACATCATACCATAATAGTTATTCACAAGACATGGTGTGTAACATCCAAGATATATATATATACACATAAAAAATAAATAAATAAATAAAATTTAAATTAAGCTTTATTAGTTGGAATTTTCAAAATCCAATAATGTAGAAATGATGAGAGTGATTCAATGTTTTTATTAAAAAAAAAAAAACAAAAACGTGAATAGTGTTTTGCGGGCCCCGCAGGCTCGCTGGAAAGCTAAACCCTAGATTAGGGACCCAGGTACCCGAAATTTTGAAAATATGGGGATGAGGTTAGAAATACTTAGAAATGAAAATTTCATACTTAGAATTAATTTTCGGGTAATATATTGTATGGTATTTACCCGTTTGGCAAAATTTCGTGTGCGATTTTCAACACCGAAAGCAAATTTAACCTTTACAAAATGATTAACAATATATTTTTTTTCATTATATGAATGGCTAAGATTCAATTTTGAATTACAAAATTGAATCATAGCCATCCTTTTTATCTTTAAAGATTAGAAACTATCCTAATCTATTACTCAACATTATGACATCATCACCAATTATAAGATAAACTTGAATTCAAGCTTCTCCAAGAAGCTAAAGCTTCGGCCATTTCAGAAGGAAAAAGGCAGCAGCTGGTCCTCCATAGCCAAGAGCTTGAGTTTGCTTCCAAAATCCAAAAATCCTAGCTTAGAACCATCAAAACCTAATCTTTCCTTCACCAAAATTGATCTACACTTCAATCTCTACCTATCTAACCGATTAGAAATTCAAAACCTCATCATATTCACCTCATCCATCACTGATTAGAGGAGAGTTTGGAGGTGTTTTGGGAGTCTTGGAGTGAAGGACTCTCATCTTGGAGCAAGCTAGAGACAAAGAGAGACTAGCCTTCAAGTGTAGGGTTTTTCATAGTTCTTTCTCTTGAAAATTTTGCTAATCTGTTCTGACTGGGTTTATTTCGAAATTTTGATGGTATGTGGTTGATGATATATTGTTATTGATGTGTGAATTTTTGTGGTGGGTTTGGATGGTGTTAAAAAGGGGTTTTCACTAGATGAAATCTGGACTGGGCTGCTGGAGTTCAGGCTGTCCTGCAAGCAGCAATTATGCACGAATTTTCTGGTATATTTGTGGGTGTTTTCATAAGCTATAAAAATTATATGTTGAAGATAACACCTTAAACTAACTACATGAATTTTATTGGGTGTTAACTTTGAAGTTTACTACTTCAAAAAAATCAAGAACCGAATTGTGACTGGGGCTGCCTAAGTTGTTGAAACTGAAGCAATAAAGTTGCCCGATTTTATTATCATAGCAAATGATTGAATGAATCCTTGAAATTTTTACCTGAAGTTAATAACATATTGAGGTAGCACTGTGAATTTTATTGTGCACTAATTCAATCATTTTCTAGGGTTAAAAATTCTAAGAATCCGGGTCTGGTCTGTGAATTTGTGGTCCCTGACCACTAAATTTGTGCAATTTACTAAAGTAGCTAGAGAATTCTACTTGTCCTGAAATTTTTACAGGTTATTCTAGACATTTGGGAGTGTTAGTGAGAATTTTTGTGGCATATGAATTGGCCATTTGATATAGAAATAAAATGCTACTATTAGCATAGTGAATCAGCCCAAGTGCTGAAATGGCAGAACTGCACTAAAATGATGATAAAATGACACTTAGCCCAGGCATAAATTATATTCATGCATGATAGTTACTTTAAAGAGTCATTTAAAAGATATAAATGAGACCCTAATGTGATTGAATGCCTCTGAATGATGTATGCCATGCCTTGTAAAAAGAGAAATACATGATACGGTAACATGACAAAAGAGAATCTATAACTCCTAACTGGGCATGTTTTAACCTATGGGAAAACAGAAACAAGGCTTATACGAGTTAAAGAGGGAAGGCAAAAATAAGAACTTCCCTAAGAATGGTATGAGTCGGTAGACGTATCGGCTAGGAATAGAACTGTGTGTGATTCGGAGGTGAAAAAATGAAGTCCGATGATCACGAATAGGAATGAGCTCATGTCCTAGCAGTCTATTGTCCTTTATAAAATTATCCACTGGAGATGTTGCTCAATGTGAAATCAAGCCTTCCCTATATGAAAGAAAAGAGGTAACAGGATGAAATTAAGCTGGTTATTTATAAGATGATATGTACGATTATTATATTTGATAATTTTATCAGCATTTTTGTATGAGACCTAATATAATATTACTTACATGAATGACCTTATTAATTAGGCCTATCTATGCTAACGGGATTTCCCTACTGAGAATTTTATAATATTCTCATCCCTATGTGCATGTATGTTGTATTGTGCTCAGATCCCAGATGCCGACCGTGATCTTCTTTCTTGATTCGCGGAGTGGAGGTGGCATTATGACGCAGAGTTGGATTCGCTGTATGTAGTAGCGTATTCCCAAATCCGAGCGTATATTTTCTTCACTCGTTCCTTTAGTAGCTCCGTTTTCACTCAGAGTTTGACCCAGGTTTTCCTTTTGATGGTGTGCCCCTTCACCTGGCACACCCAGCTGTGTTCATACCTCCTGCACCACCTATGCCCCCTCCTGGAGATGGACCTTCTTCATCCTCCTCCTCGGATTCAGACCCATTGGAGGGTCCCGACGCCCGGTGGAGGTGAGGCCATCATCCCGATGGCCAACGGTTTCGCCTAGGAGGATGCTAGACCTATAGGGACTTTTGACTTGTATGTAGTTGCAGTGTACTTATGGGACCATGCCAGCCTCAGGCTGATTCTATTTGAAGTTATAAGATCCATTTTATGTGTATACGATTTTTGCTGGATCTTAATATGAGTAGGCTAGGCTTTATGTTATCGATAGGTCTTTTGGATAAAAGTCCCTATGTAGCATCGTAGGTGCTCTAACTTATCTCCTGGTTGCGCATATGTACAAAATATATGTATATAGTGGAGCTTTGGTGGTTGTTGTACCTTATGTTTATATTTTATTTTATGTTAATTGTTTATATCTCTCGATTAGTCTATAGTATAATCGGGAGTAATACTCTCCTAATTACGATGCTACTGTTAGAGTAGTAGAGTGGTTAGGAGGGTGTTACATTATGGTATCAGGACTATCCTATCAGCCTTAGGATTGGACTGGCTATGCTTCCGTAGTAATTGTTATGCATTAAGATGCATATATAGATATATACGTGTGTATGACATGGTTAGAAATGTTGTAGGTTACTGCCACACTTGGAATGGTATTGAGCCTGATCAACTCAATATTTTGTTTGGTGTGACAGGAATCAATGACTTCAAATCGGCAAACAAGGAGTGGAGCAGGAAACAACGCTGAAACGATGAATACCTTTCGTGAGATGGCGGCAGCAATGAGAGAACAAGCTGCCGTTGCCAACCGAATGATGGAAAGACTAAACCGTAATGAGAATCAAAATCTGCCGGTAACCCTGGAGGAAATGAAGGGATGCAGAATATCAGAAATTTGCTGAGTTTCGGAAGGCAAACCCCCGCCTTTTCGAGGAGCTTTTAACCCATGTAAAGCAGAAGAATGGATCAAGGCGATGGAAAAGATCTTCTCCGTTCTCCATGCAGAGATTCAAAAAGTGGCTTTTGCCACCTACATGCTAGAGGCAGATGCGGAATTTTGGTGGGTTGGCACCAGGGGATTATTTGAAGCTTCCCAGACTGAAGTTACCTGGGATGTCTTCAAAGAAGCTTTCTACCATAAATACTTCCCTGCCTCTGAGGAACGCGAAGGAGTTAGAGTTCATGGCTCTTAAACAAGGACCTATGAGTGTAGCGGAGTATACTGCTAAATTTGAAGAGCTTTGCAAGTTTTCTACGATTTACCAACGAGACCCAGACGAAGCTTGGAAGTGTATGAAATACGAAGGGGGTTTACGTGAAGACATAGAAGCGGCTAAGCCTCCTGAGATTCGAGACTATCCTACTTTGGTAAATAAATGCCGCGGGCGGAGGAGTCTAACAAGAAGCTAGCAAGCTTTAAGTATGCACAAACAAAGAAGAGGATTAGCACCCCAAGGCCCCCATTCAAGCCTCAATCAGCCTAGGAGAAGATTTCCACCTAACAACAACAGTAACCGAGGGAAACAACTTCAGTCCCAGATACCAGAGATGGGACGAGAGTGCCTAAGTGTGGAAAACACCATGGAAATAGGCCTTGCTGGGCAACACAAATTGTTTGTTTGCTGAAAACCGGACACAAGATATTCGAGTGCCCCAACAAAAAAAGTCAGCAACCCGCCCCCAAACCACAACAACATGCACGCGTTTTCACTATAAGTGCCAAGGAAGCTTCTCAATCTGCCGATCTAATCCGGGGTAAGTGTGAAATAAATGGTAATATCCTAGGTATACTGTATGATTCGGGTGCCACTCATTCTTTCATCTCCCATGATTGTGTACAAAAGTTACAATTATCTGTTCTGAATTGCCTTATGATCTTCTTGTATCTACTCCTCCTGCTGGTCCTATTAGAACTTGTTATGCATGCATGAATCTTCCTCTTCAGATAGGTACTAGGAGATTTATTGCTAACCTGGTTTGTCTTCCCTTGTCGGCTTAGATGTAATCTTAGGTATGGATTGGCTAGTACCCAATGATGTTCTTTTACATTGCCCAAATAGAGTTGCTATGTTTCTTTCTACCTCACTTTCTACCCCTGTGATCCCTTTTTCTTTTTACTTAGACCTAGTGACACCTAACTCTAGTAAGGTGGACCGTCAGGAATATGTTCTCCTCTCAGCTAGTGAAACTGAAGGTGATCATGAGTTGAGTGGAATCCAAGTGGTGAGAGAATATCCAGATGTCTTTCCAGAGGATATCCAGAATTTCCTCCTGAAAGAGAAATTGAATTCTCCATTGAATTGATTTGGGAAAGGTCCTATTTCAATTTCCCCTACAGGATGTCCCCTTTGGAGTTGAAGGAATTAAAGTCACAGATTGAAGAGTTGTTGGGAAAACATTTCATTAGACCAAGTGCCTCTCCATGGGGAGCCCCTTCTTCCTGGTAAAGAAAAAGGATGGAGGTATGAGACTTTGTGTGGATTATAGGCAGTTGAATAAGGTGACAATCAAGAACAAATACCCTTTGCCAAGGATCGACGATCTCATGGATCAACTGAGAGGGCAACCGTATTTTCAAAGATCGATCTTAGATCAGGTTACCATCAGATTCGAGTTCGGGATGAGGACATTCCCAAACTGCTTTTAGGACTCGATATGGACATTATGAGTATAGGGTGATGTCGTTTGGATTAACCAATGCTCCGCTGTATTTATGGACTATATGAACCGAATCTTTCGCCCTTACTTGGATAAATTTGTGGTTGTCTTTATAGACGACATACTTATCTATTCAAGGACTGAGGAAGAGCATGCGGAGCATCTTAGGATTGTGTTACAAATCCTAAGAGAAAGGAAATTGTATGCCAAGTTGTCAAAGTGTGAATTCTGGATGGAAGAAGTTAAGTTCTTAGGTCATATAGTGTCACAAGGGGGAATCTCCGTAGATCCCAGGTAAGGTGGAATGAGTACTTCATTGGGATCGACCAACAACAGTGACTGAGATTCGAAGTTTCCTGGTTAGCAGGATACTATAGACGTTTTATTATGGGCTTCTCTCAGATAGCCCTACCTTTGACTAAGTTGACCCGAAAGAACACCCCTTTCAAGTGGACACGGAATGTGAAAATAGTTTCCAAGAGTTGAAGCAAAGGTTGACCATGGCCCCAGGATTAGTATTACCCGATCCTCATGAACCCTTCGAGGTCTATTGTGATGCTTCCAGGAAGGGTTTGGGATGTGTGTTAATGCAGAACCGAAACGTAGTCGCTTACGCTTCTCGAGCTGAAAACCCATGAAGTAAGCTATCCAACACACGATCTAGAACTTGCAGCTGTGGTCTTTGCTCTAAAGATCTGGCGACACCATCTATATGGTGTGCAGTTCAATGTTTTTCTGACCACAAAAGTTTAAAATATCTTTTTGACCAGAAAGAATTAAATATGAGACAAAGGAGATGGATGGAGTTCCTTAAGGATTATGAGTTCAGTTTGAATTACCACCCGGTAAGGCGAATGTTGTTGCTGACGCCTTAAGGAAAACCTTAAGTGTAGCATGTTTGATGATTAAAGAGACGGAATTGGTGGAAAGCTTTAAAAAGCTTAGTTTGGATATGTCTGTGACCCTCAGGGTGTTATGTTAGGACAAATAAAGGTAACAAGTGAGTTTAAGGAGCGAATTTTGGCTGCACAACATGACGATTTAGGATTTCAGGAGATTTTGAAGTCTATCCAAGCAAAGAGGTTACTAGGATTTACTCAAGACCAGCAAGGTATATGGAGGTACAAGGGTAGGGTGTGTGTACCTGCAAGTGGTAATCTCAGAGATGAAATTTTAAAGGAGGCTCATAGGGCGAATTCACCATACACCCTGGGATTAGTAAAATGTATGCAGACCTCAAGAAGATGTTTTGGTGGTCGGGGATGAAGAGAGACATAGTAGAGTTTATTAGAAAGTGCCTAACTTGTCAGAGGATTAAAATAGAACATCAAAAGCCAGCTGGGACCTTACAACCCTTAGAAATCCCGGAATGGAAATGGGAAAGTATCTCCATGGATTTCGTAATGGGTTTGCCAAGGACGTCATCGGGTTGTGATGCTATATGGGTGATAGTGGATAGATTAACCAAATCTGCTCACTTTTTACCCATTAAAGCTAGTTATCCGTTAGATAAATTAGCTTCCTTGTACATCCAAGAAATCGTGAGATTACATGGTATTCCTTCTTCAATAGTTTCTGATAGGGACCGAGATTTACTTCAAGATTTTGGGGAGCTTTCCAAAAGGCTTTTGGAACCAAACTTTGTTTAAGTACGGCCTATCATCCTCAAACTGACAAACAGAACGTACCATACAAACCCTAGAAGATATGCTAAGGGCATGTGTGATCGAACAGAAAGGAAGTTGGGATAAGTTGCTTCCGTTGGTGGAATTTGCTTACAATAATAGCCATCACGCTAGTATTGGCATGGCCCCATATGAAGCTTTATATGGACGAAAATGTCAATCTCCGTTATGTTGGTACGACTTGAGGGAGGCAGGGTTGTTGGGACCCGATCTGGTGAACCAGACGACAGAGCAAATTCAGAAAATTAGAAGTAAAATCTTGACTTCATAGAGTCGTCAAAAGAGCTACGCCGATATTCGGAGGAAACCTTTAGAGTTTCAGGAGGGAGAACATGTATTCCTAAAGGTTACGCCTACTACGGGGATAGGGAGAGCACTAAGAGTTAAGAAGCTATCACCCAGATTCATTGGGCCTTTTCAAATTCTTAAACGAATCGGGTCAGCTGCCTACCAAATAGCTTTACCCCCACATCTATCTAACCTTCACAATGTCTTTCATGTCTCCCAACTTAGAGGTTATCATCCGGACCCAAACCATGTTATAGAACTTGAGTCCATACAGTTAAAGGATGACTTGACATTTCAAGCCCCTCCTATTCAGATCGTTGATAGAGAAGTCAAGCTACTTAGAACGAAGCCTGTGCATCTAGTAAAAGTGGCTTGGGGTGGACCAGGAAATGAAGAATACACATGGGAATTAGAGGCAAACATGAGGAAAGATCATCCGAACTTTCCAGGTATGAAATTTTGAGGGCAAAATTTTTTTTTAGGTGGGTGGAAATGTAACATCCAAGATATATATATATACACATAAAAAATAAATAAATAAATAAAATTTAAATTAAGCTTTATTAGTTGGAATTTTCAAAATCCAATAATGTAGAAATGATGAGAGTGATTCAATGTTTTTATTAAAAAAAAAAAAACAAAAACGTGAATAGTGTTTTGCGGGCCCGCAGGCTCGCGGAGCTAAACCCTAGATTAGGGACCCAGGTACCCGAAATTTTGAAAATATGGGGATGAGGTTAGAAATACTTAGAAATGAAAATTTCATACTTAGAATTAATTTTCGGGTAATATTGGATTACCCGGTATGGTATTTTACCCGTTTGGCAAAATTTCGTGTGCGATTTTCAACACCGAAAGCAAATTTAACCTTTACAAAATGATTAACAATATATTTTTTTTCATTATATGAATGGCTAAGATTCAATTTTGAATTACAAAATTGAATCATAGCCATCCTTTTTATCTTTAAAGATTAGAAACTATCCTAATCTATTACTCAACATTATGACATCATCACCAATTATAAGATAAACTTGAATTCAAGCTTCTCCAAGAAGCTAAAGCTTCGGCCATTTCAGAAGGAAAAAGGCAGCAGCTGGTCCTCCATAGCCAAGAGCTTGAGTTTGCTTCCAAAATCCAAAAATCCTAGCTTAGAACCATCAAAACCTAATCTTTCCTTCACCAAAATTGATCTACACTTCAATCTCTACCTATCTAACCGATTAGAAATTCAAAACCTCATCATATTCACCTCATCCATCACTGATTAGAGGAGAGTTTGGAGGTGTTTTGGGAGTCTTGGAGTGAAGGACTCTCATCTTGGAGCAAGCTAGAGACAAAGAGAGACTAGCCTTCAAGTGTAGGGTTTTTCATAGTTCTTTCTCTTGAAAATTTTGCTAATCTGTTCTGACTGGGTTTATTTCGAAATTTTGATGGTATGTGGTTGATGATATATTGTTATTGATGTGTGAATTTTTGTGGTGGGTTTGGATGGTGTTAAAAAGGGGTTTTCACTAGATGAAATCTGGACTGGGCTGCTGGAGTTCAGGCTGTCCTGCAAGCAGCAATTATGCACGAATTTTCTGGTATATTTGTGGGTGTTTTCATAAGCTATAAAAATTATATGTTGAAGATAACACCTTAAACTAACTACATGAATTTTATTGGGTGTTAACTTTGAAGTTTACTACTTCAAAAAAATCAAGAACCGAATTGTGACTGGGGCTGCCTAAGTTGTTGAAACTGAAGCAATAAAGTTGCCCGATTTTATTATCATAGCAAATGATTGAATGAATCCTTGAAATTTTTACCTGAAGTTAATAACATATTGAGGTAGCACTGTGAATTTTATTGTGCACTAATTCAATCATTTTCTAGGGTTAAAAATTCTAAGAATCCGGGTCTGGTCTGTGAATTTGTGGTCCCTGACCACTAAATTTGTGCAATTTACTAAAGTAGCTAGAGAATTCTACTTGTCCTGAAATTTTTACAGGTTATTCTAGACATTTGGGAGTGTTAGTGAGAATTTTTGTGGCATATGAATTGGCCATTTGATATAGAAATAAAATGCTACTATTAGCATAGTGAATCAGCCCAAGTGCTGAAATGGAGAACTGCACTAAAATGATGATAAAATGACACTTAGCCCAGGCATAAATTATATTCATGCATGATAGTTACTTTAAAGAGTCATTTAAAAGATATAAATGAGACCCTAATGTGATTGAATGCCTCTGAATGATGTATGCCATGCCTTGTAAAAAGAGAAATACATGATACGGTAACATGACAAAAGAGAATCTATAACTCCTAACTGGGCATGTTTTAACCTATGGGAAAAGAAACAAGGCTTATACGAGTTAAAGAGGGAAGGCAAAAATAAGAACTTCCCTAAGAATGGTATGAGTCGGTAGACGTATCGGCTAGGAATAGAACTGTGTGTGATTCGGAGGTGAAAAAAAAAATGAAGTCCGATGATCACGAATAGGAATGAGCTCATGTCCTAGCAGTCTATTGTCCTTTATAAAATTATCCACTTAAGATGTTGCTAAATGTGAAATCAAGCCTTCCCTATATGAAAGAAAAGAGGTAACAGTATGAAATTAAGCTGGTTATTTATAAGATGATATGTACGATTATTATATTTGATAATTTTATCAGCATTTTTGTATGAGACCTAATATAATATTACTTACATGAATGACCTTATTAATTAGGCCTATCTATGCTAACGGGATTTCCCTACTGAGAATTTTATAATATTCTCATCCCTATGTGCATGTATGTTGTATTGTGCTCAGATCCAGATGCCGACCGTGATCTTCTTTCTTGATTCGCCGGAGTGGAGGTGGCATTATGACGCAGAGTTGGATTCGCTGTATGTAGTAGCGTATTCCCAAATCCGAGCGTATATTTTCTTCACTCGTTCCTTTAGTAGCTCCGTTTTCACTAGAGTTCGACCCAGGTTTTCCTTTTGATGGTGTGCCCCTTCACCTGGCACACCCAGCTGTGTTCATACCTCCTGCTGCACCACCTATGCCCCCTCCTGGAGATGGACCTTCTTCATCCTCCTCCTCGATTCAGACCCATCGGAGGTCCGACGCCCCGGTGGAGGTGAGGCCATCATCCCGATGGCCAACGGTTTCGCCTAGGAGGATGCTAGACCTATAGGGACTTTTGACTTGTATGTAGTTGCAGTGTACTTATGGGACCATGCCAGCCTAGGCTGATTCTATTTGAAGTTATAAGATCCATTTTATGTGTATACGATTTTTGGATCTTAATATGAGTAGGCTAGGCTTTATGTTATCGATAGGTCTTTTGGATAAAAGTCCCTATGTAGCATCGTAGGTGCTCTAACTTATCTCCTGGTTGCGCATATGTACAAAATATATGTATATAGTGGAGCTTTGGTGGTTGTTGTACCTTATGTTTATATTTTATTTTATGTTAATTGTTTATATCTCTCGATTAGTCTATAGTATAATCAGGGAGTAATACTCTCCTAATTACGATGCTACTGTTAGAGTAGTCCAGAGTGGTTAGGAGGGTGTTACATTATGGTATCAAAGGACTATCCTATCAGCCTGAGGATTGGACTGGCTATGCTTCCGTAGTAATTGTTATGCATTAAGATGCATATATAGATATATACGTGTGTATGACTGGTTAGAAATGTTGTAGGTTACTGCCACACTTGGAATGGTATTGAGCCTGATCAACTCAATATTTTGTTTGGTGTGACAGGAATCAATGACTTCAAATCGGCAAACAAGGAGTGGAGCAGGAAACAACGCTGAAACGATGAATACCTTTCGTGAGATGGCGGCGGCAATGAGAACAAGCTGCCGTTGCCAACCGAATGATGGAAAGACTGAACCGTAATGAGAATCAAAATCTGCCGGTAACCCTGGAGGAAATGAAGGGATGAGAATATTAGAAATTTGCTGAGTTTCGAAGGCAAATCCCCCGCCTTTTCGAGGAGCTTTTAACCCATGTAAAGCAGAAGAATGGATCAAGGCGATGGAAAAGATCTTCTCCGTTCTATAGAGATTCAAAAAGTGGCTTTTGCCACCTACATGCTAGAGGCAGATGCGGAATTTTGGTGGGTTGGCACCAGGGGATTATTTGAAGCTTCCGACTGAAGTTACCTGGGATGTCTTCAAAGAAGCTTTCTACCATAAATACTTCCTCCCTCCTGAGGAACGCGAAGGAGTTAGAGTTCATGGCTCTTAAACAAGGACCTATGAGTGTAGCGGAGTATCCTGCTAAATTTGAAGAGCTTTGCAAGTTTTCTACGATTTACCAACGAGACCCAGACGAAGCTTGGAAGTGTATGAAATACGAAGGGGGTTTACGTGAAGACATAGAAAGCTGTAAGCCTCCTGGAGATTGAGACTATCCTACTTTGGTAAATAAATGCCGGGCGAGGAGTCTAACAAGAAGCTAGCAAGCTTTAAGTATGCACAGAACAATGTCAGAAGAGGATTAGCACCCCAAGGCCCCCGATTCAAGCCTGTCAATCAGCCTAGGAGAAGATTTCCACCTAACAACAATAGTAACCGAGGGAAACAACTTCAGTCCCAGATACCAGAGATGGGACGAGAGTGCCCTAAGTGTGGAAAACACCATGGAAATAGGCCTTGCTGGGCAACACAAATTGTTTGTTTCGGCTGAAAAGGACACAAGATATTCGAGTGCCCCAACAAAAAAGTCAGCAACCCGCCCCAAACCACAACAACATGCACGCGTTTTCACTATAAGTGCCAAGGAAGCTTCTCAATCTGCCGAATCTATGGGGTAAGTGTGAAATAAATGGTAATATCCTAGGTATACCTGTATGATTCGGGTGCCACTCATTCTTTCATCTCCCATGATTGTGTACAAAAGTTACAATTATCTGTTCTGAATTGCCTTATGATCTTCTTGTATCTACTAACCTGGTCCTATTAGAACTTGTTATGCATGCATGAATCTTCCTCTTCAATAGGTACTAGGAGATTTATTGCTAACCTGGTTTGTCTTCCCTTGTCTTAGATGTAATCTTAGGTATGGATTGGCTAGTACCCAATGATGTTCTTTTACATTGCCCAAATAGAGTTGCTATGTTTCTTTCTACCTCACTTTCTACCCTGATCCCTTTTTCTTTTTACTTAGACCTAGTGACACCTAACTTTAGTAAGGTGGACCGTCAGGAATATGTTCTCCTCTCAGCTAGTGAAACTGAAGGTGATCATGAGTTGAGTGGAATCCCAGTGGTGAGAGAATATCCAGATGTCTTTCCAGAGGATATCCCAGAATTTCCTCCTGAAAGAGAAATTGAATTCTCCATTGAATTGATTGGAAAGGTCCTATTTCAATTTCCCCTTACATGTCCCCTTTGGAGTTGAAGGAATTAAAGTCAAGATTGAAGAGTTGTTGGGAAAACATTTCATTAGACCAAGTGCCTCTCCATGGGGAGCCCCTGTTCTCCTGTAAAGAAAAAGGATGGAGGTATGAGACTTTGTGTGGATTATAGGCAGTTGAATAAGGTGACAATCAAGAACAAATACCCTTTGCCAAGGATCGACGATCTCATGGATCAACTGAGAGGGCAACCGTATTTTCAAAGATCGATCTTAGAATCAGGTTACCATCAGATTTCGAGTTCGGGATGAGGACATTCCCAAACTGCTTTTAGGACTCGATATGGACATTATGAGTATAGGGTGATGTCGTTTGGATTAACCAATGCTCCTGTATTTATGGACTATATGAACCGAATCTTTCGCCCTTACTTGGATAAATTTGTGGTTGTCTTTATAGACGACATACTTATCTATTCAAGGACTGAGGAAGAGCATGTGAGCATCTTAGGATTGTGTTACAAATCCTAAGAGAAAGGAAATTGTATGCCAAGTTGTCAAAGTGTGAATTCTGGATGGAAGAAGTTAAGTTCTTAGGTCATATAGTGTCACAAGGGGAATCTCCGTAGATCCAAGTAAGGTGGAATGAGGACTTCATTGGGATCGACCAACAACAGTGACTGAGATTCGAAGTTTCCTTGGTTACAGGATACTATAGACGTTTTATTATGGGCTTCTCTCAGATAGCCCTACCTTTGACTAAGTTGACCCGAAAGAACACCCCTTTCAAGTGGAACGGAATGTGAAAATAGTTTCCAAGAGTTGAAGCAAAGGTTGACCATGGCCCCAGGATTAGTATTACCCGATCCTCATGAACCCTTCGAGGTCTATTGTGATGCTTCCAGGAAGGGTTTGGGATGTGTGTTAATGCAGAACCGAAACGTAGTCGCTTACGCTTCTCAAGCTGAAAACCCATGAAGTAAGCTATCCAACACACGATCTAGAACTTGCAGTGGTCTTTGCTCTAAAGATCTGCGACACCATCTATATGGTGTGCAGTTCAATGTTTTTTCTGACCACAAAAGTTTAAAATATCTTTTTGACCAGAAAGAATTAAATATGAGACAAAGGAGATGGATGGAGTTCCTTAAGGATTATGAGTTCAGTTTGAATTACCACCGGGTAAGGCGAATGTTGTTGCTGACGCCTCATGAAAACCTTAAGTGTAGCATGTTTGATGATTAAAGAGACGGAATTGGTGGAAAGCTTTAAAAAGCTTAGTTTGGATATGTCTGTGACCCTCAGGGTGTTATGTTAGGACAAATAAAGGTAACAAGTGAGTTTAAGGAGCGAATTTTGGCTGCACAACATGACGATTTAGGATTTCAGGAGATTTTGAAGTCTATCCAAGCAAAGAGGTTACTAGGATTTACTCAAGACCAGCAAGGTATATGGAGGTACAAGGGTAGTGTGTGTGTACCTGCAAGTGGTAATCTCAGAGATGAAATTTTAAAGGAGGCTCATAGGGCGAATTCACCATACACCCTGGGATTAGTAAAATGTATGCAGACCTCAAGAAGATGTTTTGGTGGTCGGGGATGAAGAGAGACATAGTAGAGTTTATTAGAAAGTGCCTAACTTGTCAGAGGATTAAAATAGAACATCAAAAGCCAGCTGGACCTTACAACCCTTAGAAATCCCGAATGGAAATGGGAAAGTATCTCCATGGATTTCGTAATGGGTTTGCCAAGGACGTCATCGGGTTGTGATGCTATATGGGTGATAGTGGATAGATTAACCAAATCTGCACACTTTTTACCCATTAAAGCTAGTTATCCGTTAGATAAATTAGCTTCCTTGTACATCCAAGAAATCGTGAGATTACATGGTATTCCTTCTTCAATAGTTTCTGATAGGGACCCGAGATTTACTTCAAGATTTTGGGGAGCTTTCCAAAAGGCTTTTGGAACCAAACTTTGTTTAAGTACGGCCTATCATCCTCAAACTGATGGACAACAGAACGTACCATACAAACCCTAGAAGATATGCTAAAGGCATGTGTGATCGAACAGAAAGGAAGTTGGGATAAGTTGCTTCCGTTGGTGGAATTTGCTTACAATAATAGCCATCACGCTAGTATTGGCATGGCCCCATATGAAGCTTTATATGGACGAAAATGTCAATCTCCGTTATGTTGGTACGACTTGAGGAGGCAGGGTTGTTGGGACCCGATTGGTGAACCGCAGAGCAAATTCAGAAATTCAGAAGTAAAATCTTGACTCATAGAGTCGTCAAAAGAGCTACGCCGATATTCGAGGAAACCTTTAGAGTTTCAGGAGGGAGAACATGTATTCCTAAAGGTTACGCCTACTACGGGGATAGGGAGAGCACTAAGAGTTAAGAAGCTATCACCCAGTTCATTGGGCCTTTCCAAATTCTTAAACGAATCGGGTAGCTGCCTACCAAATAGCTTTACCCCCACATCTATCTAACCTTCACAATGTCTTTCATGTCTCCCAACTTAGAGGTTATCATCCGGACCCAAACCATGTTATAGAACTTGAGTCCATACAGTTAAAGGATGACTTGACATTTCAAGCCCCTCCTATTCAGATCGTTGATAGAGAAGTCAAGCTACTTAGAACGAAGCCTGTGCATCTAGTAAAAGTGGCTTGGGGTGGACCAGGAAATGAAGAATACACATGGGAATTAGAGGCAAACATGAGGAAAGATCATCCTTTCCAGGTATGAAATTTTGAGGGCAAAATTTTTTTTTTAGGTGGGTGGAAATGTAACATCCAAGATATATATATATACACATAAAAAATAAATAAATAAATAAAATTTAAATTAAGCTTTATTAGTTGGAATTTTCAAAATCCAATAATGTAGAAATGATGAGAGTGATTCAATGTTTTTATTAAAAAAAAAAAAACAAAAACGTGAATAGTGTTTTGTGGGCCCCGCAGGCTGTAGTCTAAACCCTAGATTAGGGACCCAGGTACCCGAAATTTTGAAAATATGGGGATGAGGTTAGAAATACTTAGAAATGAAAATTTCATACTTAGAATTAATTTTCGGGTAATATTGGATTACCGGGTATTATTTTACCGTTTGGCAAAATTTCTGTGCGTTTTCAACATAAAGCAAATTTAACCTTTACAAAATGATTAACAATATATTTTTTTTCATTATATGAATGGCTAAGATTCAATTTTGAATTACAAAATTGAATCATAGCCATCCTTTTTATCTTTAAAGATTAGAAACTATCCTAATCTATTACTCAACATTATGACATCATCACCAATTATAAGATAAACTTGAATTCAAGCTTCTCCAAGAAGCTAAAGCTTCGGCCATTTCAGAAGGAAAAAGGCAGCAGCTGGTCCTCCATAGCCAAGAGCTTGAGTTTGCTTCCAAAATCCAAAAATCCTAGCTTAGAACCATCAAAACCTAATCTTTCCTTCACCAAAATTGATCTACACTTCAATCTCTACCTATCTAACCGATTAGAAATTCAAAACCTCATCATATTCACCTCATCCATCACTGATTAGAGGAGAGTTTGGAGGTGTTTTGGGAGTCTTGGAGTGAAGGACTCTCATCTTGGAGCAAGCTAGAGACAAAGAGAGACTAGCCTTCAAGTGTAGGGTTTTTCATAGTTCTTTCTCTTGAAAATTTTGCTAATCTGTTCTGACTGGGTTTATTTCGAAATTTTGATGGTATGTGGTTGATGATATATTGTTATTGATGTGTGAATTTTTGTGGTGGGTTTGGATGGTGTTAAAAAGGGGTTTTCACTAGATGAAATCTGGACTGGGCTGCTGGAGTTCAGGCTGTCCTGCAAGCAGCAATTATGCACGAATTTTCTGGTATATTTGTGGGTGTTTTCATAAGCTATAAAAATTATATGTTGAAGATAACACCTTAAACTAACTACATGAATTTTATTGGGTGTTAACTTTGAAGTTTACTACTTCAAAAAAATCAAGAACCGAATTGTGACTGGGGCTGCCTAAGTTGTTGAAACTGAAGCAATAAAGTTGCCCGATTTTATTATCATAGCAAATGATTGAATGAATCCTTGAAATTTTTACCTGAAGTTAATAACATATTGAGGTAGCACTGTGAATTTTATTGTGCACTAATTCAATCATTTTCTAGGGTTAAAAATTCTAAGAATCCGGGTCTGGTCTGTGAATTTGTGGTCCCTGACCACTAAATTTGTGCAATTTACTAAAGTAGCTAGAGAATTCTACTTGTCCTGAAATTTTTACAGGTTATTCTAGACATTTGGGAGTGTTAGTGAGAATTTTTGTGGCATATGAATTGGCCATTTGATATAGAAATAAAATGCTACTATTAGCATAGTGAATCAGCCCAAGTGCTGAAATGGCAGAACTGCACTAAAATGATGATAAAATGACACTTAGCCCAGGCATAAATTATATTCATGCATGATAGTTACTTTAAAGAGTCATTTAAAAGATATAAATGAGACCCTAATGTGATTGAATGCCTCTGAATGATGTATGCCATGCCTTGTAAAAAGAGAAATACATGATACGGTAACATGACAAAAGAGAATCTATAACTCCTAACTGGGCATGTTTTAACCTATGGGGAAAACAGAAACAAGGCTTATACGAGTTAAAGAGGGAAGGCAAAAATAAGAACTTTCCTAAGAATGGTATGAGTCGGTAGACGTATCGGCTAGGAATAGAACTGTGTGTGATTCGGAGGTGAAAAAAAAAATGAAGTCCGATGATCACGAATAGGAATGAGCTCATGTCCTAGCAGTCTATTGTCCTTTATAAAATTATCCATTAAGATGTTGCTAATGTGAAATCAAGCCTTCCCTATATGAAAGAAAAGAGGTAACAGGATGAAATTAAGCTTGTTATTTATAAGATGATATGTACGATTATTATATTTGATAATTTTATCAGCATTTTTGTATGAGACCTAATATAATATTACTTACATGAATGACCTTATTAATTAGGCCTATCTATGCTAACGGGATTTCCCCTGAGAATTTTATAATATTCTCATCCCTATGTGCATGTATGTTGTATTGTGCTCAGATCCCAGATGCCGACCGTGATCTTCTTTCTTGATTGCGGAGTGGAGGTGGCATTATGACGTTGGATTCGCTATATGTAGTAGCGTATTCCCAAATCCGAGCGTATATTTTCTTCACTCGTTCCTTTAGTAGCTCCGTTTTCACTAGAGTTCGACCCAGGTTTTCCTTTTGATGGTGTGCCCCTTCACCTGGCACACCCAGCTGTTGTTCATACCTCCTGCACCACCTATGCCCCCTCCTGGAGATGGACCTTCTTCATCCTCCTCCTCGGATTCAGACCCATGGAGGGTCCAACGCCCAGGTGGAGGTGAGGCCATCATCCCGATGGCCAATGGTTTGCCTAGGAGGATGCTAGACCTATAGGGACTTTTGACTTGTATGTAGTTGCAGTGTACTTATGGGACCATGCCCTGGCTTATTCATTTGAAGTTATAAGATCCATTTTATGTGTATACGATTTTTGGATCTTAATATGAGTAGGCTAGGCTTTATGTTATCGATAGGTCTTTTGGATAAAAGTCCCTATGTAGCATCGTAAGTGCTCTAACTTATCTCCTGGTTGCGCATATGTACAAAATATATGTATATAGTGGAGCTTTGGTGGTTGTTGTACCTTATGTTTATATTTTATTTTATGTTAATTGTTTATATCTCTCGATTAGTCTATAGTATAATAGGAGTAATACTCTCCTAATTACGATGCTACTGTTAGAGTATAGAGTGGTTAGAAGGGTGTTACATGGTGCACATATTTCATTCCTTTAGTGTCCTAGGTGACTTAAAATCTTGTCATCATCATCATTATTTTCCTTGGGGCCACCCTATACTCCACCCTTTTGGGAGTAATCTAGGTTATGAGCTCATACCTTACTAGTCGTCACTAGCATATACTTATCCCTTTTGATAAGTTAAAATCCCAACTCTACCCTTTTGAGAGAACGGGCTAGGGGGCAAGAATCACCTTTTCACCACCTCTAGTCTGATGGGTCTTAAAGGATCATTTTCTCAAGATCACCTTTTCACCACCTATAGTCTGATGGGTCCAAAGGATCATTTCCTCATGAGTTTAAGTCACCATTAAGTCTTAGCATGTTATATCATAATCATCAAGATGAATGAACATTCTCATTGTTTGCAATAGCAATTATAACATGCAAGCCATGAAATCATTCAATAATATCAAATTCTCAGTAGGCATTACATCATCATATAAACTTACATTCCAAAGCATCAAAAGATGTCATCTAAAATTTTCACAATAAAGCTCCCTTAAATAACCGAACTCTAAAATTGGATAACCTTAATTATCAAACTAATTACTTATGCATCTAAGGGATTTATTACCATCAATTATAAGCCTTAAGAACATTATTAGACTATATGGGGTAGCATAGACAGTAAGTTGTTCTTAAGGTTTTTAGTGTGCTAGAAGTTACGTTTTTAACCCTTCTCGTTACCGACTTTCCCTATGATGCTAAAATTAATTATTAAACCAATTATGAATCATTGTCCCTTATCTAAACATAATAATATCTGGTTCTTAAGGTCACTAAAGGCTCTGACAGAATGCATAAATTTCATTCTCTAAAGTTCTAGAAATCTTGCTTTTACGGTTTTCTAGGAAGCTAGTTTTATCTCTAACATGCATAGAATAAACCATATTTATCACAACTTCAAACATATTAAATCATCATCATTTATTGGTACTAATCTCATATTAGAAGTCGAATCATGAACCCATATAATTGTATAAAATCACATTTTAAGTGAACATAAAATATTAGTTTCCCATAGAATCCTTGCAAAGCTTTAAAACTCTTTTAGAAACTAATTCTTTTTGAAAGAATCTTCATAATTAAAATTCTCACTTAAGATAAAAGGAGCAAGTCTTGAGCTTAAGAGATTTATGTGATATCTTAGAATCATAAACATGCTATGCAACCTCATTTTAATCTTGTCATTATAAGGTGATAACTTGGAATTATAAACATGATATGCAAATCCATTTCTTTATCTTTAAGATTTAAGGTGATGACTTGAAAATTAAACATGATGCAAGAGCTTGAAATATAAACATGATGCAAGAAACTGGAGCGGTAGTTCGCATAGGACCAAGTGAAGGGAGAAGAGAATCTTAAGAAATCGGAGCGGCGGTAATCACACCGGTGAAGGGAGAAGAGAATTATTATTACATCTTTTTAAGCTCCAATCTCAAGACTTCTTAAAGAATCAATTCTTTAACTCCAATAATCTTATTTCTTTGCTTGTGATACTTGGGTAAGTCTTTGAGCTCTAGGATCTTTAGGTGATGACATAAAAATAAACATGTCATGCGTTGATTCTTTTAGCCATTATAAAATAAAGTGAGAACATAAAATAAATATGAGATGCAACTTCTTTATTATCTTTAGAGATTAAGTGACAACATGAAATATAAACATGAAATGCAAACTTGGAAATTTAAACATGAGTATGCAAGTCCATTTATTCATTCTTGAAATTTTAGTGATGACATAGAAAGTAAACATGATTATGCAAGGCATAAACTTAAACATGGATGCAAGTTCATTTGATTTCTTTACTAGAGCTCCTTCAAGACTTTATAGAAATACAAATTCAATATATATATCTTAACAAGACAAAGTGAGAAATACATCTTTCAAATTCTAAACTCAAGATCATAAAATCATCATAAAAACATCATTCTTTAAAGTTTTGCATCAAGTGGAACTTTCAAGCTTTAGAGGCCTAACTTGTGATGGATTCACAACCCACCTTCAAGGTCCTCATCATCAAGCCATCATCTTAGTCCCACCTAGGCCATATGGCCGAATTGGTTAAAGAAAAAGGAAGAAGAAAACCAAATGGAAAAACTAGAGAAAATCCATGAAATCATCATTTTGAACCAAGAACAACACTTAGCAAAACATAGAAATAAACTTAAAAACAACTCCCTACCTAATCTGATTTGAAGGAAAGGAAGAGAACTTGGTTTCTTGGAGTGAAATGAAAGAAAATATTCTTGAAAGGTTGAAGAAAGAATTTCAGCCAAGGGGGAAGAAAGAAAGAAAGTTTTTGAGCTTAGGAAAAACTAGAAGTTGTGAAATTTTTGAGCAAGCTCTAATGACTTCTAAGCATGCCTATTTATAGAAGAATTCAAGCTCATAAATGGACAAGAGGAGAAGGAAAATCTGATTCAATTTGAGGAGGAGACAAGGAAGGAAAAATCATCTTGTTTGGTGGCTTAAAACATGGAATCATGTTTCAAAGTTCCTTGTTTTATGGTGATTTTTGGCATTATGTTTTAGTGTAATTTTTTGGTGTATTATGGCTGCATTATTTCGTGCATTACAGCCTCATGGAAGAGGGTTTTGTGTGTTCCATGTATTATTTAGGTGTAGGCAAGGTATTCATGCAATTTAGAGAATTTACGGTTAAGGGCTTAGGTGAATTAGTAAGCAATTTGAGTGTTTTAAAGCAATTTTAGGTTCTAATCAATTTAAATAAATAATTTTGACTCTAGATTAATAATTAGAATTTAATAAGCTTTAATTTGAGCCTAATATTGCTTAGGTTTCGTTAGCGAATCAAAAATCTCAAAATTTGTAAAACTTGCACAAAGGCAGGGGCAAAACGGTCATTTTACTTAAAAATTGCCGAGACCACCCGAGCTTAACCAATGGTTAATCATGGCTTAAAAACACCTTTTAACACATTTTAGTGAGGTTCGGCTAAGTCGGCACGCAATGGAGTTAAAACGCCGCAAGGGCGTTTTGGTCATTTCGCGCGTCGGAGCTCAAAATTAGGATTCTTCTCCTCTATTAACACACATAACACAAACAATCCCTTATTAACATCAAAACATCCCCTTGAGGATGGGTGGGGCCCACGATCCTCATTTCTGAGTAAAATAACCTCAGGGCATTTTGGTCATTTTACACGTACAGAAAATTGGGGTTTGCAATACTTGCACGAATTGCTCCTAACTTCTCTTCTAACGTTATATTCCTTTATTAAGGATTGTTTGGTCTCAAATTTTATATAATATTTACCTACGTAATTCGGTAATTCTTAATGACAGTAAAAATTACAGTAAAAATTGGGGCGTTACATTACTCCCCTCCTTAAAAAGAATTTCGCCTTCGAAATTCGTTACCTGAGAACTCTGGATCCTGTGCTTGCATATATGATTCCAGCTTCCATGTAACTTCTTCGGTTTCACCTCGTGCCCATGCTACTTTGACTAGGGGTCCAGCCTTGTTCCTAACTGCTTAAACGTTAGGTCATCTCTTAATTGTACATGTTCTGGCTCTAGTACATGACTTGGGTCAGAATGATATTTCCTTAACTGGAGACATGGAAAACATCATGAAGGTTGGGACTCTGGGTAGGCTATACGGTAGGCTACAGATCCTATTTTGCTAAGGATTTCAAACGGACCAAGAAATCTGGGTTCAATTTCTTTACTTTCATTGCTCGGCCTATGCCTGTGGTGGGAGTGATTCTTAGGAACACATGGTCCCTTCTTGAAAATCTAGCGGTTTTCGCCGCTTGTCCGCATAGTTTTCTCTCGACTTGAGATAGAATCTTATCCTAATCTTCTTGATTTGTTCCGTCGTTTCCTCACAATATCTTCCAGTAGACTTTGCTCTCGGGCTCATACCAACATAGAGGTGATTGACACTTCCGTCCATAGAGGGCCTCGTATGGTGCCATACCGATACTTGCATGATAACTGTTGTTATATGCAAATTCAATAATAAGGTACTTATCCCAACTCCCTCTTTGATCTAAAACACATGCCCTTAACATGTCCTTCAAAGTTTGGATAGTTCTTTCAGATTGACCGTCCGTTGGGGTGATAAGCATGCTCAACAGCTTGAACCAAACGCCTTCTGAAAAGCTCCCAAAATCATGACATAAATCGCGGATCCCGATCCGAATTATTCGACGGTACTCCATGTAATCTTACTATCTCCTGATATATAACGTGCTAACCTATCCAAGGAATAAGTCACCTTAATAGGTAAAAAGTGGGCTGACTTAGTCAACCGATCCACTATTACCCAAATGGCGTCATGATTCGCTTGGTCCTCGGAGTCCAGTTACAAAATCCATGGAGATACTATTCCACTTCCACTCGGGGATTGGTAGGGGTTGCAACATTCCAGAGGGTCTTTGGTGCTCAATCTTCACCTTTTGACACACCAAGCACATATTCACCCATGTGCACACATCTTTCTTCAATCCAGGCCACCAAAACATCTTCTTCAAATCTTGATACATCTTGGTGGCACCAGGATGAAGGGTGAAATGACTCTTATGGGCTTCTTCCAAAATATCCTTTCGGAGGTCACCACTAGCAGGTACACAAATACGACCTTCAAACCTCCACAAACTATCATTCCCTTGGTAAAACCCTTCAACTTATTAGCTCTTACCGCCTCTAAGGTTTCTTGAAATTCCATATCTTCCCTTTGGGCTTGAGCAATTCTTTCCTTGAATTCACTTGTCACACTAAGATGGCAAGCTCTTATGCCCTTAGTGGTCAAGGTCATCCCTAGGTTTAGGTCTCTAAACTGCTCAATTAACTTAACCTCCTTCACCATCAAATGGGATACTTGTAAGGATTTCCTACTTAGGGCATCGGCTACAACGTTAGCTTTGCCTGATGATAGTTTAACCCGAAATCATAATCTTTTAAGAACTCCATCCACCTTCTTTGCCTCATGTTTAGCTCTTTTTGATCAAAGAGATATTTCAAACTCTTGTGATTGGAGAACACCTCAAACTTAACGCCATATAAATGGTGTCTCCAAATCTTCAGAGCAAACACGACGGCGGCTAATTCAAGGTCATGGGTAGGGTAATTTGCCTCATGTGGCTTGAGTTGCCTCGACGCATAGGCCACCACTTGCCTATCTTGCATCAGTACACAACCCAAACCCTTCCTCGAAGCATCACAGTATACTTCGAAAGGCACATTGGGGTCGGGTAATACCAAAAGGGGTTGAGGTTAGCTTGTGTTTTAGCTCTTGAAAGCTCTTTTCACACTCCGGGTCCATGAAAAAGGGGTGTTCTTCCTAGTCAGCTTGGTCAGAGGTAGGGAAATCTGGAAAATCCCTTGATAAACCGACGGTAATAACCGGCTAAACCCAAAAAGCTCCTTACTTCAGTTACCGTGGTTGGTCTTTCCAGTCACAACCGTTTTGACCTTACTAGGATCTACAGCAATTCCTCTCTTAGACACTACATGCCCTAAAAATTTCACCTCATCCAACCAGAATTCACACTTAGAAAGCTTGGCATATAGTTTCTTTTCCTTCAGGATTTCCAGGACTATGGTTAGGTGGCATTCATGCTCCTCGTGGGTCTTAGAGTAGATGAGAATATCATCTATGAAGACAACCACGAACTGATCTAAATAGGGTCTAAAGATCCTATTCATGTAATCCATAAAAATTGCTGGAGCATTGGTTAATCCAAAGGACATTACTGCAAACTCAAAATGGCCGTATCAAGTGCAAAAGGCCGTTTTCGGTATATCTTCATCTCTTACTCTAATCTGGTGGTAACCTGACCTCAAATCAATCTTAGAAAACACTGTTGCACCTTTAAGCTGGTCCATCAAGTCATCTATCCTAGGCAAAGGGTATTTGTTCTTCACTGTCACTTTATTCAATTGCCTATAGTCAACACACATCCTCATACTCCCATCCTTTTCTTCACAAACAACACAGGGCTCCCCAAGGTGAAGCACTAGGCCTAACAAACTTTTTCTCCAATAAATCCTCTAATTGAGCTTTCAACTCGGTCAATTCTAATGGGGACATCCTGATGGGGCTATGGATATGGGACCTACACCGAAGCAATTCTATGGAAAACTCTATCTCTCTCTTGGGGAAACTCTGGTATCTCATCTGGAAATACTTCGGGATAATTCCTTACTATTGGTATCTCATCGATACTTTGCTCAAAGTCTACATCACTAGTGGCTAGGAAAATATAACCTTTATTCTCACCCTTACCACAGTCCATTATGTATAGACTTATGGGTTTCTTAGATTCAATGGGAACAGGAAGAAAGGTGATGGTTTTCTCATAGGCTTAACAATACACGGTTGGCCTCAAGCCAATCCATGCCAAGAATCACATCTAAACCTTGCATGGGTAAGCAAATGAGATCTAAAACAAAGGATCTATTCTCTATAACAAAATTGCAATCTAGACAACATCTACAAGTCCTAACGGGTTTTCCAGGAGGGTAGAAACAATAAGGTCAAAAGGAAGCTCAGTCACATGCAAGTTAAGGCTTTTAACACATGAGTAGGAAATAAAAGAATGGGAAGTGCCAATCATATAGTACAATTAAGTCTTTTCCATACATGTTACACTTACCTTCCATGAGATTCCGTGACTTCGTTTCTTCAACATTAACGGTAAAAACCCTTCCTTGATATTGCGGCTTGGGATTGGGGTTGGCGGGTTCCTCTCCATGTATTCTCGAGAGTAGTGGCTCCTTTCCACACGATAGCATACATTTGTTCGGCTCCAGGCATGCTCCCATGATTCTTGCCGCACTTGGGACATCCATGGATGGTGGGGGTTGTGGAGGTGCTGCTGGACCCCTTTGTGGTGCTTTCCCCTTGTTGTTGTTATTGTTGTTGTTGTGATTGTTGTTGGGGTTGTTGTTGTAGCGGTTGTTGTTGTTGTTCGGCCTTCCTTGTTGAAAGTTCCTTTGTGGACCTTGGGGTCTCGATTGAGGTGGGAATGGGGGTTTTTTGCCTCTGAACGTTGACCTTGAGGTGTCAGCTTTTGGTGATATTATTCGGACTTTGAGGTGCTCAACTTTCTCTGCCCTTCTTCAATGATGTGGCATTTGTTAACTAGGGTAGAGAAATCCCTAATCTCCAAATGCGCAACTCCACATTAAGCTCCGCCTTTAAACTTGACTCGTATTTAATGCATTTCCAATAGTCGTCGGGTTACCCTGATACATCCTTGAGAACTTAATAAGTTCCTCAAATCTGGCAGTGTACCGGGCTACATTCATGTTTCCTTGGACAAGTTGCATAAACTCAATGTCCTTGGCATTTTTGACCGACTCTGGAAATACTTCTCATAAAAATGGACCTTAAATAGTTCCCAATCAATGTCCATGTCCGCCCTCTTGGAGCCTTCGGCACCTGTCCACCAAAAGCCGGCATCACCTTCAAGCATATGGGTAGCGAAGGTGACCTTTTGCTCCTCTGAGCATGGGACTAGCAAAGACCTTCTCAATATTTTGAATCCATTCATCTGCAACATTTGGATTGAGGGTCCCCTTGAAACTGGCGGGTTCGCCTTATGAAACTCCCCAAAACGAGCATGTTTGGGAATCTCATGGCCTTGATTCGCATTAGCTTGGCGATCTTGATCCATTCGATCCATCATCATTCTCATTGTCCTTGCCACATCACGGAGTGCTTCGGCGGTCTCATTGTTCTGTTATTCTATGCCGCGTTCCTAGTCTGTTGTCGACGTGCCATTGGTCCCTATACACACAAAACAGCAACACTGAGGTGATCAAGCTCAACATTCCATGCAAAGTGAGCAAGTTACCATGGCACGTGCAACATACAGTCATGCATCTCTAATCCTCAAGCTCATCCTAATGATAAACATATACACATGACATTTCTAACGTAGTATGCTTTAGAAGCATAGCTAGTCCAATCATCAAGCTCCGTGAGACCGAACCTTGATACCAAAATGTAACACCCTAATAATTAACCCAATACACCTAGGCAGGATCTGATTAATTACTAGACTTTACTCTTTGCTTCAGTTCCTTAATCATGCTTTGAAAATACTTAGTGAAATTACGAGCCATTTTTTTTTAAACATAATTGAAAACGTGAGCCGCGCTTAACGTGAATGATTTAGCAAAATTTAAAAGACACATAGGAATTTACAAACATCACATCATAATATATTGGCTCCATCATACAGCATCCATAATTACATATCATATAGATATTTTGCCTACCAACAGAATAAGACTAAGTGTAGGCAATCTAACAAAACATAAATAATATATGGATGGAAGGACATCCATTAATGGCACCTAGTAATAACACTCCAGGGATAGGGATAGATATCTGAAATATACGAGTGAAACTAGCAGGATCAAGTTCAGCTACCTGACAGCCTCAATGTGATTCACGAACGCTTCCTTCGTTTCTGAAGACGAGATGGAAAGAAAAATAGAGGGAGTGAGAAACTTATAAAAAGAATCTCATAGGGTACTCACCTCATGATGCATTGTGTCATCATCATCGTCCCCAGGAACCTCGGGTTATTATGAAATAGTGAGCATGCTAAGATTGATTTATTAAGTTCGAAAATATACTTTACCGAGGTTCGTCCTTTAATCATGCGTCTTATAATGCATCATAAACTTAGCATGTCATGTTTATAATGAACTTTTCCTTTTATCAACACATCGTATTCTTCATCATCATATCATAAATACTATGCATAAAAGAACATCATATTTTTCATCATCAAATCATAAATACTATGCATAGAAGAACATCATATTTCTCATCATCATATCATAAATACTATGCATAGAAGAACATCATATTTCCCATCATCATCTCATAAAATGCTATGCAGAAGAACATCATACCATAATAGCTATTCACAAGACATGGTGCACATATTTCATTCCTTTAGTGTCCTAGGTGACTTAAAATCTTGTCATCATCATCATTATTTTCCTGGGGCCACCCTATACTCCACCCTTTTGGGAGTAATCTAGGTTATGAGCTCATACCTTACTAGTCGTCACTAGCATATACTTATCCCTTTTGATAAGTTAAAATCCCAACTCTACCCTTTTGAGAGAACGGGCTAGGGGCAAGAATCACCTTTTCACCACCTCTAGTCTGATGGGTCTTAAAGGATCATTTTCTCAAGATCACCTTTTCACCACCTATAGTCTGATGGGTCCAAAGGATCATTTCCTCATGAGTTTAAGTCACCATTAAGTCTTAGCATGTTATATCATAATCATCAAGATGCATGAACATTCTCATTGTTTGCAATAGCAATTATAACATGCAAGCCATGAAATCATTCAATAATATCAAATTCTCAGTAGGCATTACATCATCATATAACTTACATTCCAAAGCATCAAAAGATGTCATCTAAAATTTTCACAATAAAGCTCCCTTAAATAACCGAACTCTAAAATTGGGTAACCTTAATTATCAAACTAATTACTTATGCATCTAAGGGATTTATTACCATCAATTATAAGCCTTAAGAACATTATTAGACTATATGGGATAGCATAGACAGTAAGTTGTTCTTAAGGTTTTACGTGTGCTAGAAGTTACATTTTTAACCCTTTCTCGTTACCGGCTTTCCCTATGATGCTAAAATTAATTACTAAACCAATTATGAATCATTGTCCCTTATCTAAACATAATAATATCTGGTTCTTAAGGTCACTAAAGGCTCTGGACAGAATGCATAAATTTCATTCTCTAAAGTTCTAGAAATCTTGCTTTTACGGTTTTCTAGGAAGCTAGTTTTATCTCTAACATGCATAGAATAAACCATAATTATCACAACTTCAAACATATTAAATCATCATCATTTATTGGTACTAATCTCATATCAGAAGCCGAATCATGAACCTCATATAATTGTATAAAATCACATTTTAAGTGAACATAAAATATTAGTTTCCGTAGAATCCTTGCAAAGCTTTAAAACTCTTTTAGAAACTAATTCTTTTTGAAAGAATCTTCATAATTAAAATTCTCACTTAAGATAAAAGGAGCAAGTCTTGAGCTTAAGAGATTTATGTGATATCTTAGAATCATAAACATGCTATGCAACCTCATTTTAATCTTGTCATTATAAGGTGATAACTTGGAATTATAAACATGATATGCAAATCCATTTCTTTATCTTTAAGATTTAAGGTGATGACTTGAAAATTAAACATGATGCAAGAGCTTGAAATATAAACATGATGCAAGAAACTGAGCGGCGTAGTCCGCAAGGACCAGTGGAGAAGAGAATCTTAAGAAATCAGCGGTAATCCGCATGGAACCGGTGAAGGGAGAAGAGAATTATTATTACATCTTTTTAAGCTCCAATCTCAAGACTTCTTAAAGAATCAATTCTTTAACTCCAATAATCTTATTTCTTTGCTTGTGATACTTGGGTAAGTCTTTGAGCTCTAGGATCTTTAGGTGATGACATAAAAATAAACATGTCATGCGTTGATTCTTTTAGCCATTATAAAATAAAGTGAGAACATAAAATAAATATGAGATGCAACTTCTTTATTATCTTTAGAGATTAAGTGACAACATGAAATATAAACATGAAATGCAAACTTGGAAATTTAAACATGAGTATGCAAGTCCATTTATTCATTCTTGAAATTTTAGTGATGACATAGAAAGTAAACATGATTATGCAAGGCATAAACTTAAACATGGATGCAAGTTCATTTGATTTCTTTACTAGAGCTCCTTCAAGACTTTATAGAAATACAAATTCAATATATATATCTTAACAAGACAAAGTGAGAAATACATCTTTCAAATTCTAAACTCAAGATCATAAAAACATCATTCTTTAAAGTTTTGCATCAAGTGGAACTTTCAAGCTTTAGAGGCCTAACTTGTGATGGATTCACAACCCACCTTCAAGGTCCTCATCATCAAGCCATCATCTTAGTCCCACCTAGGCCATATGGCCGAATTGGTTAAAGAAAAAGGAAGAAGAAAACCAAATGGAAAAACTAGAGAAAATCCATGAAATCATCATTTTGAACCAAGAACAACACTTAGCAAAACATAGAAATAAACTTAAAAACAACTCCCTACCTAATCTGATTTGAAGGAAAGGAAGAGAACTTGGTTTCTTGGAGTGAAATGAAAGAAAATATTCTTGAAAGGTTGAAGAAAGAATTTCAGCCAAGGGGGAAGAAAGAAAGAAAGTTTTTGAGCTTAGGAAAACTTGAAGTTGTGAAATTTTTGAGCAAGTCTCTAATGACTTCTAAGCATGCCTATTTATAGAAGAATTCAAGCTCATAAATGGACAAGAGGAGAAGGAAAATCTGATTCAATTTGAGGAGGAGACAAGGAAGGAAAAATCATCTTGTTTGGTGGCTTAAAACATGGAATCATGTTTCAAAGTTCCTTGTTTTATGGTGATTTTTGGCATTATGTTTTAGTGTAATTTTTTGGTGTATTATGGCTGCATTATTTCGTGCATTACAGCCTCATGGAAGAGGGTTTTGTGTGTTCCATGTATTATTTAGGTGTAGGCAAGGTATTCATGCAATTTAGAGAATTTACGGTTAAGGGCTTAGGTGAATTAGTAAGCAATTTGAGTGTTTTAAAGCAATTTTAGGTTCTAATCAATTTAAATAAATAATTTTGACTCTAGATTAATAATTAGAATTTAATAAGCTTTAATTTGAGCCTAATATTGCTTAGGTTTCGTTAGACGAATCAAAAATCTCAAAATTTGTAAAACTACAAAGACAGGGGAAAACGGTCATTTTACTTAAAAATTGCCTAAGACCACCCGAGCTTAACCAATGGTTAATCATGGCTTAAAAACACCTTTTAACACATTTTAGTGAGGTTCGGCTAACGGCACGCAATCGGAGTTAAAATAGCCGCAAGGGCGTTTTGGTCATTTCGCGTCGAAGCTCAAAATTAGGATTCTTCTCCTCTATTAACACACATAACACAAACAATCCCTTATTAACATCAAAACATCCCCTTGAGGACGGGTGGGGCCCACGATCCTCATTTTCTGAGTAAAATAACCTCAGGGCATTTTGGTCATTTTACACGAATTGGGGTTTGCAATACTTGCACGAATTGCTCCTAACTTCTCTTCTAACGTTATATTCCTTTATTAAGGATTGTTTGGTCTCAAATTTTATATAATATTTACCTATGGTAATTCGGTAATTCTTAATGACAGTAAAAATTACAGTAAAAATTGGGCGTTACATTCCTAGTCATGGAATCTTGAATAGTTTTTTCTTTTCAATTCCTTAAATTAAGGAATTGTGCCATACCTCATTTGACTAAGAAAAGGAATTTAATTTGTTAATCTAGTATGACCACTCCTAATCAAGTCTTGACAACCTTAATTAGCCAATTACCTCACCTAAACACTTTCTTACAACTCCTAATCAAAACCTTAATCAAAGAAACACCTAAACACATCCTTAAACCACAATTACATGAACAAAAACCCTTCCCCTTGGCTGTTATGTTGGCTGAAATCCCTTCCCCAAAATTGTGTCACATGTTGAATTTCTCTTCACTCAAAGGCTATGCTTCAAGCCATACCATGACCCATACTTGTGCCTATACTCAGCCATGCTTGTGCCCATACTCAAAGTCATACCTTGTAAGAGATATTTCTTCTCCTTCCTACCCCAAGTGACCGGCCACTTCTCCTCCTCTAGGCCATCCATGAGCTCTCAATCTTCTATAAATATACTAGCTTGAAAGCTCCTTGAATGTTTACACACTTGAGCAAACTTCAAGCTTTTTTCCCAAACTCAAAGAACCTCTTTTACTCCTCCCTTGGCCAAGTTCTTCATCAATTTTCCAAGAAGGATTTCCTTCTCTTTTGCTCTCAAGAAACAAAGCTTTCCTTCCTCTCTTCAAGACTTCTTTAGGTAGGGGTTTATTTTCCAAGTTTTGTGTGCTTCCTTTAAGGAAGAGTTCTAGTGTTTCTCTTGGTTTTCTTAAGTTCTTCTTCTCTCCTTTTATTTTCGGCCTAGAGCCTTTGTTGAGAAAAACTTTAGCTTGATGATGAGGTTTCAAGATAATAGACTTGTGATGCCATGTGAGAAACATCTAAAGCTTGAAACAACTTAGTCTTGGACCATACATGCTTGTGTTTCTTTCTCTTCCTTGGTTTTATTTTTTGGTTCCTTTTTCTTTTCCCCTTGAATGATTTCGATTTCCTTTTCTTTTGTTTGAACAAAGTTTGCTAAAAAATTGTGTAGATCACAAAAGCTTTGCTAAAGAAAAATTAATCACATGTTTTCAAAAAGCTCTAAGCTTACCCTTGCCAACCTTAAAGTTGGATGGCCGTTCTAAGAGTTTACTCTAGATTGAAGCCCATGAGTAATAAAATAAAGAATATGAATAGTTTTATTTATGATGTTTTGTTGAGTGTTGGTGCTTTCGTCTTAGCCCACACTCATGAGCTTGATGATGAAGTTCAAACCAAAGTCTTCTTTGAAGATTTGGTGCTAAGGACTCTAAAGCTCATCCCCATTTGTTCAAGATACATGTTAGGTTAGGCTAGTAATGTCCCTCTAAAAGTCTTGCAAGAGCTCTAATAAAGATAAAACAAATTGCATTCATGTTTAAGTTTATGCCTTGCATAGCATGTTTATTTTGATGCCATTACTAAACTCTCAAGAACAACTAAGTGAACTTGCATTGTCATGTTTATTTTCCCAAGCTTGCATTTCATGTTTACATTTCAAGTCATCACTTAAACTCAAAGATAATAATGAGGTTGCATCTTATATTTATTTTATGCACTCACTTTATTTTATAAAATAGTAAAATAGTGCATTTCATGTTTAAGTTTATGTTATCACCTAAATACCCTAGAGCCTAAAGACTTGCCCTAAGTATCTTCAAAGGGGAACTTTAACAAAAAAAAAATGGATGTGTTTTAGTATGATACAATGATGGTTTGATTTCGTAAAACGTAAGGATGATTTTAGGAAGATGTTGGAAAAATGTTTTATGAGGTCTCAAGGTGTTTAAATAGCTTGGAATGTGTCAAAAATCATGTTTTCTCAAATTCCAGGTTCTGGTAGTTGATTACCAGCTTATGTAATCAATTACCAGAGTGGTTTTGAAGGGTTTTTAGTTTTGGTAATCGATTACCATAAAATGTAATCGATTATCAAGGCTGTTCTTCATGCCTAGAATCAGTCCTTAAAACTGTAACACCCTAACTTTCACCTCACACGCTCGAGTCGCATTTGGCTAGTTATTAGACGTTACGCCTTTTGTTTCAAAACTTGACTTATCTTTATTTAAAATACGGGTAATAAAATATGACTAAATTTTTCTTTTTGAATTTAAGATTTAAAATGCGAGCGCGCGTGCGCATACATAACGATTAATACACACATGATATAGCTAACATATACCTATTATCATAGCATATAGGAACAAGTCATGGAATAGTCACAACATAATTTATATTAACATATCATAGTCACATCATAACGACGATGTCCTTCGAACATGAGGACATCTCAAGATACTAAACATAACAAAAGATGAACGTACACGAACCCAACACTAGACATTACTATAACTTTTCTAGACTAATCTTCGCGCTTCCGCTAACCTCTTCCGATGGGTAGCGTGGTTCCTAAACTTGCGCCTCACAAAGGATCACGAACATCCGCATCACTCGCCTCTGGAGACGACACGAAAGAAAGGAAAAAGGATGAGAAATCTATATAAGATTCTCAGGAGGCTTCCCGACTCTAACACAAGTGTCATCGTCGTCGCCCCAGCCACTTCGGGTTTCGTTATAAAAGGGGTGTTCATGCATAGGTTCAGTTTTAATTTCTCAAAGCTTATTATCCGAAGTGGGTTTCTTTTAGCATGTGTCTTCATGTTATGAATGCAGCAGATATTGTATGTATGCATGGCAATATGACAGTACACGTAGATAACACATTTTACTTAATCAAAGCATCATGAAACTTCAATGAAACATATGCATGTGCATCTTTTACGTTATCATAATTGAACTTGTGAGTTCCTTTCATGAATTTTTCACTTTTTCATTTCTTATCATTTTCCATTTTCCATTTTCCACCCTTGTCATAGCCACCAAAATCCATCCAACATGCCGCCCCGTGATTTTATCATAGCCACCAATCTCCTAATCACCTATCGCCTAGGAATGAGCTCATCCTAACTAGCCGTCGCTAGATTTATACGGGGAAAAATAGAGGGGGAATCATATGTCTTTCTTTGATCACCCCGTACAACCCTTAACTGGGAAGTCATAATGGGATCATTTCCTCATTAACATATCTCTTTTTGGATTCATCATACAACCCTTAACTCGGGAAGTCATAATGGGATCATTTCCTCATTAACATATCTATTTTCTTTCTTCGAAACGCATCAACTAGTTAAGACCAGTGACTTTGTCCGCTTCGGTATGGCTGACGTCCATACCCCACAGTTTACTTTCTCACCATAGCAGGAGAAATGCGTTTCGGCATATAACTTTTACATTAACATACCATTTATGCAACATGAGCATGGAATCATTTTAAAACATATCATATACTTTTCTCATATGCAACGTTATAACATTTCAAGTAACATTCATCACGTCATATACATTTCAAGTAAATAATCAAGAAAGACTTCAATACACATAGGCATTCTCATCATAATTTCATTCATCATATCATGTACATTCCCATTAAGTAATCATGTGAAAAGGCAACATCACATAAGCATCCATATCATAGGTTCATCCTATTAAAATCAAAACACTCATTTTTGGCACATTTAGGTCCTGGTAATCGATTATAGGTGTTGGTAATCGATTACAGAGACAAAACCTATTTCTAGGAAAAGATGAACATCATGGTAATCGATTACATGAACTGGTAATCGATTACATGAGTCTAAACTGGTTCTGGGTATGGAGAACACCCTTGGTAATCGATTACTATAACCCAGAATCTCATAAATTGCTTTCCTGGTAATCGATCACATAGCCCAGTAATCGATTACCAGAATCCTTTTTAAAAACTAAACTTTCTAACACATTATCAAGTATCCTTCCTTTCCAAAAACACTTTATCACACCTTTCTAAAAATTCTTTGAAATCATTATCATATTTCCACAATTTAAAACCAACATTGTAAAGAAATAAATCTCAACACTCATAAAAACAAACATAAAGGAAACTACTTCATATTCTTTATTTTATTGCTCATATGCTTCAATCTAGCGTGGATTTAAACGGCCGACCAACTTTAAGGTTGGCAAGGGTAAGCTTAGAGCTTTTTGAAAACATGTGATTAAGTCCTTCAAACAACTTTTAGTGATCTACTTAACATTTATATCAAACTTTTTATAACAAAAGGAAATGGAAACCGAAACCATTAAGGGAAAAAGGAAACAAGAACTGAAAACTTTGAACAAGGAAAGGAAAGGAAACTGAAATCATTTATGGTCCAAGACCAAGTTTTCAAGCTTTAGAGGTTTCATTGTGATGAACTCAAAGTCATCATCTAGAACTCTCATCATCAAGCTATCATGAAACATCATCAATGGCTTTGAAGGCCGAACATGTAAGGAAAAGAAAGAACTTGAAAGAAAACTCCCTACCTAGTGGTGAAGAGGAAAGCTTGGTTCTTGAAGCAAGTTGAGAAGAACAACTTCTTCCTTAATGCTTGATGATTTTCGGCCAAGGCAAGGAGGCAAAGAAGATGAGGTGTTTTCTTTGTGAGCTTGAGGAGGTGAAGAAAAGGAAAGGAACTCTTGAGTCTTGAGAGAAAAAGAAGAACTCAAGATTACTCTTTGAAGCTAATCTTGGCAAATGAACAAAATGCAACCAAGCTCATCCAAGCATGGTATTTATAGAGGGAATGAGACCTTATGGCTGATTTGGAGAGGAAGGCTTGGCCTCATGTTCCATGAGGTGAGAATTTGCTTCATGGAGGCATGGTGAGGTATGGTGGAAAGTATGGGCAAAGCATGGGCAAGGCATAGGCATTTTTGTGTGTAAAAATAAATCAACATGTGAGGAATGGGGAGGGAATTTTTGGTCAGATTATGCAGCCAAGGGGGAGGGAAAATCTCTCATTTAATTGTGGTTTAATGATGTGTTTAGGTGTGTCTTTGATTAGGCTTTTGATTAGGCATTTGTAAGCAAGTGTTTAGGTGATAAAATGGCTAATTAAGGTGGTTCAAGACTTGATTAAGGAGTGGTCATACTAAATTAGAGAATTAAAACCATACTTTAGTCAAATCAAATCATAGACACAATTCCATGATTTAAGGAATTGGAGAGAGAAAACACTATTCATGAAAATGTGACATAATGTCTTAAATTCAAGAATAGGATTTTGAGCTTCTATAAGCAATCTTAGGTTCTAATCAACCTTGATTAATTATTTTGACTCTAGATTAGTAATTAGAATTTACTAATCTTTAATTAGAGCCTAATATTGCTTAGGTTTCGCTAATCGTGTCATTTCGGCCAGAATGCACTTAGCTAGGGGTAAAACGGTAATTTTTCACTAAAACTACGGGGCCACTGGGCTTATCCCGACATAAAACATTACTTAAAAACATCATTTAAAACCTTTTGGTGAAGTCGGGTTCAAGGCCGTAAACGAGGTTAAATAGCCACAGGGGCATTTTGGTAATTTCGCGTGAACTCAAAAATGAGATTCTTCTCTCTATTATCACACATAACATACACAATCTCCTATCATCACAAAAACATCCCTCAAGGATGGCCGGGACGCGATTCTCATTTTCCAGTAAAATGACCTCAGGGGCATTTCCGTCATTTGTACACGAAAAATTGGGTTACAAAAACCATGTAATCAATTACCTATGTGTGTAATCGATTACTCTAAATGTTCTTTATTTTCCTAAGAGGTTAACCTAGGTAATCGATTATCATCCTATGTATCGATTACCCAATTGTTCTTGAACCTAGAATAAAATTTAATCCCTCGTAATGATTACCAGGCATATGTAATCGATTACCAGGAACACCCTTTTTGCTTATGAAATTATTCCAAGAGAAAGACTAGTAACTCGTATGCACTTATAACATGATTTTATGCATTTGTACGTGATACATACTTTTGATTTTCTATCTTATTGGCCATTGTATGAATTCTGTTTTGAGGGGTTAAGTGGGAAGATTATGTTTGAGAATGAGGAACGATGTTGATGGTTAAGAAGGACTAGGTAAATAGAAAAGTTTGAGAACTAAAATCTTAACACCCTTAGACACGAGAATAATAATAACTTTTGTTCCAGCATAATTGAGCTTAAGGAAGATGGCTCATAATTAGTGCTTATGCCTAGGAGTTGAACCTAGGATCTTAGGCAAAGAACTTAGAAAAGAGTCTAAGGTGTAGATCCTAGAATCCCCCATAGTAGAGTAATGATCATGATGTTTAATCTATACAATGCTGATTGGATGAGTTAGTGAACATAAAAGAAAGAATTATAGGTAATGATCCCTTAAGGATCCATAATAAAGGTTAGGATAATTGGAACACAAGTTTAAGACCCTAAGGGCCAAAGCATAAGACACCATGAGGTAGGAAGTGTGATGTGAGAATGAGACCAAGCGAGAGTGTGCTTGTGTTATGTGTGGATGTGTTAATGACATGAGTTTGATAACATAAGGATTCATGGTGTGTTGTGATGATGATTTTGGTATATTGTGGGCACAATGCATGAGACTATGTGATACAAATGAATCAGAGAAAGTACATTTTTATGATTGAAAGGTTTATTTGATTGAGGAATTTGAGACAACATGTATTATGTGAGTTATGTGGCATGACTCAAATTTGAGGAAATTCGAAGCGCAGTTGTTATGTTGCCGAATCCATCAAATTTGAGAGACTTAAGAAAGTTTTGAGAAATAAGATGTTTAATATGACACACCAAGACGTGCTTTCCTCCTCTGGTGAGGAAGGTAAAACCTGAGGGCATCGACATTAGCTTGCCAAAACGGACAAAGTCGCTGGTCTTAACTAGTCGATGCGTTTCGAAGAAGGAAAAAGTCCCATGATGGGTGATCCTTAGGCCCCCTACCCATACTCAAGGAGTCAGGATGATGATGATTATGATTATGTTTATGATTTGCTTATCAAGAGGATAAATAAGAACTAGTGACGATAGTTAAGGTATGAGCTCATAGCCTAGTTTTAGGGGTGCGGTTACTACTATGATGTTTGGTGTCACAAGTTTGAAGAGAAGGAATGATATTCAAGAGAAGTTACATGCCACTTAAATGTTGATTGATCATTGTTTAGTTTGCCTAAAGTATTGTCTTGCATTCATGATTTTGCTATGTCGCATACATGCATTAAGATTCATCATAAAAGACACAGACCTTGGATAAGACCTCTATGAAAAACTTCATAATGAACCTTTGCATGTTTAACCTTTTCATAATAAACCCAAGATTCCTGGGGGCATAAACGATGACACTAGGATAGAGGTTTTCCCCTGAGATTCTTTAGTAAGATTCTCACCACTCTCCCTGTTTCTTTCCGTTACGTCTCCAGACATCGATGGCATCGTTCATGATCTTTATTGACCCGCCCACTTAGGAGGTGCACTATGACCTCGAGCATCAGTCTTGCCACTTCAGGATCATTGTGAGGTGCGCGTTTTGTGTACGTGGGATGCCCGTTTGCTTTCCCCATCTCTAGCTATCGTTTCGATCGACTTCACCTTTGGCAACGACCTGATCTTTGAGAGGACGTGACCTCGAGACGAGCAGACCCTCATGCCCGTCCTTCTTCATCGGCAGGACACGGATACCCTGAGTATGTTCCCGTTCTCAATAGGAGGCCAATCCTTCGGAGGGCTTCTTCGTTCCCTATGGGTCTCGGTGAGGTAGCGAGCACACTGTCACCCAGAGGCATGCGAGGCGTGTTCGGGCCTGAGAGGCGACCACGTCGTGGAGGCCATGCCGTTCCCTCGATTCCCATGCCTAGATCTCCGCTTCGTTGGGCTCATCAGGAGCTCCGTCAGTTCATGGGCTACATCTCCCCAGGAGGACAGCGTCATCAGTAGGCGTGGAGGGTGAGGGTAGTGATAGTTGGAAATCTTATCTTTTGGGGATTTACCATGTACTTGCTTTTATTTCCCTTTCCGTTTATGTATTTCCAGTTTCTATATCCTAAGCTCGCCCACGTATATGGGTAAGACTATATGCATTTCCTTTATATTCCAGTGGTTATGTACTAAACTATGTTAATTAATATTATAAAGAATATTTTGTTTGTCTTGTATGATTTATTTGCTCTTCCGCTTTACGTTTCGTTTATATCATACACGAAGGCTCGTACTTTGTTTTACATATTCCATTTCAAAAAAAACAATTATGTATTTTCTGCTAAGTTATTTTACAAATGATGTTCAAAAGGAAGTAATAACTAATAGTTAATCTTAATACGTCCTAGGCATGTTAGGGTTAAATATTAGGGTGTTACACTTAAGACCCTAAGGGCCAAAGCATAAGACACCATGAGATAGGAGGTGTGATGTAAGCATGAGATCAAGTGGGTATACTCACAATGATGTGAATATGTTAATATCATGAGCATTAAACTTTATGTGTATTTGTGGCATGTTGCTATGATGATGTGATATGATATGTTTACAATGCATGAGAATATATGATATGTCATATGAGGTTCTATGGTTGCATGCTCATGTGCATTCATACAAGATATGATAAAGAGGAAATGATCCCATTATGACTTCCCAAGTTAAGGGTTGTATGGGGTGATCCAAGGAAAGAGATATGTTTCCCCTCTTTTACCCCGTATGAATCTAGCGACGGCTAGTTAGGATGAACTCATTCCTAGGTGATGGGTGATTAGGAGTTTTGGTGACCATGTTAAAATCACCGGGCCGGCATGTTGGGTGGATTTTGGTGACCATGATGAGGGTGGAAAAAGTTATGAAAGGAATTGGAGTTGAAGTATGAAAAAGTAAAAGACACACATGCATATGTTTCGTTGATGTTTCATTGATGCTTTGATTAAGTGATATGTGTTATCTAGGTGTACTGTCATGCTCAAGTATTGCTATGCATACATAAAATATCTGCTGAATTCATACCATGAAGACTCATGCTAAAAGGAACCCACTTTGGATAATTGGATTTGAGAAATTAAAATTGAACCTATGCATGTATACCTCTTTCATAATGAAACCCGAAGTGGCTGAGGGCAACAACAATGACACTTGTGTTAATGCCGAGGAGCCCTCCTGAGAATCTTGTATGAGTATTCTCACCCATTTTGTTTTTCCCTCTCGTGTCGTCTCCAGATGGATTGATGCGGATGTTCGTGATTTTCCTTAAAGCGCGAGCGTAGGAGTTACGTACATCGGAGAGGGCGCAATGGAAGCTTGAAGACTAGTCTAGCCTGTTTATAAATATGTTTTGCGTTAGTTAACCTCGCTTGATGTATTTAGTATCTTGAGGTGTCCTTATATTTATAAGGGCATCATTGTTTTGTTATGATTATAATATAATACTACAAGTTATGTTGTGTTTATTCTATGGTTTATTTATGATTGTTATGGTGATGTATACCTGGTTGTTATGTTTCTAGTTTAGGTCGGTCCCTATGCACATGCACGGCTCGCATTTTAAGTCTTAAGTTCAAAAAGAAAATTTAGTCGTATTTTTAGTACTCGTATTTTAAAGAAGCCAAGTCAAGTTCTGAAACGAAGACGTAACCGCTAATAACTAGCCGAATGCGACTCGAGCATATTAGGTGAAAGCTAGGGTGTTACATCATGAGTTTGCACTTTCATGTCATGAGAAATGCAACTTTCTTATCATGCGAAACGCAACTTTATTGGATCACCTCTCATAACCTTTAATTCGGGAGTCTAGAAGATCATTTCTGCATTAGCATATCATATAATGATGCAATATGAGCATGAAGTCATAGAATATTATAAAACATATCATGTTAAGATGCAAGGCCACAACCATATCATATACTTTACTTTTGCTCACATGCAACTTTGTAATATTTCAAGTAAAATCATAACATGCCACATTCATTCAATAATAGCTCTAACATGTAAGACCTCAATTTCACATAAATCCTCAAGCATATGAAATACTATAACATTCTTCAAAAACTAGTCATTTCACATATTTAATTCTAAACTTTGCTTATAAATAATTTTTCATCACCTTAGTAACATAATGACAAATCTCTAGACTAGTAGTAAAATTAATCTTTATGGTCTAAGCTATAACAGCCACCCCGCATTATGATATCCTCTTGGGTTTAGGGCCAACTCTCCCCTTCAAGGTTTTGTTCTTTGGCGAAGGAAACGCGTCACCAAAGAGGAGGTATCCACACCTTTATAAGCATGCTTCGTCATCCCAGCCAATGGGACTTCACAATCCACCCCTTGGGCCCAGCGTTTCGCAGTACATTGACCCAGGACTTCTCATGCCAAGAACAGGCCCATTACGGCATATTGTGATCTTGGAGGCTACTTCCTCCCCTTCAAGGTTTTGTTCTTCCTCCTAGTGAGGAAACACGTCACCAAGGAGGAGGTATCCACCCTTATAAGGCATGCTTTGTTCACCTCCCAACCAGGGGGGGATTGTGAAGTCCCATATCGGGGAGGTGAACGAAGCATGCCTTATAAGGGTGTGGATACCTCCTCCTTGCTGACGCATTTCCCTCGCTAGGGGGAAGAACAAAACCTTGAAGGGGGAGTCCGAGTAGGCCCTTAACCCCAAAGAGGATAATATCACGTAATGCGAGGGTGTTTTAGATGGTAAGCCCAGCCCGGGTCATTTGCTAGCAAGGATGCTGGGTCCCATGGGGTGGATTGTGAAGTCCCATATCAGCGGGGAGGTGAACGAGCATGCCTTATAAGGGTGTGGATACCTCCTCCTTGCATGACGCGTTTTCCCTCGCCAGGGGAAGAACAAAACCTTGAAGGGGAGTCCCAGTAGGCCCTAACCCCAAAAGGACAATATCACGTAATGCCGGGTGCTGGGTTGTTACATTAGCCACATAATTAGTAATCTTTAGATTTGATGGTAAAATAACTCAATAAAACATGTCCTTACGCAATAACATATATCCACATATATATACATATTTATATTTCATAAGTCAAAGTTCATTATGTAAATTAAAATAGTGAAGTCTTACCACTAACTTAATTTTTAGTGATGGCATAAGTATAAATATGCAATGCAAGTTTCTTTCTTAGTTTGCTAGATTAATAACAAGGAAATGTAAATATGCTATGCAAAGCTTAAAATTAAATATGAGAATACAAGCTCTAGTTTTACATCTTTAAGTTTTAGGTGATGAATTGAAAAATAAATATGATAGACAAGAATTATAAACATGAATGCAAGTTCAATTCTTTATTTCCGTGCTCTAGGCCTCTTAGAATATTCACTCTAAATCACATTTCAACTTTAAGATTGAAATAGGTAGGCTTTGAGATTAATTATTTAAGTGATAATGCATGCTCTTGTTTTAACCTTTAAATTTAAGTGATAACTTGGAAAATAAATATGCTAGGCAAGGAAATATAAATATGAATGCAAGTCCAATTCTTTATTTTAGTGCTCTAGGCCCCTTAGAGTATTTACTCTAAATCACATCTCAACTTTAAGGTTAAAATAGGTAGGCTTTGAGGTAATTAATTAGATGGTAATGAAAGTGCAAGACTTAAATATAAATATGCAATGCAAGGACTTGAAATATAAATATGAATGCATTTCTTTAAGTCCTAGGCTCAAGATTACCACTTTAACAACATAACAATATCACTTGCTAAAAATTTTCTTAAAAATGGAACCTTCAAGCTTTAGAGGTCAAATAAATGATGGTTTTACAATCAACACCCAAGATCCTCATCATCAAGCCATGGTTCCTTCATCATAGGCCACAAGACCGAAATCAAGAGAAAGGAAAAGGAAAAGAAGAAACCAAAATAAATAAAGAAGTTTTCAACATATTAACATCTTAAGACAAAGAAAAGAAAAGCAAACTTTAAAATAAATCCCTACTAAAGACATTTTCTTTTCCAAAGGAGGAAGCTTATCTTGAGATGAGATGAGAAGAACAAATCCTCCTTGGTGCTAGATGATGGTTTCGACTAAAAGGAGAAGAAAAAAAGAAAGGTTTGTCTTGGGTTCTTGATCTTGGAAATGGAAAGGTTATGTGTTTAAAAGAATACGTATGGTGGTTGTGTGGTGGTTTGAGATTAGGAAATGGTGGAGGATGGTGATTCTTGGAAGAATGAAAAAGAAGAATTCTTGGAGCTTGAGAAAGAAAGCTTAGAAGTTGTGAAAAATGAGCAAAGTGTTGTAAGCTTTCCTTGATGCCTATTTATAGAAAATGAAACACAAGGCAAGGAAGAGAAAAATATCTCTTTGCAAGGTATGGTTCAAGGCATGGCTTAAGTATGGCTAGGTATGGTTCTAGGTATGGGCAAGCATGGTTCTTTAAGCTTATTTTATTTGAATTTTCAACATGTGATGGATGATTTTGGGAGGAGTGGCCCATGATTAAGGCATAATGGGGAGGAAAATCTCATTTTTAATGTTGGTTTACAAGTGTGTTTAGGAGTTGATTTGGTTAGGCCATGGATTAGGAGTTGTAATTTGTGTTTTAGGTGAGATAATGGGTAATTAAGGTGGTTCAAGACAAGAGTAAAGAGTGGTCTTGCTTGATTAATGCAAATCCACCTTTATTAGGGAGGAATCTCATGATGTGACAACTTCCATGATTTAAGGAAACTGATTGGAATCTTTATTATTCATGAAAATGTGACATAAAGTCTTAAATCAAGAAAAGGATTTTGAGTTTCTCTAAGCAATCTTAGTTTCTAATTAATCTTAATTAATTATTTTGACTCTAGATTAGTAATTAGAATTTACTAATCTTTAATTAGAGCCTAATATTACTTAGATTTTGCTAATCACATCATTAGGCCCAAAATGCACTTAGCTAGGGCAAAATGATAATTTTTACAAAAACCTCCCTGGACTACCCAGGCTTAACTTAACATTAAACATTACTTAAAAACCTCATTTAAAACCTTTTGGTGAAGTCCGGGCTAACCGACATGTAAATCGTGTTAATTAGCCAGGGGCATTTTGGTAATTTTGCGTATCGAAACTCAAAAAATGAGATTCTTCTGCTATTAACACACATAACACATATAATCCCCTATCATCATCAAAACATCCCTTAAGGATGGCCTTGGGCGATCTCATTTTCGGGTAAAATGACCTCAAGGGAATTTTGGTCATCTATACATGGGAAAAATCGGGGCGTTACATTGGGCATATATGGTTAATGGAAATTTTCTAACCTTTAATGCATGTATGCATCATAGATTTACAACATGTAACCTTATGCTTTAATAGGTGTTTTTAATTTTCATGGAATTGTCTATGTGCATGTATGTGGTTAAGAATGTGCATGATGTATGTGATTGAATTATTGTATTGTCATCTTAATCCAATGGCTTAGATTCATTCTTGTTTAAAGACAAGTCTAGGGATTTGTGCAAATGGCATTGTAGTAATTTCTTTAACCAAGACAAGGGTATTTTTGTAATTAGACAATGGTAGTGGTATTCTTGTAATTCCATTTATAGAGTAAGGTATCTTTGTCATTTAATAAGCTAAGGGTAGTTTGGTAATTTCTTTACATAGCAAGGGTATTTTCGTAATTTCTACTAAGTGATGACATTTTTGTAATTCTTTGCATCTTTCTCTATACACACTATAATATTCTAATAATATTTGTTATGTTTCATAACACTTGTCCAGATTCTATTGGTTTTGCTCTCTTTCATCTAATTAACTAATTAAGGTTAATTGATATTTATCCTAGTTGTAAATTTGGGAATGTTACAAGAAGCTTCCCTATTAAATGGCTCAAGGCCATAGCCATTACAAAAGCTAAAGACTTTCAAACTCTTGGTCTAGATACACTTAATGGTTCACTAAAAACCCATGAGGTAATTCTTCTAAATGTGTAACACCCTAACTCTTAACCTCATACGTTCAAGTCGCATTTTAGGAGTCATTAGTTGTTATGCTTTTGTTTCAATCTTGACTTACTTTTAAAATACGAGTAATAAAATACGACTAAATTTTTCTTTTTGAACTTAAGACTTAAAACGCGAGCCGCACATGCCATATATAAACTATTAAACGTAAAACATGACAACAGATATACGTCATCATAACAACCATAAATAAACCATAGAATAATCACAACATAAATTATAGTAGTATATTATAATCATAACATAACAATTATGTCCTTATAAATATAAGGACACCTAGGGTATCAATTACACCAAACAGCTTTAACTAATGCAAAGTAGAATCTTAGCAAAGCTAGACTAGTTTTCATGCTTCCACTTGCCCTTGATCTAACTAGATGATGTGATCCTACGCCGCGCCTCAAGGAAGATCATGAACATCCACATCAATCCTGTCCGGAGACGACATGGGAGGGAAAACAAAAGGGTGAGAATACTTATACAAAATTCTCAGGAGGGCTCCCGACTTTAACACAAGTGTCATCGTCGTCCCCAGTGACTTCGGATTTCATCATGAAAGAGGTGTGCATGCATAGGTTCAATTTTTAATTTCTAAATCCTATTATCCGAAGTGGGTTTCTTTTAGAATGAGTCTTGATGGAATAAATGCAGCAAATATTTTATATATGCATGGCAATGCTCAAGCATGACAGTTCACGCACTCAACATATATCACTTAATCATAAGCACCAATGGAACAACCATGAAATATATGCATGTGTGTCTTTTACTTTATCATAGTTGACTCTTTCAGTTCCTTTCTTAACTTTTTCCATTTTTCCACCCCATCGTAGCCACCAAAATCCATCCAACATGCTGCCCTGGCGATTTCACATAGCCACCAAAACTCCAAAAACACCCATCGCCTAGGAATGAGCTCATCCTAACTAGCCGTTGCTAGATTTTACGGGAAAAAAATAGAGGGGAAATCACATCTCTTTCTTGGATCACCCCATACAACCCTTCACTTGAGAAGTCATAATGGGATCATTTCCTCATTAACATTTCTCTTGTCTTGGATACCTACAACCCTTAACTCATGAAGTTGTAACAGCCTAATAATTAACCCAATACACCTAGGTTGTATCTGATTAATTACTAGACTTTACTCTTTGCTTTAGCTCTTTTAGTCATATCTTGAAAATACTTAGTGAAATTACGAGCCATTTTTTTTAAAAAACATAATTGAAAACATGAGCCGCGCATAACGTGAACGATTTAGCGGAATATAAAAAGACATATTAGAATTTAAATACATCACATCACATCATATTGGCTCCATCATATAACATCCATAATTACTTAACACATAGATATTTTGCCTACCAACAGAGTTAAGCTAGGTGTAGGCAATCAAACCAACATGAATAGTATACGGATGGAAAAATATCCATTAACGGCACCTACTAATAACACTTCTAGAGATAGGAATAGATATCCAAGCTCACGTGCAAAGTTTAGCAATACATTCCTCAAGGATAATAAGCTGGTTCACCAGAATCAAGTACATCTACCAGGTGAGAGCATCAACGGGAATCACGAATATCACCATCACTTTCTTAAGACGAGATGGAAAGAAAAGAGAGGGAGTGAGAAACTTATAAAAGAATTTCAGTAGGGTACTCACCTCATATGCATCGTGTCATCATCATCGTCCTCAGGAACCTCGGGTTATTATGAAATAGTGAGCATGCTAAGATTGATTTATTAAGTTCGAAAATATACTTTATCGAGGTTCGTCCTTTTAATCATGCGTCTTATAATGCATCATAAACTTACCATGTCATGTTTATAATGAACTTTTCCTTTCATATATAATAACATAGTTGTGCATAAAATCACATCATATTCCTCATCATCATTTCATAATACTATGAATAGCAGAACATCATATTTCTCATCATCATCTCATAAATACTATGCATAGCAGAACATCATATTCACATAATTCATTTACTTAGTTTCTTAGGTGACTTAAAGTCACTTTCATCATCATTTTCCGGGCCACCCTATACTCCACCCTTTTGGGAGTAATCTAGGTTATGAGCTCATACCTTACTAGTCGTCACTAACATATACTTATCCCTTTTGATAAGTTAAAATCCCAATGTACCCTTTTGAAAGAACGATTTAGGGGGCAAGAATAACCTTTTAACCACCTATAGTCTGATGGATCCAAAGGATCATTTTAAGTCACCATTAAATCTTTGCATGTTATATCATAATACAACTCTCAATTCATAATCATCAAGATGCATAAACATTCTCATTGTTTGCAACAGCAACTATAACATGCAAGCCAGGAATCATTCAATGATATCAAATACTTAATAAGCATCAAATCACTACATAGACTTATCATTTCAAACTTCAAAGAACCATCATCATAAATTCTTACCGAAAACCGCTTAAACAATCGAAACTTTAGAATCGGGTAACCTCAATTATCACACTAATTAATCATGCATCTAAATGATTCATTATCGTCATTACCATTAATTATAAGCCTTAAGAACATTATTAAACTATATGGGACAGCATAGGCAGCAAGTTATATTTAAGGCTTCACGTGTAGAAGTTGCAATTTTAACCCTTTCTCGTTATGGCTTTCCATATGGTGCTAAAATTAATTACTAAATCAATTATGAATCATTCTCCCTTATCTAAACATAATAGAACCTGGTTCTTAGGGCTGCTAAAGGTTCTGACAGAATGCATAAATTTCATTTTCTAGAGTTCTAGAAATCTTGCTTTTACGGTTTTCTAGGAAGCTAGTTTTATTTCTAACATGCATAGAATCGTTCCCTTAGCAATAAACCATGATTATCACAACTTCAAACATATTAAACCATCATCATACATTAGTACTAAACTTAGATCAGTGGCTGAATCATGAACCTCACATAATTGCTTAAAAACACATTTTAAGTACATGTAAGATACTAGTTTCTTGTAAAATCTTTGCAAAGCCTTAAAACTCTTTTAGAAACTAATGCTTTTTGTTAATCTTGAAAGAAATTATAGAAATAAATCAATAGCTATTTAAAAGCACTTTGGGCCTACCTTAATTATGAGGCCGATTTATATATTGAAAGAATCTTCACGATTAAAATTCTCACTTAAGATAAAAGGAGCAAGTCTTGAGCTTTATAGATTTAGGTGATAACTAGAATCATAAACATGCTATGCAACCTCATTTTAATCTTGTCTTTATAAGGTGATAACTTGGAATTATAAACATGTTATGCAAGACTTGAAATTTAAACATGATGTGCAGGTCCATATTATTATATTCACGAATTAAGGTGATCCGCTTGAAATATAAATATGATTATGCAAGCTTGGAAATATAAACATGATGCAAGAGCTTGAAATAAATAAGAAACTGGAGCGGCGGTAGTCCGCACTGACTAGTGGAGAGAAAAGAGAATCTTAATAAAAGAAAAATAAGAAACCGAAGCGCGTAGTCCGCACTGGACCTAAGAGAGAAGAGAATTCTTATTACATCTTATTAAGCTCCAAACTCAAGACTTCTTAAAGAATGAATTCTTCTCCAATAATCTTAAGGAAATTGAAAGCGAGTTTTAAAGTTTTCATTATTATGGTTCCTAGAATCTTATTTCTTTGCTTGTGATACTTGGGCAAGTCTTTGGGCTCTAGGATTCTTAGGTGATGACATAATAATAAACATGTCATGCGTTGATTCTTTTAGCCATTATAAAATAAAGTGAGAGCATAAATATGAGATGCAACCTTTTATCATCTTTAGAGATTAAGTGACAACTTGAAACATAAACATGAAATGCAAGCTTGGAAATTTAAACATGAGAATGCAAGTTCATTTATTCATTCTTGAGAATTTAGTGATGACATAGAAAGTAAACATGGTTATGCAAGGCATAAACTTAAACATGGATGCAAGTTCATTTTATTTCTTTACTAGAGCTCCTCCAAGACTTTAGAGAAATATAAATTCAACCCAATATATCTTAGCAAGACAAAGTGAAAAATACATCTTTCAAGTTCTAAACTCAAGATTTTTATTTTTACATCATAAAAACATCATTCTTTAAAGTTTTGCATCAAGTGGAATTTTCAAGTTTTAGAGGCCTAACTTGTGATGGATTTACAACCAACACTCAAGGTCCTCATCATCAAGCTATCATCATATTGCCATATAGGCCTTATGGCCAAAATGTTCAAAGGAAAAGAAGAAGAAAACTGAATGGAAAAGCTAGAGAAAGTCCATGAAATCATCATTTTGAACCAAGAACAACACTTAGCAAAGCATAGAAATAAGCTTAAAGACAACTCCCTACCTAATTTGTTTTGAAGGAAGGAAGAGAACTTGGTTTCTTTGAATGAAATGAAAGAAAATCTCCTTGAAAAACTGAAGCTAAGGTTTCAGCCAAGGGAGGAAAGAATGAGAGCTTTTGAGCTTTGAAAAAACTAGAAAATGTGTAACTATGATTCAAGGCTTCTAACACTCCTCAAGCATGCCTATTTATAGAAGATTTTGAAGCTCATAAATGGACAAGAAAAGGAGGAAAGTCTGACCAAATTTGAGGAGGAAACAAGGAAGAAAAATCATCTTGTTTGGTGGCTTAAAACATGGAATCATGTTTTCATGGTTCCTTGTTTTCATACCTTGATTTTTGTGCATTCTTTGACAAATTTTCTGATGCATTATGGACCAATAATTTCTTCCATTACAGCCCATGGAAGAGGAATTTGTGTGTTCCATGTATTATTTAGGTGTAGGTAAGGTATTCTGCAATTTAGAGAATTTATGATTAAGGGCTTAGGTGAATTAGTAAGCAATTTGAGTGTTTTTAAGCAATTTTGGGTTCTAATCAATCTAAATAAATAATTTTGACTCTAGATTAATAATTAGAATTTAATAAGCTTTAATTTGAGCCTAATATTGCTTAGGTTTCATTAGACGAATCAAAATTTCAAAATTTGCAAACTTACAAAAGACTGGGCAAAATGGTCATTTTGCTTAAAATTGCCCGAGGCCACCCAAGCTTAACCAATGGACAATCATAACTTAAAAACATGTTTTAAAACATTTTAGTGAGGTTCGGCTCAGTCGGCACGCAAATTGGAGTTAAAACAACCGCAGGGCGTTTTGGTCATTTCGCGTATAAGCTCAAAATTAGGATTCTTTCCTCTATTAACACACATAACACAAACAATCCCTTATTATCATCAAAACATCCCCTTGAGGACGGGTGGGGCCCACGATCCTCATTTTCTAAGTAAAATAACCTCAGGGCATTTTGGTCATTTTACACGTAGAAATTCTGGTTTGCAACTCTCGCACGAATTGCTCCTAACCTTTCTTCTAATGTTATATTCCTTTATTGAGGATTGTTCAATATCGAATTATATGAAAAATTACCTAGGGTAATTCGATAATTTCTAAACGACACATAAAAATTGAGGCGTTACATTACTCCCCTCCTTAAAAAGAATTTTGCCTCTCAAATTCATTACCTGAGAATAGTTGGGTATTGTGCTTGCATGTGTGATTCCAAGTCCCATGTAAATTCTTGGTTTCACCTCATCCCCATGCTACTTTGACGGTACAACCTTGTTTCTTAATTGCTTAACTCCTCGGTCAACGATTCTCGTGGGTGGTAACTTAAACGTTAGGTCATCTCTTAATTGCACATGTTCTGGCTCTAGTACATGACTTGTAAAGATGATATTTTCTTAACTGGAGACATGGAAAACATCATGAAGGTTGGAGACATCTAGGTGGGCTATACGGAAGCTACAGACCGACTTTATTAAGGATTTCAAATGGGCCAAGAAATCTTGGGTTCAATTTCTGGACTTTCATTGTTCAACCTATGTTGTGATCTGGGTGATCCTTAGGAACACATGGTCCCTTCTTGAAAATCTAGCAATTTTCGTCTCTTGTCCGCATATTTTTCTATCAGCTTTAGCAGTAAGAATCTTATCCTTAATCTTCTTGATTTGTTCCGTTGTTTCCCTCACAATATCATGTCCAGTAAAACTTGACTCTTGGGTTCATACCAACATAAGGGAGATTGACATTTCGTCCACAGAAGGCCTCCATCTGTTATAATTCCAATACTTGCATGATAACGTTGTCTTATGTAAACTCAATCAGGCTGAAGGTACTTATCCCAACTTTCCCTTTGATCCAAAACACATGCCCTTAATATATCCTCCAAAGGTTTGGATAGTTCTTTCTGGACACCCCAATTTTTACTGTCGTTTAGAAATTATCGAATTACCCTAAATTTTTCATATAATTCGAGACCAACAATCCTCAATAAAGGAATATAACATTAGTAGAAAGGATAGGGCAATTCGTGCGAGGTTGCAAACCCCAATTTTCTATACGTGTAAAATGACCAAAATGCCGTTGAGGTGATTTTACTCAGAAAACGAGGATCGTGGGCCCCACCCATCTCTCAAGGGGATGTTTTGATATTAATAATGGATTGTTTGTGTTATGTGTGTTAGAGAGGTAAGACCATAATTTTGAGCTCGACGCGTTAAATACCAAAACGCCCCGTGGCCCTTTTAACTCTTATTTTGTGCCAATTAGCCCAAACCTTACTAAATGTTTTAAAACATGTTTTTAAGCTATGATTAACCATTAGTTAAGCTCGGCTGGTCTCTGGGACTTTAAGTAAAATGACCATTTTGTCTCTCGTTTTGTGGTTTGCGAATTTTGAGATTTTTGATTTGTATAGCAAAACATAAGCAATATTAGGTGAATTAAACTTATTAGATTCAATTATTAATCTAGAGTCAAAATTATTTATTTAAATTGATTAGAACTTAAAATTGCTTAAAAACTCTCAAATTGCTTACTAATTTACCTAAGCCCTTAATTGTAAATTCTAATTTGCAAAGATACCTATCTATGTACGCCCCAATTTACTTGGAATTTTTACTATCATTAGAATTACCGAATTACCGTAGGTAAATATTATATAAAATTGAGACCAAACAATCCTTAATAAAGGAATATAACGTTAGAAGAGAAGTTAGGAGCAATTCGTGCAAGTATTGCAAACCCCAATTTTCTGTACGTGTAAAATGACCAAAATGCCCTGAGGTTATTTTACTCAGAAAATGAGGATCGTGGGCCCCACCCATCCTCAAGGGGATGTTTTGATGTTAATAAGGGATTGTTTGTGTTATGTGTGTTAATAGAGGAGAAGAATCCTAATTTTGAGCTTCCGCGAAATGACCAAAACGCCCTTACGGTTTTTAACTTCAATTTGCGTGCCGACTTAGCCCGAACCTCACTAAAATGTGTTAAAAGGTGTTTTTAAGCCATGATTAACCATTGGTTAAGCTCGGGTGGTCTCGGGCAATTTTTAAGTAAAATGACCGTTTTGCCCTGTCTTTGTAGTTTTACAAATTTTGAGATTTTTGATTGTCTATCGAAACCTAAGCAATATTAGGCTCAAATTAAAGCTTATTAAATTCTAATTACTAATCTAGAGTCAAAATTATTTATTTAGATTGATTAGAACCTAAAATTGCTTAAAACACCCAAATTGCTTAGTAATTCACTTAAACCCTTAACCGTAAATTCTCTAAATTGCATGAATACCTTGCCTACACCTAAAAAATACATGGAACACACAAAATCCTCTTCCACAAGGCTGTAATGCACGAAATTATTGAGTAATAAGTCAGAAAATTATTACACAAAAATCCAAAGAATGAAAACAAAGAATCATGAAAACATGGAAACATGATTCCATGTTTTAAGCCACCAAACAAAATGATTTTTCTTCCTTATTTTTTTCCTCTAATTTTTGGTCAGATTTCTTTCCTTCCTTTGTCCATTTATGAGCTGCAAAATCTCTATAAATAGGCATGCTTGAAGATAGTTTAGATGCTTAGTTCATAACTTACACAAATTCTAGTCTTAGGAGCACCAAAAGCTTTCTTTCTTTCTTTCTCTTGGTTGAATTCTCCCTTCAGCTTTTCAAGGATATTTTGCTTCATTTCACTCAAGGAAACCAAGTTCTCTTCCTTTCTTTCAAATCAATTAGGTAGGGAGGTGTTTCTAAGTTCATTTTATGCTAAGACAAGTTATGTTTCTAGCTCAAAAATGATGTTTTCATGAGCTTTCTTTTAAGTTTTCATTTTCAGTTTCTTCTTCCTTTCTTTTTAAAGTATTTTGGCCATATGGCCTAGCTTATGATGAGACCATGGTTTGATGATGAGATTCTTGAGTGTTGGTTGCAAAGCTTTCACAAGTTAGATCTCTAAAACTTGAAGGTTTCACTAGTTTCCAAGCTTCTAAAATTTCAGTTTTTCTTTCCTTATTTTTCCTTTCATGGTTTTGGCCAAATGGCCTAGGAAGGAATGAAATGATGGCTTGATGATGAGGACCTTGAATATGGGTTGTAAATCCATCACAAGTTAGGCCTCTAAAGCTTGAACATTCCATTTAATGCAAAACTTTAAAGAATAATATTTTTATCTTGAGGTTTGAATATGAAATATGTATTTTTACTTTGTCTTGCTAAGATACATATATTGGGTTGAAAACATAATTCTCTTAAAGTCTTGAAGGAGCTCTAGTAAAAGATCAAGTGAACTTGCATCCATGTTTAAGTTTATGCCTTGCACAACCATATTTATTTTATGTCATAACTAAATTCTCAAGAATAAATAAATGAACTTGCATATTCATGTTTAAATTTCAAGCTTGCATTTCATGTTTAAATTTCAAGTTGTCACTTAATCTCTAAAGATAATAAAGAAGTTGCATCTCATGTTTATTTTATGCTCTCACTTTATTTTATAATGGCTAAAGAGTCAATGCATGGCATGTTTATTTTATGTCATCACCTAAAAATCCTAGAGCTCAAAGACTTGCTTATGAATCATAAGCGAAGAAATGAGATAATTGGAGTTAAAGAATTTATTCTTTAAGAAGTCTTGAGAATTGGAGCTTAAAAAAAAATGTAATTCTCATCTCCCTCACCGGTCCTGTGCGGACTACCGCTTCGGTTGCTTAAGATTCTCTTCTCCCTCATTCCTTGGTCCTGCGAATTACCGCTAGCTTCTTGCATCATGTTTATATTACAAGTTCTTGCATCATGTTTAATTTTCAAGTTATCACCTTAAATCTTAAAGATAAAGAAATGGAATTGCATATCATGTTTATAATTCCAAGCTATCACCTTATAAAGATAAGATTAAAATAAGGTTGCATAGCATGGTAATAATTCAAAGATGTCACCTAAATCTCTAAAGCTCAAGACTTGCTCCTTTTATCTTAAGTGAAAGATTTAATTATGAACATTCTTTCAAGTTATAAATCGGTCCCATGGTTAATTTAGGCCTAAAGTCCTATGACTTCTTTCAAGTTTAACAAAAGGAATTAGTTTTAAAAGAGTTTTAAAACTTTGTAAGAATTTTATGGGAAGCTAGTAATTTATGTGTACTTAAAATGTGATTTAATGCTTATTAAGAATTTGGTGTCATTGATTGCTTCCATGGTTTGTATGTTATAGTTGTTGTTGCAAACAATGAAAACTTATGCATGAAATAAAGACATATTCTTGTTACCTGGAAGAAAGTGTATTACTGGAAGAGTGCAATTTGGAAAGATTCTGGCTAAGGAAAGATTTGGTATTTAAGCGTGTCCATTGTGACCCACCTCTCTTTCCTGAAATTCCCAAGATGCATGATTAGTTGGTATATTATTTGGCATAAGACTATAAATGAGAAAATGTTATGATGATTATGAATGAAGAATTGTATTATGATATAACATGCAAAGACTTAAAGGTGACTCAAAATATATGAGAAAATGATCCTTTGGACCCGTCAAACTATAGGCGGTGAAAAGGTGATTCTTGCCCCCTAGTCTTTCTCTCAAAAGGGTAGAGACAGGTTTTTACTTATCAAAAGGGATAATATGCCTGGTGACGACTAGCAAGGTATGAGCTCATAACCTAGATTACTCCCAAAAGGGTGGAGTATAGGGTGGCCCAGGAAAATGATGATGAAAGTAACTTTAAGTCACCTAAGAAACTAAGTAAATGCATTATGTGAATATGATGTTCTGCTATGCATAGTATTTATGAGATGATGATGAGAAATATGATATTCTGATGCATAGTATTATGAAATGATGATGAGGAATAATGTGATTTTATGCATAACTATGTTATTATATATGAAAGGAAAAGTTCATTATAAACATGACATGCTAAGTTTATGATGCATTATAAGACGCATGATTAAATCCGAACCTTAATAAAGTATATTTTTAACTAATAAATCAATCTTAGCATGCTCACTATTTCATAATAACCCGAGGTTCCTGGAACGATGATGATGACACAATGCATCATGAGGTGAGTACCCTACGAGATTCTTTATAAGTTTCTCACTCCCTCTATTTTCTTTCCATCTCGTCTAGAAAGAGAAGGAAGCGTTCGTGAATCACATTGAACCTCACCGGAGCTGAACTTAATCCTGAGTTTCACTCGTATATTTAGATATCTATCCCTATCCCTGGAGTGTTATTACTAGGTGCCATTAATGGATGTTCCATCCATATATTATTTATGTTTTATTAGATTGCCTACACTTAGTCTTATTCTGTTGGTAGGCAAAATATCTATATGATATGTAATTATGGATGCTGTATGATGGAGCCAATATATTATGATGTGATGTTTGTAAATTCCTATGTGTCTTTTAAATTTTGCTAAATCATTCACGTTAAGCGCGGTCACGTTTTCAATTATGTTTAAAAAAAAAAATGGCTCTAATTTCACTAATTATTTTCAAAGCATGATTAAGGAACTTGAAGCAAAGAGTAAAGTCTAGTAATTAACCTAATCCCCTAGGTGTATTGGGTTAATTATTAGGGTGTTACAATCTACACCTACATAATACATGGAACACACAAATTTTATCCTCCTTGGGCTGTAATGCACAAAATTTTGGTCCATAATGCATCAGAAAATTTGTCAAAGAATGCACAAAAACTAAGGTATGAAAACAAGGAACCATGAAAACATGATTCCATGTTTTAAGCCACCAAACAAGATGATTTTTCTTCCTTGTTTCCTCCTCAAATTTGGTCAGAATTTCCTCCTCCCTTTGTCCATTTATGAGCCTCAAAATCTCTATAAATAGGCATGCTTGAAGGAGTGTTAAAGGCCTTAGTTCATAACTTACACAATTCTAGTTTTTAGAAGCACCAAAAGCTTTCTTTCTTCCTCCTCTTGGCTGAAACTTCTTCTCCCATTTCTCAAAGAGATTTTCTTTCATTTCACTCAAGGAAACCAAGTTCTTTTCCTTTCCTTCAAATAAAATTAGGTAGGGAGTTGTCTTTAAGCTTATTTCTATACTTTGCTAAGTGTTGTTCTTGGTTCAAAATGATGATTTCATGGACTTTCTCTAGCTTTTCCATTCGGTTTTCTTCTTTCTTTTCCTTTGAACATTTTGGCCATAAGGCCTATATGGGAATATGATGATAGCTTGATGATGAGGACCTTGAGTGTTGGTTGTAAATCAATCACAAGTTAGGCCTCTAAAGCTTGAAAATTCCACTTGATGCAAAACTTTAAAAAATGATGTTTTTATGATGTAAAAATAAAGATCTTGAGTTTAGAACTTGAAAGATGTATTTTTCACTTTGTCTTGCTAAGATATATTGGGTTGAATTTATATTTCTCTAAAGTCTTGGAGGAGCTCTAGTAAAGAAATAAAATGAACTTGCATCCATGTTTAAGTTTATGCCTTGCATAACCATGTTTATTTTCTATGTCATCACTAAATTCTCAAGAATGAATAAATGAACTTGCATATTCATGTTTAAATTTCCAAGCTTGCATTTCATGTTTATGTTTCAAGTTGTCACTTAATCTTCAAAGATAATAAAGATGATGCATCTCATATTTATTTTATGCTCTTACTTTATTTTATAATGGCTAAAAGAATCAACGCATGACATGTTTATTTTATGTCATCACTTAAAGATCCTAGAGTTCAAAGACTTGTCCAAGTATCACAAGCAAAGTTGAAGACATGGTAATAAAAACTCTAAAGCTTCCTTAAGATTATGGGAGTCAAAGAATTCATTCTTTAAAAAGTCTTGAGTTTGGAGCTTAATAAGATGTAATAAGAATTTCTTTCCCTTCACTTCAGTGCAACTACCGCCGCAAGTTCTTAAGATTCTCTTCTCCCTCCACGGTAAACTACCGCCGCTCAGTTTCTTGCATATCATGTTTATAATTCCAAGTTATCACCTTATAAACACGATTAAAATGAAGTTACATAGCATGTTTATGATTCTAGTTATCACCTAAATCTCTAAAGCTCAAGACTTGCTCCTTTTATCTTAAGTGAGAATTTTAATCGTGAAGATTCTTTCAATATATAAATTGGCCTCATAATTAAGGTAGGCCCAAAGTGATTTTAAATAGCTACTGATTTAGTTCTATAATTTCTTTCAAGATTAACAAAAAGAATTAGTTTCTAAAAGAGTTTTAAGGCTTTGCAAAGATTTTATGGGAAACTAGTATCTTACTTGTACTAAAAAATGTGATTTTAAGCAATTATGTGAGGTTCATGATTCAGCCACTAATCTGAGTTTAGTCTACTGTATGATGATGGTTTAATATGTTTGAAGTTGTGATAATTATGGTTTATTGCTAAAGGAATGATTCTATGCATGTTAAAGATAAAACTAGCTTCCTAGAAAACCGTAAAAGCAAGATTTCTAGAACTTTAGAGAATGAAATTTATGCATTATCTCAGAGCCTTTAGTGACCTTAAAAACCAGATTTTATCATGTTTAGATAAGGGAGAATGATTCATAATTGGTTTAGTAATTAATTTTAGCATCATAGGAAAAGCCGGTAACGAAAGGGTTAAAAACGCAACTTCTAGCAGTAAAACCTTAAGAACAACTTACTATGCTGCCCCATATAGTCTAATAACGTTCTTAGGACTTATAATTGATGGTAATAAGTCCCTTAGATGCATAATTAATTAGTTCAATAATTAAGGTTGCCCGATTCTAGAGTTTCAATTGTTTAAGACGGCTTTTCGATAAGGATTTATGATGATGCCTCTTTGATGTTTTAAATGATAAGTCTATGTAGTGATTTGATGCTTATTAAGTATTTGACGTCATTGAATGATTTCCAACTTGCATATTATAGTTGTTGTTGCAAACAATGAGAATGCTTATGCATGAAATAATGAAATATTCTTTGTTATTTAAAAATTTACCCTTGTTGGAAGAAAGTATATTACTAAAAGTGTAATTTGGAAAGGTTCTGGCTAGGAAAGACTTGGTATTTAAGTATGTCCATTTGTGACCCACCTCTCTTTCCTGGAATCTCCAGATGCATGATTACAGTTGGTATATATATTATTCCAATAAGACTATAAACGAGAAAATGTTATGAATGATTATGAATTGAGAATTGTATTATGATATAACATGCAAAGACTTAATGGTGACTTAAACTTATGAGGAAATGATCCTTTGGACCCATCAGACTATAGGTGGTGAAAAGGTGATTTTTGCCCCTAACCGTTCTCTCAAAAGGGTAGAGTTGGATTCTTACTTATCAAAAGGGATAAGTATATGGTGACGATTGGCAAGGTATGAGCTCATAACCTAGATTACTCCCAAAAGGGTGGAGTATAGGGTGGCCCAGGAAAATGATGATGAAAGTAACTTTAAGTCACCTAAGGAACTAAATAATGTATTATGTGATTATGATGTTCTTCTATGCATAGTATTTATGAGATAATGATGAGAAATATGATATTCTTCTATGCATAGTATTTATGATATGATGATGAGGAATATGATGTGGTCTTATGCATAATTATGTTATTATATATGAAAGGAAAATTTCATTATAAACATGACATGCTAAGTTTATGATGCATTATAAGACGCATGATTAAAATGAACGGATTTCGGTAAAGTATATTTCTGAACTAATTAAATGAATCTTAGCATGCTCACATTTTCATAATGAAACCCGAGGTTCCTAGGGACGATGATGATGACACGATGCATATGAGGTGAGTACCCTCCTGAGATTCTTTTATAAGTTTCTCATTCCCTCTTTCTTTCTTTCCATCTCGTCTTCAGAAAATGATGGTGATGTTCATAATTCCCGTTAATGCTCTCACCTGGTAGATGCACGTGATCTTGTGAACCAGCTTATTATCCTTAAAGAATGTATTGCTAGACCTTGAGCGTGAACTTGGATATCTATTCCTATCTCTGAAGTGTTATAAATAGGTGCCGTTAATAGATGTTTTTCCATCCATATATTATTTATGTTTTGTTTGATTGCCTACATCTAGCTTAACTCGTTGGTAGGCAAAATATCTATGTGAAATGTAATTATGGATGTCATATGATGGAGCCAATATGATGTATTCTTCATGATATGTCTGTTCATTTCCTTTATCTCGATTATCGTTCACATTATGCGCGGCTCACGTTTTCAATTATGTTTTAAAAAAAATGGCTCGTAATTTCACTAAGTATTTTCAAAGCATGATTAAGGAACTGAAGCAAAGAGTAAATTCTAGTAATTAATCAGATACGACCTAGGCGTATGGGTTAATTATTAGGGTGTTACACTTTCAGATTGACCGTCCGTTGGAGGTGATAAGTCGTGCTTAAGACAGCTTGGAGCCAAATGCCTTCTGAAAGGCTCCCAAGAATCGTGATAATCCCAATCCAAGATTATCGTCGACGGTCTCGTGTAACCTACTATTCCTTAATATATACTGTGCTAACCTATCCAAGGAATAAGTCACCTTAATAGGTAAAAGTGGGCTGACTTAGTCAACCGATCCACTATTACCCAAATGACGTCATGATTCGCTTGGGTCCTCGTAGTCCAGTTACAAAATCCATGGAGATACTATCCCACTTCACTCGGGATTCGTAGGGGTTGCAACATTCAGAGGGTCTTTGGTGCTCAATCTTCACCTTTTGACACACCAAGCACTTACTCACCCATGTGCACACATCCTTCTTTAATCCTGGCTACCAGAACATCTTCTTCAAATCTTAGTACATCTTGGTGGCACCAGGATGAAGGGTGAAATGACTCTTATGGGCTTCTTCCAAAATATCCTTTCGAGGTCACCACTAGTAGGTACACAAATACGACCTTCAAATCTCTACAAACTATCATTCCCTTGGGTAAAACCTTTCAACTCTTCTCTTCCTTCTAAGGTTTCTTGAAATTCCGTATCTTTCCTTTGGGTTTGAGCAATTCTTTCCTTGAATTCACTCGTCACACTAAGATGGCAAGCTCTTATGCCCTTAGTGGTCAAGGTTATTCCTAGTTTTAGGTCTCTAAACCTTCAATTAACTCAACCTCTTTCACCATCAAATGGGATACTTGTAAAGATTTTCTACTTAGAGCATCAGTTACAACATTAGCTTTGCATGGATGGTAGTTTAACCCAAAATCGTAATCTTTTAAGAACTCCATTCACCTCCTTTGCCTCATGTTTAGCTCCTTCCGTCAAAGAGATATTTCAAACTCTTGTGATCGGAAAACACCTTAAACCTCACTCCGTATAAATGGTGTCTCCAAATCTTTAGAGCAAACACGACGACGGCTAACTCAAGGTCATGGGTAGGGTAATTTGCCTCATGCGGCTTGAGTTGTCTTGATGCGTAGGCCACCACTTGCCTATCTTGCATCAATACACAACCCAAACCTTTCTCGAAGCATACAGGACACTTCAAAAGGCACATTGGTCGGGTAACACTAAAATAGGGTTGAGGTTAGCTTCTTTCAGCTCTTGAAAGCTCTTTTCACACTTGGGGTCCATGAAAGGTGTTTTTCCTAGTTAGCTTGGTCAAAGGTAGGGAAATCTGGGAAAATCCCTTGATAATGACGATAATAACGCTAAACCTAAGAAGCTCCTTACTTCATTACCGTGGTTAGTCTCCCTTTACATCGTTTCCACCTTACTAGGATCTACAGGAATTCCTTTCTTAGATACTACATGCCCTAAAAATTTCACCTTATCCAACCAGGAATTCACACTTGGAAAGCTTGGCATATAGTTTCTTTTCCTTTAGGATTTCCAGGACTATGGTTAGGTGTTCATGCTCCTCGTGGGTCTTAGAGTATATGAGAATGTCATCTATAAAGACAACCACGAACTGATCCAATAGGGTCTAAAGATCCTATTCATGTAATCCATAAAAATTGCCAGCATTGGTTAATCCAAAGGACATTACTTCAAACTCACAATGGCCGTATCGAGTGCAAAAGGCTATTTTCGGTATATCTTCATCTCTCACCCTAATTCTGTAGTAACCTAACCTCAAATCAATCTTAGAAAACACTACTGCACCTTTAAGCTGGTCCATCAAGTCATCTATCCTAGGCAAAGGGTATTTGTTCTTCACGTCACTTTATTCAATTGCCTAAAGTCGACACACATCCTCATACTTCCATCCTTTTCTTTACAAACAACACTGGGGCTCCCAAGGTGATGCACTAGGCCTAACAAACTTTTTCTCTAATAAATCTTCCAATTGAGCTTTTAACTCGGTCAACTCTAATGGGGACATCCTGATGGGGCTATAGATATGGGTCCTGCACCTGGAAGCAATTCTATGGAAAACTCTATCTCTCTCTTGGGGGAAACTTCTATCTCATTCTGGAAATACTTTGGGATAATTCCTTACTCGGTATCTCATCGATACTTTGCTCAAAGTCTACATCACTAACGGCTAAGAAAATATAACCTTTACTCTCACCCTTACCACAATCCATTTCACAAGTTATGTAGACTTATAGGTTTCTTAGGTTTAAAGGAACAGGAAAAGTGATGGTTTTCTCATAGGTTAACAGTACACGGTTGGCCTCAAGCCAATCCATGCCAAGAATCACATATAAACCTCGCATAGGGAAGCAAATAAGGTCTAAAACAAAGGATCTATTTTCAATAACAAAATTACAATCTAGACAACATCTACAAGTCCTAAAAGGTTTTCCAGTCGGGTAGAAACAACAAGGTCAAAAGGAAGTTCAGTCACATGTAAGTTAAGGCTTTTAACACATGAGTGGGAGATAAAAGAATGGGAAGCGCCAGAATCATATAGTACAATTAAGTTTTTACCATGCATGTTACACTTACCTTCGATGAGATTTCGTGACTTCCTCGTTTCTTAAGGATTAACGTAAAGACCCTTCCTTGGTCCTGTGGCTTGGGATTGGGGTGACCCTTTTGTGCATTCTTGAGAGTAGTGGACGGCTTTCCAAATCGGTAGCAAACATTTGTTCCGGCTCGACATGGTATGCTTCCATGATTCTTACCGCACTTGGGACATTCTGGATGGTGGGGGTCATGAGGTGCTGCTTGTAACTCCCCAATTTTCCTGTCATTTAGAATTACCGAATTACCTAGGTAATTCTTATATAAATTTGACCAAACAATCCTCAATAAAGGAATATAATATTAGAAAAGAGGTTATGAGCAATTCCTGCAAGAGTGCAAGCCCGAATTTCTGGACGTGTAAAATGACCAAAATGCCCCTAGGTTATTACTCAGAAAATGAGGATCGTGGGCCCCACCCGTCCTCAAGGGGATGTTTTGAGGATAATAAGGGATTGTTTGTGTTATGTGTGTTAATAGAGGAGAAGAATCCTAATTTTGAGCTCGACGCGAAATGACCAAAACGCCCCCGCCGTTTTAACTCATATTTGCGTGCCGACTTAGCCCGAACCTCACTAAAATGTTTTAAAAGGTGTTTTTAAGCTATGATTAACCATTGGTTAAGCTCGGGTGGTCTCGGGCAATTTTTAAGTAAAATGACCGTTTTGCCCCTCTTTGTGCAAGTTTTACAAATTTTGAGATTTTTGATTCGTCTAACGAAACCTAAGCAATATTAGGCTCAAATTAAAGCTTATTAAATTCTAATTATTAATCTAGAGTCAAAATTATTTATTTAAATTGATTAGAACCTAAAATTGCTTTAAAACACTCAAATTGCTTACTAATTCACCTAAGCCCTTAACCGTAAATTCTCTAAATTGCATGAATACCTTGCCTACACCTAAATAATACATGGAACACACAAAACCCTCTTCCATGAGGCTGTAATGCATGAAATAATTCAGCCATAATCATTAGAATTATTGCAAGATAATGCACTAAAACAAAATGCCAAAAAATTCCCTAAAACATGGCATAAAACATGCCTTAAACAAGAAATGATTTTCCTCCCTTTGTTCCCCATGAAAAATCCGAAAATTATGCCTCCTCCTCTTGTCATACATGAGCTTGAATCCTCTATAAATATGCATGCTTGAGGAGCCTTGGAAGCCTTGCTCATAACTTACACAAATTCTAGTTTTAGGAGCACCAAAAGCTTTCTTTCTTCCTCCTCCTTGGCTGAAATTTCTTCTCCCATTTCTCAAAGAGATTTTCTTTCATTTCACTCAAGGAAACCAAGTCCTATTCCTTTCCTTCAAATCAAATTAGGTAGGGAGTTGTTTTTAAGTTTATTTCTATGCTTTGCTAAGTGTTGTTCTTGGTTCAAAATGATGATTTCATGGATTTTCTCTAGTTTTTCCATTTGGTTTTCTTCTTCCTTTTTCTTTAACAATTCGGCCATATGGCCTAGGTGGGACTAAGATGATGGCTTGATGATGAGGACCTTGAGGGTGGGTTGTGAATCCATCACAAGTTAGGCCTCTAAAGCTTGAAAGTTCCACTTGATGCAAAACTTTAAAGAATAATGTTTTTATGATGTTTTTATGATCTTGAGTTTAGAACTTGAAAGATGTATTTCTCACTTTGTCTTGCTAAGATATATATATTGGATTGAATTTGTATTTCTATAAAGTCTTGAAGGAGCTCTAGTAAAGAAATCAAATGAACTTGCATCCATGTTTAAGTTTATGCCTTGCATAACCATGTTTACTTTCTATGTCATCACTAAATTCTCAAGAATGAATAAATGAACTTGCATATTCATGTTTAAATTTCCAAGCTTGCATTTCATGTTTATGTTTCAAGTTGTCACTTAATCTTCAAAGATAATAAAGAGGATGCATCTCATATTTATTTTATGCTCTCACTTTATTTTATAATGGCTAAAAGAATCAACGCATGACATGTTTATTTTTATGTCATCACCTAAAGATCCTAGAGCTCAAAGACTTGCCCAAGTATCACAAGCAAAGAAATAAGATTATTGGAGTTAAAGAATTGATTCTTTAAGAAGTCTTGAGATTGGAGCTTAAAAAGATGTAATAATAATTCTTCTCCCTTCACGGTCCAGTGTGGATTACCGCTCTGGTTTCTTAAGATTCTCTTCTCCCTCCACTGGTCCTGTGCAACTACCGCCGCTCAGTTTCTTGCATCATGTTTATATTTCAAGCTCTTGCATCATGTTTAATTTTCAAGTCATCACCTTAAATCTTAAAGATAAAGAAATGGATTTGCATATCATGTTTATAATTCCAAGTTATCACCTTATAATGACAAGATTAAAATGAGGTTGCATAGCATGTTTATGATTCTAAGATATCACATAAATCTCTTAAGATCAAGACTTGCTCCTTTTATCTTAAGTGAGAATTTTAATCATGAAGATTCTTTCAAATTTAGCAAAAAAAATTAGTTTCTAAAAGAAATTTGAGGCCTTGCAAAGACTTTACAAGAAACTAGTATTCCATGTACACTTAAAATGTGATTATGATAGGTTCATGATTCAGCCACTAATCTGAGTTTATTACCAATGTATGATGATGATTTAATATGTTTAAAGTTGTGATTATTATGTTTATTGATGAGGGAACAATTATATGCAAGTTAAAAGAGAAACTAGCTATATAAAACAACGTAAAGCAAGATTTCTAGAACTCTAGATAATGAAATTTATGCAATCTGTCCAGAACCTTTAGTGGCCTTAAGAACCAGATTTTATTATGTTTAGATAAGGGAGAATGATTCATAATTGGGTTAGTAATTAATTTTGGCATCATAGGGAAAGACGGTAACGAGAAAAGGTTAAAAACGCAACTTCTAACACAGTAAAACCTTAAGAATGACTTACTGCCTATGCTGCCCCATATAGTCTAATAATGTTCCTAAGGCTTATAATTAATGGTAATGATGGTAATGAATCCCTTAGATGCATAATTAATTAGTTCAATAATTGAGGTTGCCCGATTCTAGAGTTTCGGTTGTTTAGACAGCTTCGGTAAGAATTGATGATGATGCCTCTTTGATGTTTTAAATGATAAGTCTATGTAGAGATTTGATGCTTATTAAGTATTTGATAATATTAAATGATTTCATGGCTTGCATGTTATAGTTGCTATTGCAAACAATGAGAATACTTACGCATGAAATAAAGAAATATTCTTTGTTATTTAAAAATTACCCTTGTTACTGGAAGAAAGTGTACTACTAAAAGTGTAATTTGGAAAGATTCTGGCTAGGAAAGACTTGGTATTTAAGCGTGTCCATTTGTGACCCACCTCTCTTTCCTGGAATCTCCAGATGCATGATTACAGTTGGTATATATTATTTCGGCATAAGACTATAAATGAGAAAATGTTATGATGATTATGAATGAAGAATTGTATTATGATATAACATACAAAGATTTAATGGTGACTTAAACTTATGAGAAAATGATCCTTTGGACCCATCAGACTATAGGTGGTGAAAAGGTGATTCTTGCCCCCTAGCCTGTTCTCTCAAAAGGGTAGAGTCGGATTTTAACTTATCAAAAGGGATAAGTATATGCTAGTGACGACTAGTAAGGTATGAGCTCATAACCTAGATTACTCCCAAAAGGGTGGAGTATAGGGTGGCCCAGGAAAATGATGATGAAAGTAACTTTAAGTCACCTAAGGAACTAAGTAACGTATTATGTGATTATGATGTTCTTCTATGCATAGTATTTATGAGATGATGATGAGAAATATGATGTTCTTCTATGCATAGTATTTATGATATGATGATGAGGAATATGATGTGGTCTTATGCATAACTATGTTATTATATGTGAAAGGAAAAGTTCATTATAAACATGACATGCTAAGTTTATGATGCATTATAAGACGCATGATTAAAACCGACGAACCTCGATAAAGTATATTTTCGAACTTAATAAATCAATCTTAGCATGCTCACTATTTCATAATGAAACTCGAGGTTCCTAGGGACGATGATGATGACACAATGCATCATGAGGTGAGTACCCTACGAGATTCTTTTTATAAGTTTCTCACTCCCTCTATTTTTCTTTCCATCTCGTCTTCAGAAATAGAAGGAAGCGTTCGTGAATCACATTGAGGCTTTCACCTGGTACTGAACTTGATCCTAGTTTCACTCGTATATTTCAGATATCTATCCCTATCCCTATCCTTGGAGTGTTATTACTAGGTGCCATTAATGGATGTCCTTCCATCCATATACTATTTATGTTTTGTTTGATTGCCTACACCTAGCCTAACTCTGGTAGGCAAAATATTTATGTGTTATGTAATTATAGATGTTATATGATGGAGCCAATGTGATAGGATGTATTTAATTTCTGATATGTCTTTTTATATTCCGCTAGTCGTTCACGTTATGCGCGGCTCACGTTTTCAATCATGTTTGAAAAAAATGGCTCGTAATTTCACTAAGTATTTTCAAAGTATGATTAAAGAACTGAAGCAAAGAGTAAAGTCTAGTAATTAATCAGATACAACCTAGGTGTATTAGGTTAATTATTAGGGTGTTACACGTTGGACCTCTTTGTTGTGTTTTCCCCTTGTTGTTGTTATTGTTGTTGTGATTATTGTTGGGCTTATTATAGTGGTTGTTGTTGTTCGGCCTTCCTTGTTGAAAGTTCCTTTGTAGATCTTGGGGTCTCAATTGAGGTGGGAATGGGGTCCATTCTACCTCTTAACTTGACCTTGAGGTGTCAACTTCATGGTGATATTATGAGACTTTGAGGTGCTCAGCTTTCTCTGCCCTTCTTCAATGATGCGGCATTTGTTAACTAGAGTAAAGAAATCCCTAATCTCCAAATGCGCCACTGCCACATTAAGCTCCACCTTCAGCCCTAACTCATATTAAATGCATTTCCAATAGTCGGGTTACCCTGATACATCCTTGAGAACTTAATAAGTTATTCAAATCTAGCATGTACCGGGCCACATTCATATTTCCTTGGACAAGTTGCATAAACTCAATGTCCTTGGCATTTTTTACCGACTCTAGAAAATACTTCTCATAAAAATAGACCTTAAATAGCTCCTAATCAATGTCCATGTCGATTGCCTCCAAGAGTCTCCAGGCACCTGTCCACCAAAAACCGGCATCTCCCTCAAGCATATAGGTAGCGAAGGTGACTTTCTACTCCTCTGAGCATGGGACTCAGCAAAGACCTTCTCAATATTCCGAATCCATTCATCTGCTACATTTGGATTGAGAGTCCCCTTGAAACTGGTGGGTTTGCCGCGAAACCCAAAACAAGCGTGTTCGAGGATCTCATGGCCTTGATTCGCATTAGCTTGGCAATCCCTGATCCATTCGTTCCATCATCATCCTCATTGTCCTTGCCACATCACGGAGTGCTTCGGCGGCCTCGTTGTCTTGGTTATTCTACGCTGCATTCCTAGTTGTCGACGTGTCATTGGTCCCTATACACACAAAACACACTGAGGTGATCAGACTCAACATTCCATGCAAAGTGAGCAAGTTACCATGGCACGTGCAACATACATCAGTCATGCATCTCTAATCCTCAAGCTCATCCCAATGATAAACATTTACACATCACATTTCTAACGTATTATGCTTAAGAAGCATAGCCCAATCCTATGAAAAGAACCTCTGATACCAAAATGTAACACCCTTAATTAACCCAATACACCTAGGTTGTATCTGATTAATTACTAGACTTTACTCTTTGCTTAAGCTCTTTTAGTCATATCTTGAAAATACTTAGTGAAATTACGAGCCATTTTTAAAAAAACATAATTGAAAACGTGAGCGCATAACGTGAACGATTTAGCGGAATATAAAAAGACATATTAGAATTTAAATACATCATAGCACATCACATTGGCTCCATCATATAACATCCATAATTACTTAACACATAGATATTTTGCTTACCAACAGAGTTAAGCTAGGTGTAGGCAATCAAACCAACATAAATAGTATACGAATGGAAAAATATCCATTAACGGCACCTACTAATAACACTTCAAAGATAGGAATAGATATCCAAGCTCACGCGCAAAGTTTGGCAATACATTCCTCAAGGATAATAAGCTTGGTTCACCAGATCAAGTACATCTACCAAGTGAGAGCATCAATGGGAATCATGAACATCACCATCACTTTCTGAAGACGAGATGGAAAGAAAGAAGAGGGAGTGAGTGCAACAACCTAATAATTAACCCAATACACCTAGGGTATCTAATTAATTACTAGACTTTACTTTTTGCTTCCGTTCTTTGATCTAAACTCTTAAAAATACTTTAATGATAATACGATAAATTTTTTTTTAAACTTTGAAAATAAAACATGAGCCACGCATACTAAGTAAACCCATCGTCCTTCTTGCATGAAATAAAAATTAATCACCTGCACAACAATAACATGAATAATCATATCATCACATATAATTATAACATAAACAGTATTCGTTACATCAGATATCAAAATACACAACAAATAGATATTATGCCCACCAATAGAGTTGGGCTAGGTCTAGTTAATTGAACAATACATAAATAATATATGGATGGAAAAACATCCATCAATGACACCTACTAATAACACTCCAGAGGGGAAATAGATATCTAAATATACGAGCGAAGTTAGCAGGATCAAGTTCAACTACCAATAAAAGCCTCAACGTGATTCATAAACACTTCCTTCTATTTCTGAAGACGAGATGGAAAGAAAAAAAAATAGAGGGAGTGAGAAACTTATAAAAAAATCTCAGTAGGGTACTCACCTCATGATGCATTGTGTCATCATCATCGTCCCTAGGAACCTCGGGGTTATTATAAAATAGTGAGCATGCTAAGATTCATTTATTAAGTTCGGAAAAATACTTTACGAGGTTCATTGATTTTAATCATGCATCTTATAATGCATCATAAACTTAGCATGTCATGTTTATAATGAACTTTTCCTTTCATCAACACATCATATTCCTCATCATCATATCATAATAACATGCATAGAAGAACATCATATTTCTCATCATCATCTCATAAATGCTATGTACAGAAGAACATCATACCATAATAGCTATGCACAAGACATGGTGCACATATTTCATTTCTTTAGTGTCCTAGGTGACTTAAAATCTTGTCATCATCATCATTATTTTCCTTGGGGCCACCCTATACTCCACCCTTTTGGGAGTATCTAGGTTATGAGCTCATACCTTACTAGTCATCACTAGCATATACTTATCCCTTTTGATAAGTTAAAATCCCAACTCTACCCTTTTGAGAGAACGGGCTAGGGGCAAGAATCACATTTTCACCACCTATAATCTGATAGGTCTAAAAGATCATTTTCTCAGGATCACCTTTTCACCACCTATAGTCTGATGGGTCCAAAGGATCATTTCCTCATAAGTTTAAGTCACCATTAAGTCTTAGCATGTTATATCATAATCATCAGGATGCATGAACATTCTCATTGTTTGCAACAGCAACTATAACATCCAAGCCATGAAATCATTTAATAATATCAAATTCTCAATAGGCATTACATCATCATATAACTGACATTTCAAAGCATCAAAAGATGTCATCTAAAATTCTTAGGAAGCTCCTTAAATAACCGAACTCTAAAATTGGGTAACCTTAATTATCAAACTAATTACTTATGCATCTAAGGGATTTATTACCATCAATTATAAGCCTTAAGAACATTATTAGACTATATGGGGTAGCATAGATAGTAAGTTGTTCTTAAGGTTTTTGTGCTAGAAGTTACATTTTTTAACCCTTTCTCATTATGGCTTTCCCTATGATGCTAAAATTAATTACTAAACCAATTATGAATCATTGTCCCATAATAAAATTTGGTTCTTAAGGCCACTAAAGGTTCTGGATAGAATGCATAAATTTCATTCTCTAAAGTTCTAGAAATCTTGCTTTTACGGTTTTCTAGTTGCTAGTTTCATTTTTAGTGTTCGGGGCCAATCCTATACTAATTGTTACCAGGTTTTTCATGACTAACCAATCATAGGCAGAATTATAACATACTAAAACAAATTTGGTAGTAGATCAACTTAAAGATATCAAAGACTAGTATTAACCTAGTTTTACGATTTATTTATGTAGCTAGTTTTTCTTCTAACATGCATAGAATTGTTCCTCATCATTAAACATAATAATCACAACTTCAAACATATTAAATCATCATCATACAGTAGTAGTAAACTCAGGTCAGTACCGAATCATGAACCTCACATAATTGCATCAAATCACATTTTAAGTGTACGTAAGATATTGGTTTCCCGTAAAATCCTTGCAAAACCTCAAAACTCTTTTAGAAGCTAATGCTTTTTGTTAATCTTGAAAGGAATTATAGAACTAAATCTGTAGCTATTTAGAATCACTTTAGGCCTACCTTAATCATGAGGCCGATTTATATATTGAAAAAATATTCATGATTAGAATTTTCACTTAAAATAAAAGGAGCAAGTCTTGAGCTTAAGAGATTTATGTGATATCTTAGAATCATAAACATGCTATGTAACCTCATTTTAATCTTGTCATTATAAGGTGATAACTTGGAATTATAAACATGATATGCAAATCCATTTTTTTCTTTAAGATTCAAGGTGATGACTTGAAAATTAAACATGATGCAAGAGATTGAAATATAAACATGATGCAAGAAACTGGAGCGGCGTAGTCCGCAGAACCAAGTGGAAGAATCTTAAAACCGGAGGGCGTAGTCCACATGGACCGTGAAGGAGAAGAGAACTCTTATTACATTATATTAAGCTCCAAACTCAAGACTTCTTAAAGAATGAATTCTTTGACTCCAATAATCTCAAGAAAGCTTTAGAGTTTTTATTACCATGGTTCCAACTTTGCTTGTGATACTTGGGCAAGTCTTTGAGCTCTAGGATCTTTAAGTGATGACATAAAATAAACATGTCATGCATTGATTCTTTTAGCCATTATAAAATAAAGTGAGAGCATAAAATAAATATGAGATGCATCCTATTTATTATCTTTTAAGATTAAGTGACAACTTGAAACATAAACATGAAATGCAAGCTTGGAAATTTAAACATGAGAATGCAAGTTCATTTATTCATTCTTGAGAATTTAGTGATGACATAGAAAGTAAACATGGTTATGCAAGGCATAAACTTAAACATGGATGCAAGTTCATTTTATTTCTTTACTAGAGCTCCTCCAAGACTTTAGAGAAATATAAATTCAACCCAATATATCTTAGCAAGACAAAGTGAAAAATACATCTTTCAAGTTCTAAACTCAAGATCTTTATTTTTACATCATAAAAACATCATTCTTTAAAATTTTGCATCAAGTGGAATTTTCAAGCTTTAGAGGCCTAACTTGTGATGGATTTACAACCAACACTCAAGGTCCTCATCATCAAGCTATCATCATATTCCCATATAGGCCTTATGGCCATGATGTTCAAAGGAAAAGAAAGAAGAAATCCAAATGGAAAAGCTAGAGAAAGTCCATGAAATCATCATTTTGAACCAAGAACAACACTTAGCAAAGCATAGAAATAAGCTTAAAGACAACTCCCTACCTAATTTGTTTTGAAGGAAAGGAAGAGAACTTGGTTTCTTTGAATGAAATGAAAGAAAATCTCCTTGAAAAACTGATGCTAAGTTTCGCCAAGAGGAGGAAAGAATGAAAGCTTTTGAGCTTTGGAAAAACTAGAAATGTGTAACTATGATTCAAGGCTTCTAACACTCCTCAAGTATGCCTATTTATAGAAGATTTTGAAGCTCATAAATGGACAAGAAAAGGAGGAAAGTCTAACCAAATTTGAGGAGGAAACAAGGAAGAAAAATCATCTTGTTTGGTGGCTTAAAACATGGAATCATGTTTTCATGGTTCCTTGTTTTCATACCTTGGTTTTTGTGCATTCTTTGACAAATTTTCTGATGCATTATGGACCAATAATTTTGTCCATTACAGCCCATGGAAGAGGAAATTTGTGTGTTCCATGTATTATTTAGGTGTAGGTAAGGTATTCTTGCAATTTAGAGAATTTACGATTAAGGGCTTAGGTGAATTAGTAAGCAATTTGAGTGTTTTTAAGCAATTTTGGGTTCTAATCAATCTAAATAAATAATTTTGACTCTAGATTAATAATTAGAACTTAATAAGCTTTAATTTGAGCCTAATATTGCTTAGGTTTCATTAGACGAATCAAAAATCTCAAAATTCGCAAAACTCACAAAGATAGGGGCAAAATGGTCATTTACTAAAAACCGAGGCCACCCAGCTTAACCAAAGGACAATCATAACTTAAAAACATGTTTTAAAACATTTTAGTGAGGTTTGGGCTCAGTGCATGCAAATCGGAGTTAAAACAGCGGGTGTTTTGGTCATTTCCGTGAGCTCAAAATTAGGATTCTTCTCCTCTATTAACACACATAACACAAACAATCCCTTATTATCATCAAAACATCCCTTTGAGGATGGGTAGGGCCCACGATCCTCATTTTCTGAGTAAAATAACCTCAGGGCATTTTGGTCATTTTACATGTACAGAAATCGGGTTTGAGCTTTTGCACGAATTGCTCCTAACCTTTCTTCTAATGTTATATTCCTTCATTGAGGATTGTTTGGTCTCAATTATATGAAAAATTACCTAGGGTAATTAGGTAATTTCTAAATGACAGGAAAAATTACAGGAAAGTTGGGCGTTATGAGAAACTTATAAAAGAATCTTAGGTACTCACCTCATAAGCAACGTGTCATCATCATCGTCCTCAGGAACCTCTGGGTTATTATGAAATAGTGAGCATGCTAAGATTGATTTATTAAGTTCGAAAATATACTTTACCGAGGTTCATCGTTTTAATCATGCGTCTTATAATGCATCATAAACTTAGCATGTCATGTTTATAATGAACTTTTCCTTTCATATATAATAACATAGTTATGAATAAAATCACATCATATTCCTCATCATTATTTCATAATACTATGCATAGCAGAACATCATATTTCTCATCATCATCTCATAAATACTATGCATAGCAGAACATCATATTCACATAATTCATTTACTTAGTTTCTTAGGTGACTTAGAGTTACTTTCATCATCATTTTCCTGGGTCACCCTATACTCCACCCTTTTGGGAGTAATCTAGGTTATGAGCTCATACCTTACTAGTCGTCACTAGCATATACTTATCCCTTTGATAAGTTAAAATCCCGACTCTACCCTTTTGAAAGAACGATTTAGAGGGCAAGAATAACCTTTAACGACCTATAGTCTGATGGGTCCAAAGGATCATTTTAAGTCACCATTAAATCTTTGCATGTTATATCATAATACAACTCTCAATTCATAATCATTAGGATGCATAAACATTCTCATTGTTTGCAACAGCAACTATAACATGCAAGCCAGGGAATCATTCAATGATATCAAATACTTAATAAGCATCAAATCACTACATAGACTTATCATTTCAAACTTCAAAGAACCATCATCATAAATTCTTACCGAAAACTCTTAAACAACCGAAACTTTAGAATCGGGTAACCTCAATTATCACACTAATTAATCATGCATCTAAAGGATTCATTATCATCATTACCATTAATTATAAGCCTTAAGAACATTATTAAATTATATGGGACAGCATAGGCAGCAAGTTATATTTAAGGCTTCACGGTGTGCTAGAAGTTGCATTTTTAACCCTTTCTCGTTACTAGCTTTCCATATGGTGCTAAAATTAATTACTAAATCAATTATGAATCATTCTCCCTTATCTAAACATAATAGAACCTGGTTCTTAGGGCTGCTAAAGGTTCTGGACATAATGCATAAATTTCATTTTCTAGAGTTCTAGAAATCTTACTTTTACGGTTTTTTTGGAAAGCTAGTTTTATTTCTAACATGCATAGAATCGTTCCTCAGCAATAAACCATGATTATCACAACTTCAAACATATTAAACCATCATCATACAGTAGTACTAAACTTAGATCAGTGGCTGAATCATGAACCTCACATAATTGCTTAAAAACACATTTTAAGTACATGTAAGATACAAGTTTCCCGTAAAATCTTTGCAAAGTCTTAAAACTCTTTTAGAAACTAATGCTTTTTGTTAATCTTGAAAGAAATTATAGAACTAAATCAGTATCTATTTAAAAGCACTTTGGGTCTACCTTAATTATGAGGCCGATTTATATATTGAAAGAATCTTCACGATTAAAATTCTCACTTAAGATAAAAAGAGCAAGTCTTGAGCTTTATAGATTTAGGTGATAACTAGAATCATAAACATGCTATGCAACCTCATTTTAATCTTGTCTTTATAAGGTGATAACTTGGAATTATAAACATGGTATGCAAGACTTGAAATTTAAACATGATGTGCAGGTCCATATTATTATATTCACGAATTAAGGTGATCCGCTTGAAATATAAATATGATTATGCAAGCTTGGAAATATAAACATGATGCAAGAGCTTGAAATAAATAAGAAAATGGAGCGGCGTAGTCTGCACTGGACCAGTGGAGAGAGAAGAGAATCTTAATAAAAGAAAATAAGAAGAATGCGTAGTCCCTGAGAGAGAAGAATTCTTATTACATCTTATTAAGCTCCAAACTCAAGACTTCTTAAAGAATGAATTCTTTGACCCCAATAATCTTAAGGAAATTGAAAGTGAGTTTTAAAGTTCTTATTATTATGGTTCTAAGAACCTTATTTCTTTGCTTGTGATACTTGGGCAAGTCTTTGGGCTCTAGGATTCTTAGGTGATGACATAATAATAAACATGTCATGCGTTGATTCTTTTAGCCATTATAAAATAAAGTGAGAGCATAAATATGAGATGCAACCTTTTATTATCTTTAGAGATTAAGTGACAACTTGAAACATAAACATGAAATGCAAGCTTGGAAATTTAAACATGAGAATGCAAGTTCATTTATTCATTCTTGAGAATTTAGTGATGACATAGAAAGTAAGCATGGTTATGCAAGGCATAAACTTAAACATGGATGCAAGTTCATTTTATTTCTTTACTAGAGCTCCTCCATGACTTTAGAGAAATATAAATTCAACCCAATATATCTTAGCAAGACAAAGTGAAAAATACATCTTTCAAGTTCTAAACTCAAGATCTTTATTTTTACATCATAAAAACATCATTCTTTAAAGTTTTGCATCAAGTGGAATTTTCAAGCTTTAGAGGCCTAACTTGTGATGGATTTACAACCAACACTCAAGGTCCTCATCATCAAGCTATCATCATATTCCCATATAGGCCTTATGGCCACGAATGTTCAAAGGAAAAGAAAGAAGAAATTCGAATGGAAAAGCTAGAGAAAGTCCATGAAATCATCATTTTGAACCAAGAACAACACTTAGCAAAGCATAGAAATAAGCTTAAAGACAACTCCCTACCTAATTTGTTTTGAAGAAAAGGAAGAGAAATTGGTTTCTTTGAATGAAATGAAAGAAAATCTCCTTGAAAAAGTGATGCTAAGGTTTCGGCCAAGGGGAGGAAAGAATGAGAGCTTTTGAGCTTTGGAAAAACTAGAAATGTGTAACTATGATTCAAGGCTTCTAACATTCCTCAAGTATGCCTATTTATAGAAGATTTTGAAGCTCATAAATGGACAAGAAAAGGAGGAAAGTCTTACCAAATTTGAGGAGGAAACAAGGAAGAAAAATCATCTTGTTTGGTAGCTTAAAACATGGAATCATGTTTTCATGGTTCCTTGTTTTCATACCTTGGTTTTTGTGCATTCTTTGACAAATTTTCTGATGCATTATGGACCAATAATTTCTTCCATTATAGCCCATGGAAGAGGAAATTTGTGTGTTCCATGTATTATTTAGGTGAAGGTAAGGTATTCTTGCAATTTAGAGAATTTACGATTAAGGGCTTAGGTGAATTAGTAAGCAATTTGAGTGTTTTTAAGCAATTTTGGGTTCTAATCAATCTAAATAAATAATTTTGACTCTAGATTAATAATTAGAATTTAATAAGCTTTAATTTGAGCCTAATATTGCTTTGGTTTCATTAGACGAATCAAAATCTCAAAATTCGCAAAACTCACAAAAGAGGGGCAAAATGGTCATTTTACTAAAACTGCCCGAGGCCACCCAAGCTTAACCAATGGACAATCATAACTTAAAAACATGTTTTAAAACATTTTAGTGAGGTTCGGCTTAGTCGGAAATTTGAAGTTAAAACGAGCATGGGTGTTTTGGTCATTTCTCGTCAGCTCAAAATTAGGATTCTTCTCCTCTATTAACACACATAACACAAACAATCCCTTATTATCATCAAAACATCCCCTTGAGGATGGGTGGGGCCCACGATCCTCATTTTCTGAGTAAAATAACCTCAAGGGCATTTTGGTCATTTTACACGTACAGAAATCTGGTTTGCAACTCTCACGAATTGCTCCTAACCTTTCTTCTAATGTTATATTCCTTTATTGAGGATTGTTCGATCAATTATATGAAAAATTACCTAGGATAATTCGGTAATTTCTAAACAGTAAAAATTGGGCGTTCCAGAAGTCGTAATGGGATCATTTCCACTTTATCATATCTTGTATGGATGCAACATGAGCATACAACCATCGAACATCATATAACATATCCTCTATTCATGCCTCATATTCTCATGCACTTATAGCGTACCACATCATCATAGCAACATGCCACACATCCATACATTCTCATACTCATGGTATTTAAAACATTCACATACATTAAAACAATACTCACTCAATCTCATCCTCACATCGCACCTCTTATCTTAAGATATCTTATGCTTTGGCTCTTAGGGTCTTAAACTTGTGTTCTAATTATCCTAACACTCATTATAAATTTTTATAACACCCAAGGGAACATTACTTACAATTCTCACTAAGATTTATGTTCACTAATATATCCAAACAGCTTTGCATCACTTAGGCAAAAAATTATCATACGCTTACGGGTCCTAGAATCTTTCTTTGACCTTTTCTAAGTTCCATCTTTGCCTAAGGCTCTATAATCAATTCCTAAATCAATTATGAGGGATTCCTACACATATCCACTAATTATAAGCCATTTTCTTAAGTCCAATTATGCTAGAGCAGAATTTACAATTTGTGCATCTAAGTGTTCTAGAATTCTCATTTTAAGTCCTTTCTAGTTACTTGTTCTTTCCTAACTTCCCTAAATCATTCCTTGCTTCACTCAAACATAATTTTACACATTTTAACACCTTAAAACAGAATTTATACAGTGGCCAATTGCACAAGGCAGAACCGAAAACATAAGCATCAAATAATCACATAATCTCATGATTTAAAAGCATATAAGTTGCTAGTTTCTCTTGGAATCATTTTAGGAACTCAAAACTCTTTTAGAAACCAATTAATCTCATTGAAATCACATAAATATGTGCTAGGTCAGTAGCTAAATTATTTAGCTCAAGGAATAGATTTAAAACATAAAATCTTGTTCATAAAGTTCCTTGAGTACACCTAAGCTTAGAAAAATTCCAAGACTTAGACTATGGGCACTTATGATTAGATGAACTTATCCAAGTCCATCATCATCATCACAAGGCCGAAATGGCATTCTTGGAATGCCTCCATTTTCTAAAACTTTATGTAAGATACTTGGGCAAGTCTTTGAGCTCTAGAATATTTAAGTGATGGCATAAACTTAAACATGCAATGCACTTATTTTACTCTTCATTAGAAAATAAAGTGAGAGCATAAAATAAATATGAGATGCAACCTCATTATTATCTTTAAAGATTAAGTGATGACTTGAAATATAAACATGAAATGCAAGCTTGGAAACTTAAACATGATAATGCAAGTTCATTTAGTTATTCTTGAGAGTTTAGTGATGGCATCAAAATAAACATGCTATGCAAGGCATAAACATAAACATGAATGCAACTCATTTTATCTTAACTAGAGCTCTTGCAAGACTTTAAAGGAACATCTTAACCTTAACCCAATATGTATCTTAACAACATAAAGTGAGCTTTAGAGTTCTTAGCACCAAGACTTCAAAGAAGCCTTTGGTTATGAACTTCATCATCAAGCTCAAGAAAATGGACACAAAGCTCAACACTTTGTCTAAACAAACATACAAAGAACTAAGTCATATTCTTTATTTTATTGCTCATGGCTTCAATCTAGAGTAAAACTCTTAGAATGGCCGACCAACTTTAAGGTTGGCAAGGGTAAGCTTAGAGCTCTTTGAAAACATATGATTAATTTTCTTAACAAAACTTTTGTGATCTACTTAACATTTTTAAACAACTTTGTTCAAGTAAAGGAAGAAGAAACCGAAACCATTAAAGGAAAAAGGAAGAGGAAACCGAAAACATAAACAAGAAAAAGGGAAGAAACCAAAAGCATATATGGTCCAAGACCAAGTTTTTCAAGCTTTAGAGGTTTCTCACATGACAACAACAAGCCATTATCTTGAAACCTCATCATCAAGCCAAAGTTTTTCTCATGAAAAGGCCTCATGGCCGAAAAAGAAAAAGAAGAGAAAAAGAGTTTTGAACCAAGAGAAAACTAGAACTTTCTCAAAGAAAACAAGTAAAAACTTTGAAACAAAACCCCTACCTAAAGAAGTCTTGAAAGAAATGAAAGAAAGCTTGGATCCTTGATGAAATGAGAAGACAAAATCTTCTCTTGGATGGCAATAAGGATTCGGCCATGGGAAGAACACAAGGAAGATGGATTTTCCTTGAAAGAGTAAGCTTGGAAATGGAATGGTTTAGTGTTTGAGGTGAGGGAGTGGTGGTTTAAGGTTGTTTGTAGTGGATTGTGGTGGTGGAAAGCTTCCTTTGATGGTGGAGGAAGAAGAACAAGATGAAGAGGAATTGAGAGGAAAAGAGAGAAAATGCAAGAAAGCTTAACTTGGAAAATGACCTAAAGTGCAACCAAGTTCTTCAAGGCTTGGTATTTATAGAAAATTTTCAACATTAAGGCTGATTTAGGAGGAGGATGGCCGAAGGTTTCTTGGCCTTTGGGGGAGGAAAATATCTTCAAAGCTTGTCATTCAAAGGCATGGTTGAAAGCATGGCTAGGTATGGTCAAGGTATGGCTTAAGGCATGGCCTAGGCATGGTTCTTTGAGTGAAACAAAATCAACATGTGACAAAATCAAAGGGTATGCATTCGGCTAGAATTTCCAACCAAGTGGGGAGGATGATTTGTTCATGTAATTGTGGTTTAATGATGTGTTTAGGTGTTTCTTTGATTAAGGTTTTGATTAGGAGTTTGTAAGAAAGTGTTTAGGTGAGGTAATGGCTAATTAAGGTTGTCAAGACTTGATTAGGAGAGTGTTCTTGCTAGATTAACAATTTAAAATCATTCTTTTAGTCAAATTAAGGTATGGGCACAATTCCTTAATTTAAGGAATTGGAGAGAAAACACTATTCAAGATTCCATGACTAGGAATCTTGAATCAAAAGATGTAATTAGAGTTTAACCAAGCAATCTTAGGTTCTAATTAACCTTAATAAATTATTTTGACTTAGATTAATTATCGAAATAAATTAATCTTCAATTAGAGCCTAATATTGCTTAGGTTTGCTTAATTACGTCATTAGGCTCACTGTACACGTTCTAGGGTAAAATGGTAATTTTGTACTAAACTCTCAGGACTACCCGGGCTTAACTGCTTTAAACTTCACTTAAAAACATCGCTTAAAACTTTTTGGTAAAGTCAGGCTTAACGGCACGTAAACGATGACAAATAGCCAGGGGCATTTTGGTAATTTTGCGTCGAAACTCAAAAATCAGATTATTCTGCTCTATTACCACGCATCACACATATAATCCCTTATCAACATCAAAACATCCCTTTGAGGATGGGGGACGATCCTCATTTTCAGGTAAAATGACCTCAAGGGCATTTCGGTCATTTGTACATGGGAAATCGGGTGTTACAAAATGCATGGTGAATCCATTAAAAGAGAAAGTCTGTAACACCCTTCACACCATAAGGCTATGCTTAAGTCATAACCTTATAATGAGCAAGTTGTTACTTGTTATCTCTACTTGGCCTTAGAGTGGTATATACAATATGGAATATGAGCCTTTTTGTTAACTCACATAAACTGCATTCCCTCTTAGCGTTGCTAAGTTTAAATCATAAGTTCTAGGTCGTAATACAATAGCAATACCATATAATTGTATTATACAATGACAAATAGTCATATACATAGCTATGTCAACCCGTACCTTGGTTCCAGGAACTCTCAAGTCTAGGTAGGGTACTACTCAAAACCTCATTAAAAGAAAATAAAATACCGACAAAATTCTCTATCCTCAGTTCATCAGAAACTCTAGACCATGAGGTCAATATCAGTTGAGTCTCCAGATAATCACCAACATAGCAATCTATAAAAATATGATAAAGGAGGAATGAGAATCAAAGATTCCATAGGAAAAATACTAGTCTACTACATAGTGATATTTGACATAACATTAAAATAATTAAAGTATCTTCAATTTCTTTTGAAATATCAAGCTTGCTTATTCACTTTACTTATTAAATACAGTATTATGAGTACACTTATGCTTGAGAATAAAAGATCAAAGGATTCGTAAGATAATTGCTTGGTATTCTGGTTGTTTACATAATAATTTGTTTGTTTGTTTCATTACTTCTTTGACATAATCTTATTCTGAACTTTAAGCTTGAGAATAGAGCTCATAGGATTCCTGATATACTTCTCATCTGATGTATTTCTAGTGTTCGTGTTACATTCTGATATAGTTCACTTGTTATAGTACCTCGTACTATAACCTGATATAATCACACGCGAATCCATGAGCTTATAATCAAGCAATTGATATGCAGTTATATTATTTTCTGTGACTTAACTTGGTTAGATACTTTAAACTTAATGGTAGAACTCATAGGACTCTTCTTATATACTTCTCTGTGGATTGTACTATCAATGATGTAATGCCGTTACATTACAACATGATATAGTTCATAGATGGAGTACGTCTACTACATCTCATCTGAATAGCCCCGCTATTCTTTCTAGTACATCCCTTTTTCTCAAAATGATGTAATGCCATCGTGATTACAACCTGATATAGTTCCAAGGGCGTAGCACGTCTACTACTACCGTGAATCCATGAGCTTACCATTAAGCAATTAACATTACATATAACGTATTTCTTCAATTTTCTTTCTTTGTTTGGAACTCTATCATGTATTAGGGAATTTCTTAATTATAAAGTAAAATTTCTTCTTAATAGTTCTATATCTCATACTCTTGCTTTAAGATTTTCTTGAAATCTCCTTAACTCTTATGAGATTTTCTCTTTAAGTTCCAAATTACCTAGACTTTCTCTTGAAAATCTCTTGGATTTCTTATGAGATATTCTCTTTAGATCTTTTGAATTCTTATGAGATATTCTGTTCAAAAACTCCTAAAGTCTATTTACCGGTAAAATCTACTGAACTTGTTATGAGATTTTTCTAGAACTATTACGAGATTTCTGCAAACTCTAGTAAACTTCTACGAGATTCTCTGCTAATCTTTTATGAGATTTCTTCAAAAGAAACTTATAGAATTTCTTACATTATAATTCTTAAATCTTTCATAAAATTAAACCAAGTGTATTGCTTAGATTTTCAAAGTTTTTCTTCTATGGATCAAAATCTCATCCTTTTTCATGAAACTTTAGCATCATACCTCAAAATACCAAACTTGCAGATTTTTAGAAAATATTTTTGGTTATATTCTTGTAAAATTTCCAGATTTCTCATTCTCTTTAAGGAATCAAAAATCTCTTCATTTACATAGTTAAATCTCTTACATCAATTTAATCAATTCATAAGGCTTCCAAGAATAGCACCTTTTACATTTATCAAATTCATATACATTTGCATCTTGAAATAATTTCAGATTTCGCCACATAATTGAAAGCATATATCAAGAGTTTATTTAGCAAAAAGTCAAACAATCACAAGCAATAAACTAGAATCTTTCCTAGCTTTCTTCCAAGCTTTTTGCTAAACTTTCTCTAGCTTTTTCTCCTCTAACTAAAGCCTTAAACCCATTTGCCAAGCCATGTATTAGCTTATGTGGACAGATTTAAAGGGAAAAACAAGGTTTTGGATTGAGTTTGATGTAGAGGAATTATTCTTGAAGGTTTAGGTGTTTAACTAAGAGTTTCCTTTAGAAAATGGTTGTTTAGTGGAGGTTCAAAGAGAAAAACATGAAGAAGGAAAAGAGAAGAAGAAAGCAACATGAGAAGAATAAAGCAACGTGAAGTTGCAGGACAGAGAAGAAAAGCTATCTTTTTCCATTTTTTTCTTTATATAAAACAACCTACTTGGAGACCAAGTAATAAATATGCATATTGTCAAATCGATTTACCTTGTTTTTGTATTAGAAATGTCTATATTCATTTGATCGTCCTAAGTAAAAATTATTTAGGATCTGATAATATAAATTATTTTTACCAAATTAAGTGTTTTAATGTACCGGTTATTATCATTTCAGCGTACCAACTATTACCATTTCGATACCGATTGACATAAAATAAACTTTACCAGGTTAAAATATTTATTCGCCTTTATCCTTATTTTTCTCTATGTCATTATACCAATTATAGGGTCTTTTCTATATCCCAATTAAAATATTATTATATTGATTTTTAATAATATTAAATTAATTTTCATTTTTTTTACAAATTCCTCATATTTTTTTTCAAAATCCCTATAGATTATTCATAATTAATCATTTTATTACAATAATACTAAAAGGATCGTTACAAAGTCCATGGCCCTAAAGTCATCTCATCAGAAACAAAATAAAGGCAAAGCGATGTAAGTAGTTGAGACCTAATGATGGGGAAGAATTTGATGAAGAGACAAAAGAAGAAGATGGAGACGAGATCTCCAATGTAGTGAGGAAGATGTCTAAAGCCTGGAGAGGCATATCAAAAGAAGAAGAGACATTAACCTTAGGAAGGACAAGAATGGCAAGGGAAAGCTAAAACCGTCACTTGCTACAATTGTGGTGAGAAGGGACACTTCAAACTTGAATGTCCCAAGCTTAAGGGTCCACAAAAGAAGTTCGTCTCCAAGAAAAAAGGCATGCTAACTACCTAGAGCTACTTAGAAGAAGAAAAGGAAGGATTAGAAGGTAGGAAAAGCTAGAAGACGTTGCCAACCTATGCTTCATGGCAGACTATACTTAGAAGGTAAACAGGTAAATAACTCTGACCCTTATCTTTCCTATGAGGAACTATGAGCTTTATGTAATGCCCCGCTTTTTGATTGAGTACAAATAACCAAATGCCCCTAAGGTCATTTTTACCTGGAATTTGAGGATAGACCGCGTACCCAGAATGGGTCAACTCAATGGTTGAAGGGATTATATCTGTTATGTTTGATATCCAAGGTGAAAATCTCATTTTCAACTTTCGACTCAAAATGACCAAAATACCCTAGCATTTCATGCGGTATAGGTGCCATTTGAGCCTTGAACTTTTCAGGAAGTTGAAATGATGTTTTTGAGTGGGTTGTGATGTTTAGTGAGCTCAGGAGGTCCCCAGGTTTCATGCAAAATTACCATTTTGCCCCTAGAATAGTGTACAGTGAGCCTAATGATGTAATTAAGCAAACCTAAGCAATATTAGGCTTTAATCGAAGATTAATTTATTTCGATAATTAATCTAGAGTCAAAATAATTTATTAAGGTTAATTAGAACCTAAGATTGCTTGGTTAAACTCTAATTACATCTTTTAATTCAAGATTCCTAGTCATGGAATCTTGAATAGTATTTTCTCTCTCCAATTCCTTAAATTAAGGAATTGTGCCTATACCTTCATTTGACTAAAAGAATGGTTTTAAATTGTTAATCTAGTAAGACCACCCCTAAATCAAGTCTTGACAACCTTAATTAACCATTACCTCACCTAAACACTTTCTTACAAACTCCTAATCAAAACCTTAATCAAAGAAACACCTAAACACATCACTAAACCACAATTACATGAACAAATCATCGTCCTCCCCTTGGCTAAAATCTGGCCGAATACATACCCTTAAAGATGTTCCAAAGGCCATACCTCAAGCCATACCTTGACCATACCTAGCCATGCCTTCAACCATGCCTTTGAATGACAAGCTTTTGAAGATATTTTCTCCTCCTCTTGGCCTTGAAACTGGCCACTCCTCCTCCAATTAGCCCCCATGTTTCAAATTTTCTATAAATACCAAGCTTTGAAGAACTTTGTTACACTTTAGAAGCTTTGCCAAGTTTAACTTTCTTGCATTTTCTTCTTTTTCTCTCAAAGTTCTCTTCATCTTGTTCTTCTTCTTCCTCCCTCAAAAAAACCTTTCCACCACCACAATCCACTACAAACAACCTTAAACCACCACTTCCTCACCTTAAACCACCTTTCAAACACCAAACCTTTCCATTTCCAAGCTTGCATTCTCAAGGAAAATTCATCCTCCTTGAGAACCTTTGCTGGCCAATCCTCCTCCTCCTCCAAGAGAAGATTTGTCTTCTCATTCTTTCAAGAACACAAGCTTCTCTCATTTCTTTCAAGACTTCTTTAGGTAGGGGTTTTATTTCAAAGTTTTACTTGTTTTCTTTAAGAAAAGTTCTAGTTTTCTCTTGGTTTTTCAAGCCTTTCCTTCTCTTTCTTTTTCAGCCTTAGAGCCTTTTTTGTGAAAAACTTTAGCTTGATGATGAGGTTTCAAGATAATGGTCTTGTGATGCCATGTGAGAAACCTCTAAAGCTTGAAAATCTTGGTCTTGGACCATATATGCTCTTGGTTTCTTTCCTTTTTCTTTGCTCAAAGTTTTCGATTCTCTTTTCCTTTCTCCTTAATGGTTTTGGTTTCCTTTTCCTTTATTTGAACAAAGTTTGATAAAAATGTTAAGTAGATCACAAAAGTTTTGTTAAGAAAATTAATCCTATGTTTTCAAAGAGCTCTAAGCTTACCCTTGCCAACCTTAAAGTTGGCCGTTTTAAGAGTTTACTCTAGATTGAAGCCCATGAGCAATAAAATAAAGAATATGAGTAGTTCTTTTATGTTTGTTTGATAAAGTGTTGAAGTTTATGTCTTAGTCCATTTTCTTGAGCTTGATGATGAAGTTCAAAACCAAAGGCTTCTTTGAAGACTTGGTGCTAAGAACTCTAAAGCTCACTTTATGTTGTTAAGATACATATTGGGTTAAGGTTATGTTGTTCCTCTAAAGTCTTGCAAGAGCTCTAGTTAAGATAAAATAAGTTGCACTCATGTTTATGTTTATGCCTTGCATAGCATGTTTATTTTGATGCCATCACTAAGCTCTTAAGAATAACTAAATGAACTTGCATTATCATGTTTAATTTCCAAGCTTGCATTTCATGTTTATATTTCAAGTCATCACTTAATCTTTAAAGATAATAATGAGGTTGCATCTCATATTTATTTTATGCTCTCACTTTATTTTATAATGAAGAGTAAAACAAGTGCATAGCATGTTTAAGTTTATGCTATCACTTAAATATCCTAGAGCTCAAAGACTTGCCCAAGTATTACAAGTAAAGTTTTAGAAAATGGAGGTATCCAAGGAAGCCATTTCGGCCTTGTGATGATGATGATGGACTTGAGATGAGTTTATCTAATCATAAGTGCCCATAGCCTAAGTCTTGGAATTTTTCTAAGCTTAGGTGTATTTAAAGAATGTTATAAACAAGATTTTGTGTTTTAAAACTATTTTATGAACTAAATAATTTAGCTACTGACCTCACTTGTGTTTTCATGATATTAATAAGATAAATTGGTTTCTAAAGGAGTTTTGAGTTCCTAAAATGATTCCAAGAGAAAACTAGTAACTTATATGCTTTTAAATCATGAATCTATGTGATTATATGATGCTTTCTTTTGGATTCTGCCTTGTGTACTTGGCCACTGTATAAATCATGTTTCATGGTGTTAAAATGTGTAAAATTATGTTTGAGTGAAGCAAGGATCGATTTAGGGAAGTTAGGAAAGAACAAGTAACTAGAAAGGACTTAAAATGAGAATTCTAGAACACTTAGATGCACAAATTGTAAATTCTGTTCCAGCATAATTGGACTTAAGAAAAATGATTTATAATTAGTGGATATGTGTAGGAATCCCTCATAATTGGTTTAGGAGTTGAATATGGAGCCTTAGACGAAGACGGAACTTAGAAAGGGTCAAAGATGGAGATTCTAGGACCCGTAATCATATGATAATTTTCTGCCCAAAGTGATGTAATGTTATTTGGTGATGTTAGTAAGCATAAACATTAGAGGAAATTATAGGTTGCATGCCCATTTTTTTTTCGATGTACAAATAATCGAAATGCCGCTAAGGTCATTTCACCCGGAAAATGAGATCGCCGTCCAATCATCCTCAAGGGATGTTTTCAAATAATAGGGGTTTATATGTGTTGTGTGTGGTAATAGAGCAGAAGAATCTCATTTTGAGTTTGACGCGTGAAATTACCAAAACGCCTTTTGGCTTTTTGACCTCGTTTTACGTGGTTACCGGACTTTACCAAAGGGTTTTAAATGATGTTTTCAAGCTATGCTTAGTAACTTGTTAAGCCGGTGGCCCGAGGAGTATTTGTGAGAAATTACCATTTTGCCCCTAGCCTTGGGCATTTTAAGCTTAATACGCGATTAGCAAAACCTAAGCAATATTAGGCTCTAATCGAAGATTAATTAATTTTGATAATTAATCTCAAGTCAAAATAATTTATTAAGGATGATTAGAACCTAAGATTGCTTAGTTAAACTCTAATTTCATTATTGGATTCAAGATTCCTAGTCATGGAATCTTAAATAGTGTTTCTCTCCAATTCCTTAAATCAAGGAATTGTGTCTATGATTTAATTTGATTTGAAAAGAGTTTTGATTTATTAATCTAGCAAGAACAACTCCTTAATCATGTCTTGGATAGCCTTAATTACCCATTACCTCACTTAAAACACCTTCTTACAAACCCCTAATCAAAGACACACCTAAACACACCTTTAAACCATAATTAGATGAAACAATTTCCTCCCCCTTGGGCTATTATGGCCAAAATCCTCCCCCATTTCCTCACATGTTGATTTATTTTACATACAAAAAAGCCATGCTTTGCCCATGCTTTCCACCATACCTTGCCCATGCCTTGCCCATGTCCAACACCATGCCTTAACCAAAAGATATTTTCCTTTCTCTCCTCTCAAATGGCCGACCACTTCCTCGCCCTCAAAGGCCATCCATGAGCTTCACTTCATTTATAAATAAGCTTGCATGAAAGCTCATTCCATCTTTTATACTTTTCACAAACTCTAGGCTTTTCTTCTCAAAGCTCAAAGAAGTGTCTTTCTCTTCTTCATTCTCTTAAAACACAACCTCTCCTCTTCCTTTCTCTTGTCTTGGCTTAAAAGTCATCAAGCACCAAGAGAAGATTTTTATCTTCTCATTTCAAGCAAAGGACCAAGCTCTCTTCCTTATCTCTCTTGGCCAAAATCTCATCCTTGAGGTTCCAAGGAGATTTTCTTCTCATTTCAAGAAACAAGCTTTCTCTTCACCTTGGTAGGGAGTTGTTCTCTAGGTTATTTTCTTGCTCTACTAAGTCTTGTTCTTGTTCTAAAATGATGTTTGAATGACTTTCCCAAAGCTTTTATGTTTTGGTTTCTTTTCTTCCTTTCTTTTCTTTTTGGCCACTAAGGCCTTGAATATGTTTCATGATAGCTTAATGATGAGTTTTCAAGATAATGTTCTTGTGGTTACCATGTAAGAAAACTCTAAAGCTTGAAAACTTGGTCTTGGGCCAAACATGATTTCGGCTTTCATTCCCTTTAGTTGTTCAAAGTTTGATGAAAATGTTAAGTAGCTCACTAAAGATTTTGTTAAGAAGCTTAAACACATGTTTTCAAAAGCTCTAAGCTTACCCTTGCCAACCTTAAAGTTAGTCGGCCGTTCTAAGATTTTACTCTAGATTGAAGCCCATGAGCAATAAAATAAAGAAAATAAGTAGTTTGATTTATGTTGTTTTGTTAAAGTGTTGGTATTCTTGTTTTAGTCCACTTTCTTGAGCTTGATGATGAAGTTCAAACCAAAGACTTCTTTGAAGACTTGGTGCTAAGAACTCTAAAGCTCATTTTCTATTTGTTCAAGATACATGTTGAGTTAGGCTATTAATATTCCTCTAAAAGTCTTACAAGAGCTCTAGTTAAGATAAAATAAGTTGCATTCATGTTTAAGTTTATGTCTTGCATCTCATGTTTACTTTGATGCCATCACTAAGCTCTCAAGAGTAAATAAATGAACTTGTATTGCCATGTTTAAATTTCCAAGCTTGCATTTCATGCTTACATTTCAAGTCATCACTTAATCTTTAAAGATAATAATGAGGTTGCATCTCATATTTATTTTATGCTATCACTTTACTGTATAATGAAGAAAAAAATGAAGTGCATAGCATGTTTAAGATTATGTTATCACCTAAACACTCTAGAGCTCAAAGACTTGCCCAAGTATCACATATAATGTTTTGGAAAAATGGAAACTTTAATCATGAGTAGTTGATGCACCTTAGTCATGGTGAAATGTTGTTTTGAGATTTGCCAAATATGAAAAGATTTCAAAGGGGTTTTGGAAAGATGTGGCAAAATGGTTTTGAAGTGGTAAAATACTTTAAGTATATGTCAAAAACCTTGTGTTTTTAAAAATTCTGGTTCTGGTAATCGATTACAACCCTCTATAATCGATTACCAAATGTTGGAAAGATTTTAGGCTTTGGTAATTGATTACCAGTTCATGTAATCTATTACTCTATTGTTCTTCCTTTCCAGAACCAAGTTTTGATTTGGAAGATTACCAACATGTGTAATCGATTACCAGGACCCTATATGTGCAAAAATGAGTGCTTTGTTTATGAGAAAATGAATCTATGATACGGATGCCTATGTGAAGTTATAATCTTGCATGATTACTTATTGGGGATGCATGTGACATGATTTATATTACCTAGCATGCCATGAGGACTACATATGTTAAAAAGCAAGAGTAAAGTATATGATAAAGTTGTGATGTTGCATCTTGTTATGACTTGTTTGATAATATTCTATGATTTTCGAGCTCATGTTGCATCCATACATAATATGCTAATGTGGAAATGATCCTAATTATGACTTCCAAGTTAAGAGTTGTACAGGGTGATCTAAGAAAGATGAGAGATTCCTCCTTTTGCCTCATATGAAATCTAGTGACGACTAGTTAGGATTGAGCTCATTCCTAGGCGGAGGCGTTTGGAGTTTTGGTGACCATGAGAAAATCACCGGGGTCAGCATATTGGGTGGATTTTGGTGACCATGATGAGGGTGGAAAAGTAAAAAGAAAGGAACTTGGAGGGTTCAATCATGATAAAGTAAAAGACGCACATGCATATGCTTCATTTCTATTTCACTTGGTGCATTTGATTGAATGATATGTGTTATTTACTTTACATTCCTCACGAGGTGTTGTCATGCATACATAATATACTGATGCATTAATGACATTAAGACCATGCTAAAAGACACCCACTTTGGATAATAGGATTTGAGAAATTAAAACTGAACCTATGCATGTACACCTCTTTCATAATGAAACCGAAATGGCTGGCAACGACGATGACACTTGTGTTAAAGTGGGGAGCCCTCCTGAGAATCTTGCATAAGTTTCTCATCCCTTTTTTCCTTTCTTCCATGTCATCTCCAGACGTGAATGATGTGGATGTTCGCGCCCCTTTGAAGCGCAAGCATAGGAACTACACCATCCACCGGATTAGAAGGCGAGTGGAAGTGCGAAGACTAGCCTAGTAGTGCTATAGTAATGTTTAGCGTTGGGCTTGTGTACATTCATCTTATTTGTTGTGTTTAGATGTCCTCATGTTCAGAGGACATCGTCGTTATGATGACTATGACATGTTAATATAACTTATGTTGTGATTATACTATGGCTTGCTCATACATGCTATAATGATGTGTATACGTTTGATATATCATGTGTGTATTAATCGCTATGTATGCGCATGCGCGGCTCGCATTTTAAGTATTAAGTTTGAAAAGAAAAATTTAATCATATTTTATTATTCGTATTTTAGAGAAAAGTAAGTCAAGATCTAAAACAAAGGCGTAACAACTGATAACTAACCGAAATGTGACTCGAGCATATGAGGTTAAGAGTTAGGGTGTTACATAGGTACTAATCCTTAGGTGAAATAAAAATCCATAATGAATGTTAGGATAATTAGAACATAAGTTTAAGACCGTAAGGGCCAAAGCATAAGACATCATGAGATAGGTGGTGTGATGTGAGAATGAGACCGAGTGGGAATACTCATGATGAATATGAATGTGTTAATACCATGAATATAAGACTATATGTGTATTTGTGACATGTTGTTATGATGATGTGGTATGTTATACTTAAGATGCATGAGAATGCGAAATATGAATGAATTAGGAGGTTATGCTCCTTGATTAAGAGATTTACTTGATTGAGAAATTTCGTGAGAACAACATGTGTTATTTGAGTTATGTGACATGACTCAAATTTGAGGAAATTGGGTGAAGTCGTTATGCTGAATTTTCATCAAATTTGAGGACTTGAAAGAAAGTTTGAAAAGAAAGGTTTTTATATGTGACATGCCGAGATGCATTTCTCCTGCTATGGTGAGGAGAAAGGAAACGTGGGGGGTATGGTCATGGAGCCATACCGAAGCGGACAATGTCACTTGGTCTTAACCAATGATGCATTTTCGCAACCAGACGTACTTCTCCTGCTACGGTAAGGAGAAGGTAAAACCATGAGGGCATCGACATTAGCCTGCCAAAGCGGACAAGTCACTGGCTTAACCAGTTGATGTGTTTCAAGAAGGAAGAAAGTCCCATGATGGGTGATTCCTTAGGTCCCATGCCCGTACTCTTGGAGTCAGGGTTGTTATTTTTATGATTATGATACGCTTATCAAGAGGATAAGTAAGAACTAGTGACGACTAGTTAAGGTATGAGCTCATAGCCTAGTATCAGGGTCGGTTACTATTTTTAAATGCCGTGATGTCACAAGTTTGAGAAACGAGAAAAGATGTGAAGCTTTTTGCTTATGAAAGAGAGAAATTGCTTATGAGAAATTGATTACATGCCACTTATATGTGAATTAGTCATCGATGAGATGTTTTATTGGTTTGTTGCATAAAGTATTGCCATGTATTCATGTTCTGCTATGCTGCATACATGCATTAAGATTCATCATAAAAGACATGGACCTTGGATAACTACTTTTATGAACACCTCATAATGAACCTTTGTATGTTTAACCTTTTCATACTAAACCCAAGGTTCCTGGGACGTAAACGATGACACTAGGATAGAGGATTCCCTATTGAGATTCTTTAGCGATTCTCACCCCCTCTTTCTTCTTTCCGTTACGCTTTAGATTTCGATGGAGTCGTTCATGATCTTCATTGATACGCCTGTGTGGGAGGTGTACTATAATCCAGATCATTAGTCATCACTTTGAGGGTCATTGTGCCTTGCGTATTTTTGCATACATAGGCCGTCGTTTTCCGGTCTCAGCTTTCGCTTTACCCTGACCTCTTTCTATGGCGACGATTTGATCTTCGAGAGGACGCGGCCCGTGATGAGTAGACGTGAGCCTTACCTTCGTCCTCGACAGTGCGTGACTATCCAAGTACGTCCCTCATACCTCGCTTTGGGAAAGACCCTCGAGGATTCTTCCCGACCCTCTCGGAGGGCACCGTCCCTCGGTGCCTATGCCCGTCGGAGAGGTAGCGAGGACCCCGTCTCTCAACCTAAGGAATAGCGTCATCCGTAGGCTTTAGAGGGGAGGGTTTGCTTTTAGCTGGTTATATCTTTTGGGGAACCCATGTATTCGTTGTTTATGTTTCCTATTTCTTTTCCTGTATTTCCGTTTCTTGTACTACAAGCTCTGTCCCTTACATAGGTATGACTTTATGCCTTTTTATATTTCAGTTGATGTACCAAACTACGATATTTAATATTATGATGGTTGTTCCTATGATTGAGGTGTTCTTATTTGCTTTTGTATTGCATGATTTATTTTCTTCGTTTTACGTTTTGCTTATGTAGTACGCGATGGCTCACATTTTGTTTTACACATTTCAAAAAAAATTTACCCGTATTTTTCGCTAAGTAATTTTTCAAACAAGTTTAAAGGGAAGTAATAACTAATAGTTAATCTTAATACGTCCTAGGCGTGTTGGGTTAAATATTAGGGTGTTACACTTTATATGATGAGGTGCTTGAAACTCTCAAACTCTTTCCTCTCACTATCTCTTAAGAAGAAACATCAGGAAGGCCGTTCTAGAACTTGAAATGGCCAAGTCAGAAGCTGAGAATCTAAGGCTTGAGAAAGAATTAAAAGAAGAAAACTAAGTTTTAAACATCAAGCTCAATGGCTTAGAAGTTGAAGTCTTAGAGAAAGATGAAAAACCTTATAAAGTTATTTCTAAACTTGAGAAAACTTCAAAGCTTCTCAAATCTGACCTTGAAAAGATGGTAAATGGTTCAAGGAGTCTTGAACTAATGCTTGGTGGTCAAAGGCCATATTTTCAAAAGGCTGAGTTGGGATATGAGGACGAAATGGATGAGAAAGGAAAGGCAACGCAACCAAAGAAAGTAAAGAATAGAGTTTCATGTACTTTTTATTATAAAAAAGGACACCTACTTGACAAGTACTTTATGAGGAAGAAATATGTTAGAAAGGTTAGGAAACCTCCCTCAAAAGACTAACCTAAAAGGACCAAGAAAGTCTAGGTACCTAAATTAAAAATTGTTTGTTGGGTGTGTCTGAGAATGCAAGTTGAACTAGACAACAAGTGGTACATGGATAGTGGTTACTCTAGCACATGTCCAAATCTAGAAGGTGGTTTAGAAACATAAAGCCAAAAAACTATGGATTAGCAAAGTTTGTTGCTGGAGGTAAGGTCAATGTCAGGCAGAGGAAGTGTTGGTAAAGATGACTCTCACCAAATTTTTGATGCTTTACTTGTTGATAGTCTGTAACAATTTGTTGAGTATTAGCCAATTTTGTGATTAAGGCTTTAATGTTTTATTTAATAGTCATGCATGCAAGATAGTAAATCCCACTTCGAACAAGTCATCTTATCTAGCAAGAGGCCTGATAATACTTATGTGTTATTCTTGGATTGTAACGCCCAATTTTCCTGCTTATTTTTACTGTCATTAGGAATTACCGAATTACCGTAGGTAAATATTTTACAAATTTTGAGATTTTTGATTCGTCTAACGAAACCTAAGCAATATTAGGCTCAAATTAAAGCTTATTGGAATTATTGAATTACCGTAGGTAAATATTATATAAAATTTGAGACCAAACAATCCCTTATTATTATCAAAACATCCCTTTGAGGACAGGTGGGGCCCACGATCCTTATTTTCTAGTAAAATAACCTCAGGGGCATTTTGGTCATTTTACACGTACAGTAAATCGGGTTTGCAATACTTGCACGAATTGATCCTAACTTTTCTTCTAACGTTATATTCCTTTATTAAGGATTGTTTGGTCTCAAATTTTATATAATATTTACCTATGGTAATTCGGTAATTCCTAATGATAGTAAAAATTACAGTAAAAATTGGGGCATTACATTACTCCCCTCCTTAAAAGAATTTCGCCCTCGAAATTCGTTACCTGAAAGAGCTCGGACCTGTGCTTGCATATCTGATTCCAGCTCCATGTAACTTCTTCGGTTTCACCTCGTCGCTACTTTGACTAGGGTCCGCCTTGTTCCTTAACCGCTTAACTCCTCAACGATTCTCGTGGGTGGTAAGTTAAACGTTAGGTTATCTCTTAATTGTACATGTTCTAGCTCTAGTACATGACTTGGGTCAGAATGATATTTCCTTAAGGGAGACATGGAAAACATCATGAAGGTTGGACAGACTTGGGGGTAGGGCTATACGTAGGCTATAGATCCTATTTTGCTAAGGATTTCAAACGGACCAAGAAATTTGGGCTCAATTTCTTTACTTTCATTGCTCGGCCTATGCCTGTGGTGGGGGTGATTCTTAGGAACACGGTCCCTTCTTGAAAATCTAGGTTTCGCCTTGTCCGCATAGTTTTCTCGACTTAGCAGTGAGAACTTATCCCTAATCTTCTTGATTTGTTCCGTCGTTTCCTTCCAATATCGGTCCAGTAGACTTTGCTCTCCGAGCTCATACCAACATAGAGGTGATTGACATTTCCGTCCATAGAGGGCCTCGTATAGTGCCATACCGATACTTGCATGATAACTGTTGTTATATGCAAATTCAATAATCAAGGTACTTATCCCAACTCCTTCTTTGATCTAAAACACATGCCCTCAACATGTCCTCCAAAGTTTGGATAGTTCTTTCAGATTGACCGTCCGTTTGGGGGTGATAGCCGTCTAGACAAAGCTTTGAACCAAACGCCTTATGAAAAGCTCCCCAAAATCGTGACGTAAATCACGGATCCTGATCAGAGATTATCATTGACGGTACTCCATGTAATCTTACTATCTCCTGAATATATACTGTGCTAACCTATCCAAGGAATAAGTCACCTTAATAGGTAAAAAGTGGGCTGATTTAGTCAACCGATCCACAATTACCCATATGGCGTCATGATTTGCTTGGGTCCTCGTAGTCCAGTTACAAAGTCCATGGAGACACTATCCCACTTCCATTCGGGGATTGACAAAGGTTGCAACATTCTGGAAGGTTTTTGGTGTTCAATCTTCACCTTTTGACACACCAAGCACTTACTCACCCATGTGCACACATCCTTCTTCAATCCTGGGCACCAAAACATCTTCCTCAAATCTTGATACATCTTGGTTGCACGGGATGAAGGGTAAAATGGCTTTTATGGGCTTCCTCCAAAATATCCTTTCGGAGGTCACCACTAGCAGGTACACATATACGACCTTCAAACCTCCACAAACTATCATTCCCTTGGGTAAAACCTTTCAACTTATCAGCTCTTCCTGCTTCTAAGGTCTCTTGAAATTCCGTATCTTCCTTTTGGGCTTGAGCAATTCTTTCCTTGAATTCACTCGTCACACTAAGATGGCAAGCTCTTATGCCCTTAGTGGTCAAGGTCATCCCTAGGTTTAGGTCTCTAAACTGCTCAAGTAACTCAACCTCCTTCACCATCAAACGGGATACTTGTAAGGATTTCCTACTTAGGGCATCGCTACAACGTTAGCTTTGCCTAGATGATAGTTTAACCCGAAATCATAATCTTTTAAGAACTCCATCCACCTTCTTTGCCTCATGTTTAGCTTTTTTTGATCAAAGAGATATTTCAAACTCTTGTGATCGGAGAACACCTCAAACTTAACGCCATATAAATGGTGTCTCCAAATCTTCAGAGCAAACACGACGGCGGCTAATTCAAGGTCATGGGTAGGGTAATTTGCCTCATGTGGCTTGAGTTGCCTCGACGCATAGGCCACCACTTGCCTATCTTGCATCAGTACACAACCCAAACCCTTCCTTGAAGCATCACAGTATACTTCGAAAGGCACATTGGGGTCGGGTAATACCAAAACGGGGTTAAGGTTAGCTTGTGTTTTAGCTCTAGAAAGCTCTTTTCATACTCCAGGGTCTATGAAAAAGGGGTGTTCTTCCTAGTAGCAGCTTGGTCAGAGGTAGGAAAATATGGAAAATCCCTTGATAAAACGGACGTAACCGGCTAAACCCAAAAAGCTCCTTACTTCATTACCGTGGTTGGTCTTTCCCAGTTCACGACCGTTTTGACCTTACTAGGATCTACAGCAATTCCTCTCTTAGACACTACATGCCCTAAAAATTTCACCTCATCCAACCAGAATTCACACTTAGAAAGCTTGGCATATAGTTTTTTTTCCTTCAGGATTTCCAGGACTATGGTTAGGTGGCATTCATGCTCCTCGTGGGTCTTAGAGTAGATGAGAATATCATCTATGAAGACAACCACGAACTGATCTAAATAGGGTCTAAAGATCCTATTCATGTAATCCATAAAAATTGCTGGAGCATTGGTTAATCCAAAGGACATTACTCAAACTCAAAATGGTCGTATCGAGTACGAAAGGCCGTTTTGGTATATCTTCATCTCTTACTCTAATTCTGGTGGTAACCTAACCTCAAATCAATCTTAGAAAACACGACTGCACCTTTAAGCTGGTCCATCAAGTCATCTATCCTAGGCAAAGGGTATTTGTTCTTCACTGTCACTTTATTCAATTGCCTATAATCAACACACATCCTCATACTCCCATCCTTTTTCTTTACAAACAAGGGCTCCCCAAGGTGATGCACTAGGCCTAACAAACTTTTTCTCCAATAAATCTTCCAATTGAGCTTTTAACTCGGTCAACTCTAATAGGAACATCCTGTATGGGGCTATGGATATGGGTCCTGCACCTGGAAGCAATTCTATGGAAAACTTTATCTCTCTCTTAGGGGAAACTCTGTATCTATCTGGAAATACTCGGGATAATTCCTTACTATCGGTATCTATCGATACTTTGCTCAAAGTCTACATTACTAGCGGCTAAGAAAATATAACCTTTAGTCTTACCCTTACCACAGTCCATTTCCACAATAGTTATGTATAGGCTTATGGGTTTCTTAGGTTCAATGGGAACAGGAAGAAAGGTAATGGTTTTCTCATAGCAATTTAACAGACACGGTTGGCCTCAAGCCAATCCATGCCAAGAATTACATCTAGACCTCGCATAGGTAAGCAAATAAGATCTAAAACAAAGGATCTATTTTCTATAACAAAATTGCAATCTAAACAACATTCACAAGTTCTAACGGGTTTTCCAGATAGGGTAGAAACAACAAAGTCAAAAGGAAGTTCAGTCACATGTAAGTTAAGGCTTTTAACACATGAGTGAGAGATAAAAGAATGGGAAGTGCCAGAATCATATAGTACAATTAAGTTTTTACCATGCATGTTACACTTACCTTCCACGAGATACCGTGACTTCGTTTCTTTAGCATTAACGGTAAAGACCCTTCCTTGGTCCTGTGGCTTGGGGTTGGGGGTTGGCGGGTTCTCTTCTGCATTCTCTAGAGTAGTGGCCTGGCTTTCCACACGATAGCATACATTTGTTCCAGCTCGACATGGCATGCTCTCATGATTCTTGCCGCACTTGGGACAATCCGTGGATGGTGGGGGTCATGGAGGTCCTGGACCTCTTTGTGGTGCTTTCCCTTTGTTGTTGTTGTTGTTGTTATTATTATTGCAATTATTGTTGGGGTTATTATAGCGGTTGTTGTTGTTTGGCCTTCCTTGTTGAAAGTTCCTTTGTGGACCTTGGGGTCTCAATTGAGGTAGGAATAGGGGTCTGTTTCTTAACTTGACCTTGATGTGTCAGCTTCTTGGTGACATTATCAGACTTTGAGGTGCTTAGCTTCTCTCCCTTCTTCAATGATGCGACATTTGTTAACTAGAGTAGAGAAATTCCTAATCTCCAAATGTGCAACTCACATTAAGCTCTGCTTTAACCCTGACTCATATTTAATACATTTTCAATACTCATCGGGTTACTCTGATACATCCTTGAGAACTTTAATAAGTTCTTCAAATCTGCAGTGTCCTGGGCCACATTCATATTTCCTTGGACAAGCTGCATGAACTCAATGTCATTGGCATTTTTGACCGACTCTGGGAAATACTTCTCATAAAAATGGACCTTAAATAGTTCCCAATCAATGTCCGTGTCGATCGCCTCTGGAGCCTTCGGCACCTGTCCACCAAAAGCCGGCATCACCTTCAAGCATATCGGTACGAAGGTGACCTTTGCTCCTTCTGAGCATGGACTACAGCAAAGACCTTCTCACTATCCGAATCCATTCATTTGCAACATTTGGATTGAGGGTCCCTTGAAACTGGGGTTCGCCTTACAAAACTCCCCAAACGAGCATGTTCGGAATCTCATGGCCTTGATTCGCATTAACTTGGCGATCTTGATCCATTCGATCCAACATCATTCTCATTGTCCTTGCCACATCACGGAGTGTTTTGGCAGTTTTGTTGTTCTAGTTATTCTGCTTGCGTTCCTAGTCTGTTGTCGACGTGCCATTGGTCCCTATACACACAAAACAGGCAACACTGAGGTGATCAGGCTCAACATTCCATGCAAAGTGAGCAAGTTACCATGGCACGTGCAACATACAGCGTCATGCATCTCTAATCCTCAAGCTCATCCTAATGATAAACATATACACATGACATTTCTAACGTAGTATGCTTTAGAAGCATAGCCAGTCCAATCTTCAGGCTCCATGAAAATTTGAAACTCTGATACCAAAATGTAACACCCTACCTAATTTGATTTGAAGGAAAGGAATAGGACTTGGTTTCCTTGAGTGAAATGAAAAAAAATCTTTTTAAGAAATGGGAGCAGAAATTTCCCAAGGAGGAGGAAGAAAGAAAGCTTTTGGTGCTCCTAAAACTAGAATTTGTGTAAGTTATGAGCAAGGCTTCCAAGGCTCCTCAAGTAAGCATATTTATAGAGGAATTCAAGCTCATGTATGACAAGGAGGAGGCATAATTTTTGGATTTTTCATGGGGAACAAAGGGAGGAAAATCATTTCTTGTTTAAGGCATGTTTTATGCCATGTTTTAGGGAATTTTTTAGCATTTTGTTTTGGTGCATTATCTTGCAATAATTCTAATGATTATGGCTGAATTATTCGTGCATTACAGCCTCATGGAAGAGGGTTTTGTGTGTTCCATGTATTATTTAGGTGTAGGCAAGGTATTCATGCAATTTAGAGAATTTACGGTTAAGGGCTTAGGTGAATTGTAAGCAATTTGAGTGTTTTAAAGCAATTTTAGGTTCTAATCAATTTAAATAAATAATTTTGACTCTAGATTAATAATTAGAATTTAATAAACTTTAATTTGAGCCTAATATTGCTTAGGTTTGTTAAACGAATCAAAAATCTCAAAATTTGTAAAACTACAAAGACAGGGGCAAAACCCATTTTACTTAAAAATTGCCCAAGACCACCCGACTTAACCAATGGTTAATCATGGCTTAAAAACACCTTTTAAAACATTTTAGTGAGGTTCGGCTAGTTCGACCGCAATCGAGGTTAAAAGGTCACATGGGCGTTTTGGTCATTTGCGTCAAAGCTCAAAATTATGATTCATCTCCTCTATTAACACACATAACACAAACAATCCCTTATTATTATCAAAACATCCCCTTAAGGACGGGTGGGGCCCACGATCCTTGTACACCCGATTTTTACTATCGTTAGAAATTACCGAATTACTCTAGGTAATTCTTACATAAAATTTGAGACCAAACAATCCTCAATAAAGGAATATAACATTAGAAAAGAGGTTATGAGCGATTCCTGCAAGAGTTGCAAGCCCAGAATTTCTTGTACGTGTAAAATGACCAAAATGCCCCTGAGGTTATTTTACTTAGAAAATGAGGATCGTGGGCCCCACCCATCCTCAAGGGGATGTTTGAGGATAATAGGGGATTGTTTGTGTTATGTGTGTTAATAGAGGAGAAGAATCTCATTTTGAGCTTGGACGCAAATGACCAAAACGCCTTGTATTTTAACTCCATTTGCAACTTAACCGAACCTCACTAAAATGTTTTAAAACATGTTTTTAAGTTATGATTGTCCATTGGTTAAGCTTGGGTGGGCTCAATTTTGAGCGAAATGACCATTTTGCCCCTCTTGTGCAATTTTGCAATTTTTTAGATTTTCAATTCGTCTAATGAAACCTAAGCAATATTAGGCTCAAATTAAAGCTTATTAAATTCTAATTCTTAATCTAGAGTCAAAATTATTTATTTAAATTGATTAGAACCTAAAATTGCTTAAAAACACCCAAATTGCTTACTAATTCACCTAAGCCCTTAATTGCAAATTCTCTAATTTGCAAAGATACCTTACCTACACCTAAATAATACATGGAACACACAAATTTTATCCTCCTTGGGCTATAATGCACGAAATTATATGGCCTAATATGCATCAGAAAAATTTGTCAAACTTGGCACAAAACTCAAGGTATGAAAACAAGGAATCATGTTTCATGATTCCATGTTTTAAGCCACCAAACAAGATGATTTTTCCTTCCTTGTTTCCTCCTCAAATTTAGTCAGATTTTCTTCCTCCTCTTGTCCATACATGAGCTTGAATTCTTCTATAAATAGGCATGCTTAGAAGTCATTAGACTTGCTCAAAAATTTCACAACTTCAAGTTTCTTCTAAGCTCAAAAACTTTCTTTCTTTCTCCCCCTTGGCTGAAATTCTTTCTTCAACCTTTCAAGAATATTTTGTTTCATTTCACTTCAAGAAACCAAGTTCTCTTCCTTTCCTTCAAATAAAATTAGGTAGGGAGTTGTTTTTAAGCTTAATTTCATGTATTGATAAGTGTTGTTCTTGGTTAAAAATGATGATTTTATGTACTTTCTTCTTGCTTCATATTTCATTTTCCTTTTCCTTTTCTTCTTCTATATTTCAGCCTTATGGCCTAGATTATGATGAGACCATGGTTTGATGATGAGGTTCTTGAGTGTTGGTTGCAAAGCCTTCACATGTTAGACCTCTAAAACTTGAAGGTTTCATTAGTTTTCAAAGTTTTGAAGCAACTATGTTTTTATGATAAAGGTCTTGAGTTTAGAACTTGAAAAATATATTGACACTTATGTTTCATTTCTTGTTAAGCTTTTGTTTTTAGTTTAAAATGATGTTTAACAATTTTTCATTTCTAATGACTCTTGAACTTCTTCTTTTTTGCCATTTGATTTTGGACCCAAGGCCTAAGAAAGTTTTCTAGATAGCTTAATAATGAAATCTTTAAAGCCCACTTTGTCTTGCTAAGATATATATTGGGTTGAAATTATAATTCTTTTAAAGTCTTGAAGGAGCTCTAGTAAAGAAATAAAATGAACTTGCATCCATGTTTAAGTTTATGCCTTGCACATCATGTTTACTTTTAATGTCATCACTAAATTCTCAAGAATAAATAAATGAACTTGCATACCTCATGTTTAAATTTTCAAGCTTGCATTTCATGTTTATGTTTCAAGTTGTCACTTAATCTCTAAAGATAATAAAGAGGATGCATCTCATATTTATTTTATGCTCTCACTTTATTTTATAATGGCTAAAAGAATCAATGCATGGCATGTTTATTTTATGTCATCACTTAAAGATCCTAGAGCTCAAAGACTTGCCCAAGTATCACAAGCAAAGTTGGAAAATGGTAGTATCTAAGGATGCATATTTCCTTAAGATTATTGGAGTCAAAGAATTTATTCTTTAAGAAGTCTTGAGTTGGAGCTTAATAAGAATTCTCTTCTCCCTTTACCGGTAGTGCTACGCGCTCGTTTCTTATTTTCTTTTCTTAAGATTTCTTCTCCCTCCACTAGTCAATGCGGACTACCGCGAAGTTTCTTGCATCATGTTTATAATTCCAAGTTATCACCTTATAAAGACAAGATTAAAATGAGGTTGCATAGCATGTTTATAATTCTAGTTATCACCTAAATCTCTAAAGCTCAAGACTTGCTCCTTTTATCTTAAGTAAGAATTTTAATCATGAAGATTCTTTCAATATATAAATTGGCCTCATAATTAAGGTAGGCTCAAAGTGATTTTAAATAGCTACTGATTTAGTTCTATAATTTCTTTCAAGATTAACAAAAAGAATTAGTTTCTAAAAGAGTTTTAAGGCTTTGCAAAGATTTTATAGGAAACTAGTATCTTACATGTACTTAAAATGTGATTTTAAGCAATTATGTGAGGTTCATGATTCAGCCACTAATCTGAGTTTAGTACTACTGTATGATGATGGTTTAATATGTTTAAAGTTGTGATAATTATGGTTTATTGCTAAAGGAATGATTCTATGCATGTTAGAAATAAAACTAGCTTCCAAAAACCGTAAAAGCAAGATTTCTAGAACTCTAGAAAATGAAATTTATGCATTCTGTCAGAACCTTTAGCAGCCCTAAGAACCAGGTTCTATTATGTTTAGATAAGAGAGAATGATTCATAATTGGTTTAGTAATTAATTTTAGCACCATAAGGAAAGCGGTAACGAAAGGGTTAAAAATGCAACTTCTAGCACACGTGAAGCCTTAAATATAACTTGCTGCCTATGCTGTCCCATATAGTTTAATAATGTTCTTAAGGCTTATAATTAATGGTAATGATGATAATGAATCCTTTAGATGCATAATTAATTAGTTTGATAATTGAGATTACCCGATTCTAAAGTTTGGTTGTTTAAGACGGTTTTCGTAAGAATTTATGATGATGGTTCTTTGAAGTTTGAAATGATAAGTCTATGTAGTGATTTGATGCTTATTAAGTATTTGATATCATTGAATGATTTCATAGTTTGCATGATATAGTTGCTGTTGCAAACAATGAGAATGTTTATGCATCCTGATGATTATGAATTCAAGTTATATTATGATATAACATGCAAAGACTTAATGGTGACTTAAAATTATGAGGAAATGATCCTTTGGACCCATCAGACTATAGGTGGTGAAAAGGTGATCCTAAGAAAATGATCCTTTGGACCCATCAGACTATAGGTGGTGAAAAGGTGATTCTTGCCCCTAGCCCGTTCTCTCAAAAGGGTAGAGAGGACTTTAACTTATCAAAAGGGATAAGTATATGCTAGTGACGACTAGTAAGGTATGAGCTCATAACCTAGATTACTCCCAAAAGGGTGGAGTATAGGGTGGCCCAGGAAAATGATGATGAAAGTAACTTTAAGTCACCTAAGAAACTAAGTAAATGCATTATGTGAATATGATGTTCTGCTATGCATAGTATTTATGAGATGATGATGAGAAATATGATGTTCTGCTATGCATAGTATTATGAAATGATGATGAGGAATATGATGTGATTTTATGCATAACTATGTTATTATATATGAAAGGAAAAGTTCATTATAAACATGACATGCTAAGTTTATGATGCATTATAAGACGCATGATTAAAATCGACGAACCTCGGTAAAGTATATTTTCAAACTTAATAAATCAATCTTAGCATGCTCACTATTTCATAATAACCCCGAGGTTCCTGGGACGATGATGATGACACGATGCATATGAGGTGAGTACCCTACTGAGATTCTTTTATAAGTTTCTCACTCCCTCTTTTTTCTTTCCATCTCGTCTTCAGAAAGTGATGGTGATGTGATTCCGTTGATGCTCTCACCTGGTAGATGTACTTGATCTGGTGAACCAGCTTATTATCCTTGAGGAACGTATTCGCTAAACTTTGTGCGCGAGCTTGGATATCTATCCCTATCCTTGGAGTGTTATTACTAGGTGCCATTAATGGATGTCCTTCCATCCATATATTATTTATATTTTGTTAGATTGCCTACACCTAGTCTTATTCTGTTGGTAGGCAAACTATCTATGTGTTATGTAATTATGGATGTTATATGATGGAGCCAATATGATGTGTTTTTCATGCTATATCTCACGTTATTCGCTTTATTTCGATTATTGTTCACGTTATGTGCGGCTCACGTTTTCAATTATGTTTTTAAAAAAAAATGGCTCGTAATTTCACTAAGTATTTTCAAAGTATGATGAAAGAACTGAAGAAAGAGTAAAGTCTAGTAATTAATCAGATACAACCTAGGTGTATTGGGTTAATTATTAGGGTGTTACAATCCTCATTTTCTGAGTAAAATAACCTAAGGGATTTTTGGTTTCATTACACGTACAAAAATCTGGGTTTGCAATACTTGCACGAATTGCTCCTAACTTCTCTTCTAACGTTATATTCCTTTATTAAAGATTGTTTGGTCTCAAATTTTATATAATATTTACCTATGGTAATTCGTAATTCCTAATGACAGTAAAAATTATAGTAAAAATTGGGCGTTACATGGATGACCTTCTAAATCAAGATGTAAAGTGTCTCACATCCTTCACGGATGATAAGTGGCTATAGGACAAGAAGCTTGTACATGCTCATATGAAGCTTATTTATGAGCTTTCTCGAAACCTATTAAAGGCCTGCCAAATATGAAATTTGATAAGGATTCAACTTGTGATTTCTATGGAGAAAGGCAAGTAGGCCAAATATTCTTTCCATAACAAAAAATATGGTTTCAATCACTAAGCCATTTGAGTTGTTACACATGGATCTTTTTAGTCCAACCAAGATTGTAAGTCTAATAAGAAAAAGTTATTGCCTTGTCATAGTGGATGATTACTCAAAATTCACATGGGTTATCTTCCTAGCTTCTAAGAATAAGGTGGTTGAAAGATTTGAAATTTCTACAAAACGTATTTGTATTGAAAATGATTCTCAAATTACCTCTATTAGATCATATCATGGAGGAGAATTTCAAAATCATGTTTTTGAAGAGTTTTGTGAAAATCATGACATCTCTCATGAGGTCTTGGTCCTAGAATCCCTAACAAAATGGGGTCACTAAAAGAAAGAACATAAGCTTAAGAGATGGCCAAAACTATACTTTTAAAAAGTGGATTATCAAAAGGTTTTTGAGCAGATGCTATAAACACCTCGTGCTATATCCAAAACAAAATCTTTCTAAGGCCAATCCTCAAGAAAACCCCTTATAAGTTGTGGAAGGGCAGAAAACCCAACATATCTTATTTCTATATATTTGGCTCATCTTGCTTTATTCTTAATGCCAAGGACAAGCTCACAAAATTTGATCCTAAATCTGATGAAGGGATTTTCCTTGGATATTCCTTTGTCTCCAAAGCTTACAAGGTATACAATAGAGAATACTATGCGTTAAAGAGACTATCCAAGTTTAAAGAGTGCAAGAAGGGCTTTGTTGATAATATTGAAGAGCTGGAAGAGAAGCTTGAAAAATTGAATCTCAAGGACCCCAAAAGTAAGCAGAATGAAAGCACAACCATTAGGAAGTATGCTCCAATATAAATACTTCAAAAGCTTGCTAAGGACTCCAAAGTCATAGAAAGTGACACCTCGAACAATGAAAAAGAGCAATTTGAAAATGAAAGATATGAAGAACTTCAAGGTCATAGAAACTACAAGGGAGTTTCTGATCTAAAAGTTGTATCTTAGAACAATGTTCTTGGAGACATTTCCAAGGGTGCTAGAGCAAGATCCTCCTTTTGAAATATGTCAAAATGTGCCTTCATCTCCATCATTGAGCCTAAATGCATTGAAGAAGCTTTGAATGATCAAAGTTGGCAGATGCTATGCAAGAGAAACTTGACCAGTTCAAGAAAAACAAAGTATGGACACCATGAGGAAACCCAAGGGAAAGATTATCATTTGGAATAAAATAGGTGTTTAGAAATAAGTTAGATGAAGCTGGCAAGGTGTCGGAACAAAGCAAGATTGGTTGCACAATGTTATAATCAACAAGAGGGAATTGATTATGATGAAACCTTTGCACCAGTAGCTAGGTTCAAAGCCATAAGAATGCTATTTGCTTTTGCGCCTACAAAGGATTCACTCTTTACCCAATGGATATCAAGTCTGTGTTCCTAAATGGATTCCTATTTGAAGAAGTATATGTGAACAGCCTCCTCTGATTTTGGCGAGTTAAAGCCTTCTTTACCATGTTTTCAAGCTAACAAAGGCACTTTATGGTCTGAAACAAGCTCCCAAGCTTGGTATGAAAGGCTAAGTACCTTCTTGCAAAAGAATGGGTTCAAAAAGGGTAAAGTAGACATAACTGGTTTTACTCTTGAACAAGATAATCACTTTGATAGTCTAAGTATATGTTGATGACATTATATTTGGTGCTATTGACCATTCTCTCTGTGAAAAGTTTTCAAAATTAATGCAGAGTGAATTTGAGATGATCATGATGAGTGAACTCAAGTTTTCCTTGGTCTTCAAATAAAACAACCAAAGGGAGGAACCTTAATCCATCAATATAAGTATACAAAAGAGCTTTTGAAAAAGTTTAACATAGATCGAGCCAAACCCATGAGTACCCCCATGCATCCATCTTAAGTCATTGATGTTGACGAGAATGGTGAAAAAGTATCAAAAGGCTATAGAATAATGATGAGTTCACTTCTACATCTTATAGTAAGTAGACCAAATATTCAATTAAGTGTGGGGATTTGTACTAGATTCTAATATAATCCAAAGCGGTCACACTTAAATACTGTTAAAATAATTTTTAGATACTTATTTACTACTACTAACCTTGGCCTATGGTACGAGAAAAGTACATCCTATGAGATTGTAGGGTACTATGACACTGACTTTGCTAGAGACGGAGAGAGAAAATGCACTAGTGGATGCGCTTTTTCTTTGGAAAAGCCTCATTACTTGGTCATGTAAGCAGGAATGCTATTTCTCTCTACGCTGAACTGAATATGTAGCTATTGCAAATTGTTGCACCCAATGCTGTGGATAAGGAACTAGCTAGAAGATTATTACCTGAGGTATTCCAAAATCCCTATCTTCTGTGATAATACCAAGTGCTATTAATCTTACTAAGAATCCTATCTAGCACTCTAGATCCAAACACATCGATGTTAAATATCATTTTATTTGGGATCATGTTCAAAAAGGAGATGTTGAGTTAATGTTTATAAATCCTGAGGACTAAGTGTTTGACATATTTACAAAACCATTAGCTAAAGATTGCTTTTGTGTTTTGAAAATGCTTTTGAATCTTAAAAGTTTTTAAACCTACATAAGCATTCATGCATAAACATCTCTGGTCACTCCCCTTCATGGCTCTAAATTGAAGCCCAAAATGAAGACATCAATTTGCAGGACCAAAGAATAAGCTACAAGTTTAGAAAGTCAATATGCAAGGTCAATAGAAGATAAGACATTCAAAAAGAATATAAGAGGATTAGAAAATGGGGTATATGCTCTCATAAGGCTAAGAATCAAAAGTTGTATTTGGTGTGAGAAAGAAGTACTATATTGATGGGTAAGAAAGTGGAGTAGAGGTTAGAAAGTGGTTCCATGCTTCAGAAACCACTCTTTCTAAAAGAATGAAATGGAAGGATATTTCCTACTCATTTTGAGTTTCTCTCTTACGTCATTCACCTCCAATCATTACGTCCCATCACTTAAATAAACTCCTACTCTTCACATGTCATACTTTTACATTCATCTTCAACCTCACACACTCATAACCCTAACTGTTTCCTCTTTCCTCTCTCACAAATCTTCTTTGTAACCTTACCGTTCTTACTCACAAGCCCTTAACTTCTTTCTCAAAACTTTTTTTCCTTTCTCATTCAATCTTCACACACACAAGCCATCAATGGCCGAAGGCAAACATTTCGATGGTGGCATTGCTCACATGGGCATTACTCATGTACCAAGACCCACAATATCAACAACACTACGTTGAAAACTTTTCTCAGCATGTGATAACTCCAGGAAAAGGCTGCAGGGAAACTGATGACTTAGATTATCATCCTACTAGAAGTTATCTTTTTTCAAGGATGGGAAGAGTTCTTCTACATCAATGACCGAGTCTTCACCTGGATAGTGAGACCGATTTTTACTCACAACACTATCAGGTATCTAAACCTATGCTGATGTCCTCTATTAGGGACATTGACTTGGAGTTAGGGATAACAGACCTCTCCAACATCATCCAAGCACCTGACATGGGACTTAGATGCTTATCAGAAGGAGGCTAGTTTATGATTTTTAGAGTCTAGCTGAGGAGGTCTTAGATGTCTCACAAACTCTCCCAAACACTAACCCAGTGAGATAACAACTGTGTTATTAAGCTCAAGGGCACAATAAGTCTTCACCCTAATCCAATTTTCTCTTCTCCAAGACTAGGAAGCATTCACCTGGTTAGGATGGACTACATGTTATTATACTATTTGTTGCCAAAAAGGAAAGTAAATTTGCCCGGCTGATCTTTGATTACATGTTGAATGCCATTTCTCTAGAAAGAGAGAAACTGTTGTTGTTCTTTATGGAGTCCTATTGACCAGGACTTTCCTATGCTTGAACTACCCATTGGCAAATGAATTGTACGAGTATATGGAAGGTACTAAGTGTAGGTAGAAAAGTGCATGAGAAACATGGTTGAATCGTGCTTTCTATGAATCGTGCTCTTCTTCTCTTTTCTTTTGCTTCTGAAAACTTAAACGAATACTATCAAGTGTTAAGCTTGAAGTACAATAAAAATATAGTTAGGTACAGTAGAAAGTGACTTCCTGAACTATAATGTTAGTAATAGAATATAACTGAGAGCAAATAAAACAACTTTAAGTAGATATTAAATAATAAACTCCAAGCAGTGAATGTATGAGAGATAGGGAAGAAGAATCCTGTATAGATATTTTTATCTGGTTCCATCCTACATCCAGTTCTCAACCACCATTGAGTTTCATAAACCTTTCTCAGAAGAAAGTAAAACAAGATAGTCTTTACAATATCGTTCCTTACACTCACAAACCAAGTTATTATTCACCAACTCTCCAAGCTAATCGAGTAGTCTTTAACAACCTCTCAAGCTAAACCTAGTAGTATTGTACTAGCCTTTCCAAGCTAAACATGACCGGTGAGAACCCCTTCCTGTCATGTTGCATGTACTCTTACCTTAGCCTCTTCAAACTATCTCACATCAATCACTAATGGATCGAGGTTACAAGAGATTTGTGTTTAGGTTTGCTACTTAAACTAACCTACACTCAAGTTTCTTGAAGATATACAACAAATGGATCTAGGAAAACTCAAATGACTTCTTCTAATAATTCTTCCTAGGAAGAACGTAAGATCTGTCAAGGATGTAGAAAGAAGATTTTACAAGCAAGGAAACTTATTACAAGATATAATGAATCACAGAAAAGATGAGAAAAATTTGTAGCATATCAATATTGCGTAACATTCATCTCTCTCTTTGGAGGCTCAACATCTCTATTTATAGATGATCTGCCTTTGTGATCGTTACCATTGATGAGTTCTGCAAGTGATACGTGTTGATCATCTATTTGTGTCTTGAAAAGCGTCTAGAAATATAGCTTGTCTTTTGTTAGATTCCAATGCCGTTGTGAGATAGAGGTTTCTGAGAATACCTTTAGAAACTACTTTATACTTTTTGAACACTTCCTTCTAGAAGTTGGAGTGGTTGTCCAAGTTGGCAAAAGAGATGACATACCAAGTTGTAACTGGATATGATTTCAAATTTGAATTTCAAATTTTCCCTCCTTTCAATAGAGTACAACGTCTTATTGTGAAGTGCACTTTCTGAGGTGTGGTGTCAGTTCCTTGATACGTCCTTAGTCTTTTGGTCTTCATCAGAGCTTGTTGATGATAAACGGATTACGATCATGATGATTGAAGATAGTAGAACATGTTGGCTTTCAGGGATGGATAGATATCATCAATTTAAGTCTACTTTCTAAAGTCTAGTGCTTCCTTTTGATGACCTGTGCCTTGGTTTCTTATACTTGTTGATTTTCTTCAACCCGTTAGGCATTTGTACGCTCATTCACAATATAATTATCACTTTCATTTTAGTTTCCATCTCTTTAATTGAGATAAATAATATTTGCACATATAAAGTAAAATTATCTTCACTATAAGTAGTATTATGCTAACGGTATGACTGTTTGTTACTTCAAGAAACTCAAGGTAGACATTAGTAGTTCTGTAACACCCTAATATTTAACCCCAATACGCCTAGGACGTATCAAGATTAATTATTAGTTATTACTTCTCTTTAAATTCATTTACAAAATACTTCACGGAAAATACAGGTAAATTTTTGTTTTTTTTGAAATGAATCATGTAAAACAAAGTACGAGCCTTTGCGTGTAACATAAATGTAACGTGAAGCGGAAGAATAAATAAATCATACAGAACATAAGCATTAAAGAACACATCAATCCTGAAAACATTCTTCATCACATTAGTTAACATAGTCTAGTACATGATCACTAAGTTACAATGGAAAGCATAGAGTCTTACCCATATAGTGGGCGGAGCTTCCAGTACAATAACGAAATAAGAAACATAACAACGAATACATGGAACGGCTCCAAAAGATACTCCTAAGCTAGGACTACTCCTTCCCTCAAACTATGGATGGCGCTCCTCCTTGTCCCTCGATGGCACGTACCCAATAAACTAGGCAAGCTCCTCAGGTGCATGAAGATGGAAGGGTGGGCGAACATGTCCCTCACGGCGTGGGCGCATCTCGGACGTCGTGCTAACCTCTCCTGCGTCACCATCTCCTCATTACCCACCCTAATATCCATGGGTAGGCGGGGCAGAGCCCTCGGAAAAAGGATGAAAAGGGGGATCCTTCTGACGGGTCGTCTCCGAATGTCTCGGGCGAGGCACGTACTCGAGGTAGCCTGTATCGCTGAGGATGTAGGACGAGCATGATGATTCTGCTCGTCTCAAGGTCACGTCTTCTCAAAAATCATATCATCGCTGTAGGGTAAGGTCGGGGTGAATTGGAAGCTGGAATTGTAACACCCTAACTTTCACCTAATACGCTAAAGTCGCATTCGGCTAATTATTAGCGGTTACGTCTTCGTTTCAGAACTTGACTTGGCTTTCTTTAAAATACAAGTCCTGAAAATACGGTTAAATTTTTTCTTTTTGAATTTAAGATTTAGAATGCGAGCGCGCATGCGCATAAGGACCAACTTCTAAACAAAAAACATAACAACCAGGTATACATTACCATAACAATCATAAATAAACCATAGAATAAACACAACATAACTTGTAGTATTATATTATAATCATAACAAAACAATGATGCCCTTATAAATATAAGCACATCTAGGGTTATCAATTACACCAAATAACTTTTAACTAATGCAAAACAATGTATTAGCAAAGCTAGACTAGTCTTCATGCTTCCGCTACGCCTCTGGCACTGTCTAGGTGGCGTGATTCCTACGCCCGCGCCTCAACGTAGATCACGAACGATCCGCATCATCCTGTCTGGTGGCGACACGGGAAAGAGGAAAAGGGGTGAGAAACTTATTCAAGGTTCTCGTAGGCTTCCCGACTCTAACACAAGTGTCATCGTCGTCGCCCAGCCACTTCAGGTTTCATTATAAAGGTGTTCATGCATAGATTCAGTTTTAATTTCTCAAAGCTTATTATCCGAAGTGGGTTTCTTTTAGCATGAGTCTTGATGGTATGAATGCAATAGATATTTTATGTATGCATGGCAATACTTGAGCATGACAGTACACGTAGATAACACATATCACTTAATCAAAGCATCAATGAAACATATGCATGTACGTCTTTTACTTTTTCATACTTGAACTTCGTGAGTTCCTTTCATAACTTTTCCATTTTTCCACCCTCATCATGGTCACCAAAATCCACCCAACATGCCGGCCCTGCGATTTATCATGGTCACCAAAACTCCTAATCACCTATCGCCTAGGAATGAGCTCATCCTAACTAGCCATCGCTAGATTTATACGAGGTAAAAGAGGAGGAATCATATTTCTTTCTTAGATCACCCCGTACAACCCTTAACTCGAGAAGTCATAATGGGATCATTTCCACATTATCATATCTTTTATGGATGCAACATGAGCATACAACCTTAGAACCTCATATAACATATCCTTCATTCACATTTCATATTCTCATGCATTTTAAACGTGACATACCACATCATCATGTAACATCCTCTGTTGCTTTATGGATTGCCGCCCACAAACCAACACGAGTCTTTTCAGCGTGCTTGTCCTCACTCACACGCTTCTTGGGAAAACTTCCAGGAGGTCACCCATCCCAAAATTACCCCAAGTCAAGCACGCTCACTTGGAGTTCTTTCGTGATGGGCTCCGAAAAGAAAGATGCATCTTTGTGGCATAGGTAGTACCAATCAATTCATATAAGCCATACCTAGGCCTGTATAGTCTCATACCTGCTGCAAGAATCATGATCCTCTCATTCAGGTGTGTAATCGGTTCATTCATGCACCCTCTGCTTGGAGGCGGCATCCTTGTCCATATGCCTTCTCGCAGACGATCAAACTCCTCCTTGTCCCGGGCGTTAGATGCATCTTTCTTCGACAAGCCAAAAGGATCTCAATCCACTCCATTTGCCTTTGACAAGTCAAAAGGATCTCACTCACTCTATTTGCCTTTGACAAGTCAAAAGGATTTCGTGTCATTATTTGCCCTTGACAAGTCAAAGAGGATCTCATATTTCATTATTTGCCCTTAACAAGTCAAGAAGATCTCAAGTTTCTTGTGATCATAGAATTTAATTCAGTACATCATTCACTGCATGCATAAAACACATCCAGGCATCCATTCACAACGAAATTCTCATTTGTATCTTATAAATCAATCTTTTAAATTATCTAGTATGCATTCATATGTCACAAGACATACAGCCAAAAAGGTAACATCAAGTACTCATGTCATTCTAGAACCAAAAATTCCATTACTTCATCAATTCAAAGCATTTTTCCATTTCCAAGCATAATGACAGATTTTACACCATTGTAACACGAATTATGTTGCCCCTCAAACAATCAATTCAAAGGCTATAAAAATTACCCAAGACACTTCAATGTGTCCACAAGGTCCCATAAAAATTTCAATAAAACGGAGCTCTCTAACTCCTTCCATAAATTGTACAAATTAAATGGTCAGGGACCACCAATTCACAGCTTAGACTAGAGTTCTCATAATTTCTCACCCTAGCAAATGATTAAACCAATGCACAATAAAATTCACAGTGATATTTCAATATGTTACTAACTTCATGTAAAAATTTCAAGGGCTAGTTCAATCATTTGCTATGTTAATAAAATCAGACAACTTTATTGCTTAAGTTTCAATAATCAAGGACAGCATCTGCCTCATTTCGGTTCTGATTTTCTAAGGCATCAAACATTAAAACTAACACCCAAGAAAATTCATATAGTTATTTTAAGATGTCAACTACAACATATAATTTTTGTAGGTCACAAAACCACCCAAAAATATGTCAGAAAATTTGGGTATCAATTCTCAGGGACGCTTGAAATCCGCAGCCTAGTTCAAATTTCTTTTGGTGGAAACTCATTTTTAACACCATCCAAGCCCATCACCAAAATTCACAAATCAATAGCAATATAACATCAACCAAATAAAATGAAAATTTCGGAATAAAAGCAAACAGATTAGTAAAAATTTCAAGAGAAAAGACCATAGAAAACCCTACTCTTGAAGGCTAGTCTCTCTTTGTCTCTAACTTGCTCCAAGATGAGAGTCCTTCACTCCAAGACTCCCAAAACACCTTCAAACCCTCCTCTGATCAGTGATGGATGAGGTGAATATGATGAGGTTTTGAAGTTCTAATCGGTTAGATGGGTAGAGATTGAAGTGTAGATCAATTTTGGTGAAGGAAAGATTAGGTTTTGATGGTTCTAAGCTAGGGGTTTTGGATTTTGGAAGCAAACTCAAGCTCTTGGCTATGGAGGACCAGCTTGCCTTTTTCCTTCTGAAATGGCCGAAGCTCTAGCTTCTTGGAGAAGCTTGAATTCAAGTTTATCTTATAATTGGTGATGATGTCATAATGTTGAGTAATAGATTAGGATAGTTTCTAATCTTTAAAGATAAAAAGGATGGCTATGATTCAATTTTGAATTACAAAATTGAATCTTAGTCATTCATATAATGAAAAAAAAAATATACGGTTAATCATTTTGTAAAGGTTAAATTTGCTTCGGTATTAAAATCGCACACCAAAATTTAACGGGTGAAATACCATACTGGTAATGGATATTACCCGAAAATTAATTCTAAGTATGAAATTTTCATTTCTAATTATTTCTAACCTCATTCCCATATTTTCCTAATTTCGGCATCTAGGGTCCCTAATCCAGGGTTTAACTTCCCAGCGGCCTGCGGCCCGTAAAACACTATTCACTTTTTTTTTTATAGAATCATTTAATCATTCTCATCATTTATATGTTGTCGGATTTTTAAAATTTCAACTAATAAAGTTTAAATTAATTTTTAAATTATATATACATATATATACATTTAGGGTGTTACACATCACATCATCATGCCACATAACATTTTATAATTAAGATATTAACATAGTCACATCATTAAGAATATGCTCACGCCCTCCTACTCACATCACACCTCCTATCTTATGGTGTCTTATGCTTCAGCCCTTTAGGTCTTAAACTTATGTTCCAACTATCCTAATACCCATATTACATCTTTATTACACCTAAGAAATCATTACTTATATTTCTCACTAAGATTTAGGCTTACTAAAATTCCATACAACATTATGCACTTTGGGCAGAAATTATCTTATGATTACGGGTTTCTAGAATTTCCGTTTTAGACCCTTTTTAAGATCCGTCTTCGCCTATGACTTTATAATTAACTCCTAAACCAATTATGAGGGATTTCCTACACATTTTCACTAATTATAAACCACTTTCCTTAGTTTTAAGCATGCTGGAACAGAATGCATATCTTGTGCATTTAAGTGTTCTAGAATTCTCATTTTTATCCTTTCAAGTTACTTATTCTTTTCTAACTTCTCTAAATCGATCATTGCTTCACTCAAAAATAATTTTACACATTTTAACACCTTATAACAGAATTTATCCAGTAGCCAAACATAGAGGGCAGAACCGAAATCATAAGCCCATAAAATCACATAATCTCTTGAGTTGAAATGCATATAAGTTGCTAGTTTTCTCTTGGGACATTTTCAGAGCAAAAGGTGTTCTGGTAATCGATTACATGTACCTGGTAATCGATTACCAGGAACTAAATTCATTCTGGGTTTAAAACAAGGGTAATCGATTACATAGGATGGTAATCGATTACTTAGGTTAAACGTTTAGGAAAAATAAAGAACATAGGATAATCGATTACATAACAGGTAATCGATTCCAGAGTTTTAAGGACAGATTATGGGCATGAAGAATAGCCTAGGTAATCGATTACATTGTCTTGGTAATCAATTACAGAATCAAAAGTCCTTCAAAACCCTTGGTAATCGATTACATAATATGGTAATCGATTACTAGAACTTCCGGAACTTGAGAAAACATGATTTTTGACACATTCCAAGCTATTTAAACACCTTGAGACCTCATAAAACAGTTTTCCAACATTTTCCTGAAATCATTCATGCATTTTACAAAATCGAACCATTATTGAATCATATACTAAAACTCATCCATTTCTTTTTTACTAGAGTTCCCTTTTTAAGATACTTAGGGCAAGTCTTTGAGCTCTAGAGTATTTAGGTGATAACATAATCTTAAAAATGCTATGCACTTCATTTTGCTCTTCATTACAAAGTAAAGTGAGAGCATAAAATAAATATGAGATGCAACTTCATTATTATCTTTAAGGATTAAGTGATGACTTGAAATATAAACATGAAATGCAAGCTTGGGAATTTAAATATGGTAATGCAAGTTCATTCATTTATTCTTGTGAAATTAGTGATGGCATCAAAATAAACATGAGATGCAAGACATAAATTTAAACATGAATGCAACTTATTTTATCTTAACTAGAGCTCTTACAAGACTTTAGAGGAACATAAACCTTAACCCATTATGTATCATAAGGCAAGCTTTAGAGTTCTTAGCACCTAGACTTCAAGAAAAGTCTCAAGGTTTGAACTTCATCATCAAGCTTAAGAAAATGGACACAAAGTTCAACACTTTGTCTAAACAAAACTACAAGGACTAAGTCATATTCTTTATTATATTACTCATGGGCTTCAATCTAGAGTAAAACTCTTAGAACAACCGACCAACTTTAAGGTTGGCAAGGGTAAGCTTAGAGCTCTTTAAAAACATAGGATTAACTTTCTTAACAAAACTTTTGTGATCTACTTGACATAATTTTACAAACTTTATTCAAATAAAAGAAAAGGAACCTAAAATCTTTCAAAGACAAAAGGAAAAGGATCCGAAAATAAAACCAAGGAAAAGAAAGGAACACAAGCATGTATGGTCCAAGACCAAGTTGTTTCAAGCTTTAGAGGTTTCTCACATGACAACAACAAGTCATTATCTTGAAACCTCATCATCAAGCTCATGTTTTCTTTATGAAAGGGCCTCTTGGCCGAAATGAAAAGGGAGAGGAAAAAGGATTTGAAACCAAGAGAAACTAGAACTTTTCTTTAAGAAAAACAAGCAAAACTTGAAAACAAAACCCTTACCTAAGGAAGCCTTGAAAGAAATGAGAAGAAGCTTGTATTCTTGAAGGAATGAGAAGACAAAATCTCCTCCTTGATGGAAGTGATGATTTCGGCCAAGAAGGAAAACTAAGGGAGGTGATTTTTCCTTGAGAAAGCAAGCTTGGAAATGGAAAGATAAAGTGTTTGAGAGGTGGTTTAAGGTGTGGGAGTGGTGGTTCAAGGTTGTTTGTGGCGGTGGAAGGATTCTTTGAGGGAAGGAAATAGACAAGCAAGATGAAGAGAAATTTGAGAGAAAATGCAAGAAAGTGCAAGAAAACTAAACTTGGCAAATGATCTAAAGTGTAGCCAAGTTCTTCCAAGCTTGGTATTTATAGAAAAATGAAACTTTGTGGCTGATTTGGGAGGAAATGGCGCCTTTTGGAGGAGGAAGAGGGAGGAAATATCTCTTACAAAGGCATGGGCTTAGGCATGGCAAGCATGGTTGAAAGCATGGGCAAGGTATGGCCTAAGGCATGGTTCTTTGAGTGAAACAAAATCAACATGTGACACAAATAGAGAGTATGAATTCGGCCAGCATTTCAGCCAAGGGGGAAAGGATGATTTGCTCATGTAATTGTGGTTTAAGGATGTGTTTAGGTGTTCCTTTGATTAAGCTTTTGATTAGGAGTTGTAAGAAAGTGTTTAGGTGAGGTAATTGGGTAATTAGGAGTGTCAAGACTTGATTAGGAGGGCAATCTTACTAGATTAGTAATTTAAAATAATTCTTTTGGTCAAATGAGGTATGACACAATTCCTTAATTTAAGGAATTGGAGAGAAACACTATTCAAGATTCCATGACTAGAAATCTTGAATTAAAGAATGCAATTAGGGTTTATCTAAGCAATCTTAGGTTCTAATTAACCTCAATAAATTATTTTGACTCTAGATTAATTATCGAAATAAATTAATCTTCGATTAGAGCCTAATATTGCTTAGGTTTGCTTAATTGCGTCATTAGACTCATGTACACTGTTCTAGGGGCAAAATAGTAATTTTGCACTAAACTACAGAGACCAACCAGAACTAATAACAAATATCACTCATAAACATCATTTAAAATCCTTTGGTAAAGTCCCGGCTCAACCGTAAAACGGGGTTAAAAAGCCACATGGGCTTTTTGGTAATTTCGCACATCGAAACTCAAAAATGAGATTCTTCTCTATTACCACACATAACACTTATAATCCCCTATTAACATCAAAACATCCTCTCGAGGATGGCCCGGCGATCCTCATTTTCGGTTAAAATGACCCCAGGACATTCGGTCATTTGTACACGGAGAAAATCGACGTTAAGAGCTGGAAAGGCAAATGGGCGTCCATGTATGCAAAAATGCATATAGCACAACGACCCTCGAAATGGTAGAGCTGATGATTCGGATCGTAGTGCAATTCCCACACGGGTGCATCAACGAATATCACGAACGGCATCAATGTCTGAAGACGTAACGGAAAGAAACAGAGGGTGAGAATCTTGCTAAAGAATCTCATAGGAAATCCTCTATCCTAGTGTCATCGTTTACGTAAGGAACCTTGGGTTTATTATAAAAAGGTTAAGCATGCATAGGTTCCTTATGAGGTTTTCACAAGATATTTATCCAAGGTCCATGTCTTTTATGATTAGTCTTAATGCATGTTGCAGCATAATAGTTCATGAATGCATGGTAGTACTTTAGGCAAACCATACAATAATCAAACAACATATAAGTGGCATGTAACTTGTAACGCCCAATTTTTATTGTAATTTTTACTATCATTAAGAATTGCAGAATTCCGTAGGTAAATATTATATAAAATTTGAGACCAAACAATCCTTAATAAAGGAATATAACATTAGAAGAGAAGTTAGGAGCAATTCATGCAAGTATTGCAAACCCAAATTTTGTACGTGTAAAATGACCAAAATGCCCTGAGGTTATTTTACTCAGAAAATGAGGATCGTGGGCCCCACCCATCCTCAAGGGGATGTTTTGATAATAATAAGGGATTGTTTGTGTTATGTGTGTTAATAGAGGAGAAGAATCATAATTTTGAGCTCTTGACGCGAAATGACCAAAACGCCCTGGCTGTTTTAATATTGCGTGCCGATTAGCCCGAACCTCATTAAAATGTTTTAAAAAGTGTTTTTAAGCCATGATTAACCATTGGTTAAGCTCAGGTGGTCTAGGGCAATTTTTAAGTAAAATGACCGTTTTGCCCTGTCTTTGTGCAGTTTTACAAATTTTGAGATTTTTGATTCGTCTAATGAAACCTAAGCAATATTAGGCTCAAATTAAAGCTTATTAAATTCTAATTATTAATCTAGAGTCAAAATTATTTATTTAGATTGATTAGAACTTAAAATTGCTTAAAAATACTCAAATTGCTTACTAATTCACCTAAGCCCTTAATTGTAAATTTTCTAATTTGCAAAGATACCTACCTACACCTAAATAATACATGGAACACACAAAACCCTCTTCCATGAGGCTGTAATGCATGAAATAATTCAGCCATAATCATTAGAATTATTTCAAGATAATGCACTAAAACAACATGCCAAAAAAATTCCCTAAAACATGGCATAAAACATGCCTTAAATAAGAAATGATTTTCCTCTCTTTGTTCCCCATGAAAAATCCGAAAATTATGCTTCCTCCTCTTGTCATACATGAGCTTGAATTCCTCTATAAATATGCTTACTTGAGGAGCCTTGGAAGCCTTGCTCATAACTTACACAAATTCCAGTTTTAGGAGCACCAAAAGCTTTCTTTCTTCCTCCTCCTTGGCCGAAATTTTTCTCCCATTTCTTAGAGATTTTCTTTCATTTCACTCAAGGAAACCAAGTCCTATTCCTTTCCTTCAAATCAAATTAGGTAGGGAGTTGTTTTTAAGTTTATTTCTATGCTTTGCTAAGTGTTGTTCTTAGTTCAAAATGATGATTTCATGGATTTTCTCTAGTTTTTCCATTTGGTTTTCTTCTTCCTTTTCTTTGAACAATTCGGCCATATGGCCTAGGTGGGACTAAGATGATGGCTTGATGATGAGGACCTTGAGGGTGGGCTGTGAATCCATCACAAGTTAGGCCTCTAAAGCTTGAAAGTTCCACTTGATGCAAAACTTTAAAGAATAATATTTTTATGATGTTTTTATGATCTTGAGTTTAGAACTTGAAATATGTATTTCTCACTTTGTCTTGCTAAGATATATATATTGGATTGAATTTGTATTTCTATAAAGTCTTGAAGGAGCTCTAGTAAAGAAATCAAATGAACTTGTATCCATGTTTAAGTTTATGCCTTGCGTAATCATGTTTACTTTCTATGTCATCACTAAAATTTAGAAAATGAATAAATGGACTTGCATACTCATGTTTAAATTTCCAAGTTTGCATTTCATGTTTATATTTCATGTTGTCACTTAATCTCTAAAGATAATAAAGAAGTTGTGTAACGGGGACGAGGCATGGAGTGATCGCGAGGAGGCACGGACAAGGAGCGAGTCCTACCTCCAAGTGGAGGGTACATGAATGAACCGATTACACACCAAAATGAGAGGGATCCTGAGTCTCTATAGGTGTGGGACTATACAGTTAAGGAAGGCTTATATGAATTGATTGATACTACCTATGCCACAAAGATGCATCTTTCTTTTCGGTGGCCTATCAAAAGAACTCCAGTTAAGCGTGCTTGACTTGGGATAATTTTGGGATGGGTGACCTCCTGGGAAGTTTTCCAGGAAGTGTGCGAGTGAGGACAAAGCACAAGCTGAAAAGACAGTGTTGGTTTGTGGGGACGGTTAATCCATAAAGCGGCGGGATGTTACAACTATCACGGTCTACAGAGACCGTGACTCTACCCCATGGACACCTTACCACTATAGCGGTTTGCAAGCCTCTGGCGGTGTTAGAAAGGTTGATTTGCACCTTATGCTGACTTTTGCATCTAAGGCCTTCAGGTAACACGGGTGGGTCTTAGGGCTTTGAGGCCATCCTGGACTTGTTTAAAGGCACATGAACCTGAGGTATCACAAGAAAAGATAATTGCGCTAGGGTTAGAGGAAAGGTATCCGTGTAAATGGTTCCTTACATTGGATTTTTCAAAAGAAAAAATGTTAACTCATGTTTTCATTTCCTCCCTTTTTTGGGTTGAGAATTGATATTTGTATTTTTTCGATCAAATTATGAATTCATGTCTTTTTTTCTGGTCAAGACTCAAGTTGAATTATTGAAAGTATCTTCTTTCCATTATAGATTTTAAGGAAAATACTTCTCGACCTAAAGAAAAAAGATTGCTAGAAATTAACCATCCAAATTATGTGGTGAAATATAATTGGAGCATTTCAAATCTTTTAACCACCTACGATTTCATTCTTGCCATTAAAAATTTGCCACATAGATACCAACTTTATCTGGTATCCTTTTTGGCAACAATGCTATTTTTCTAATGTAATCTTTTACAATAGATAAAGGGGATTGGCACAGAAAATCAGTGTTTTAGGAGCCTAATTTTTTCCCCATTTTATCCATTGAATTGCATCTCTTATTCTCTCATCCACTATCTTTAACTACCCATCTCTTTGGAAAAAACAAAATTGCTCTCACATTATATGCAATCAATTTGATGGTTGCTAGCACTTTGATTTTTATTTTAATATAATATTTTTGTAATAAGTATCTCAACTATATTTAGTAATATTAATATAAACAAGTAAAAAAAAAAAATGTAATTTGACGGAGCATGACAATGTTTGGCAAGTTGCTATTCATAGTAACAGACCAAGTTTTAACAAAATCTTCACAAGGACAACTATGCGACCCAAGGATTTCTGCGGTCTATTTTTTATTTTTTCGTCGGGATGGAGTTCTGCGTTAAATTACTTGACCACGCCCAGACAACGGGCCCAATTAGTGTTGGGGGAAGCCCAATAAACCCTAAATAATAAGTTATGATGACTGTCACAAACCCTAGTTCCTCCAATACTAAGTCTCCTTGGAGGCGCAGTGACCTCATTCCCTATAAAGGCGAAACGAGAAATCATCATCCTATTCGCCAGCGCAGGTATCACGAAAAATCGAAGTTCGACTGATGCAGTTCTATTATTCTTCTTTATTCTGGTTTGGTTTTCGTCTTTTTCCCTATTTTGACTTGATTATTGTTGTCTTGAATGTGTCTATTTTGTTGAACGAACACGAAGGTGTGGTTTTCTCGGTGATGATGAAATAATGATGACGAGTCCGATATCCATTCTTAACAATACTGACGACAAATCGAGGCATTTGTCTGAGAGGATTCCACACTTCCCCTTCCTTCGATTTCAGCTTTTAATTACTTTTCAGAATTCATTTTTTTTTAATAAACTTTTGTCGTTCTTATTACTTGGCATGGTGATGAAAGTTTAGAATGTTTTCATATGATTATTCATATGATGAAATACAATCCTCCTACTCATTCTGAATGCCATTTTTATTTTAATCTTTATACTTTTCTTCGATTTCATTTATGCTTGTTTCAGAGGGTTGAGGGAGCATCGTGGCTGGGATTTTGATATCACCTGTTTAGATGTCTGTGGTTTTGTTTGAAGTACGTATGATTCACCATCAATGTGTTTTGTATCAAATTATTTTGTACATTCTAGCTTTTAGAACGAATATTTCAAAGATAAGCATCTATTTCCCTTAAACATGCTATATCTTATTCTAATGAGTCTGTGTAATAGGCTGAATTCAACATTATAATAGAGCAGCTGGTTATTTTGGGGTATGATCGGATTGGTGGTAAGTAATGGCGGGAATAGAGTGAAGTGGAGAAGAGTGAAGTAGAGAGACATAATTATTCCTTGTTTGGATACTTACTAATGGAATCGAGCAAAATGATGATAATTTTGTGAGTAAAAATGACAAAAAAGGGATTCCATTCAAATTGGAGGGAAAGGAGGATAATAAGAAATCCATCTACTTCCATTCCATTCCATTCATTTTTCAAATATCCAAATAATATACACTCCATCTCATTTTGTTCCGCTTTCCATTTCCATCAATCCAAACATAACGCTAGTGCTTGAAGTTGTGTTAATCTTATCTAAAATTTAGAAATGAATCTTGCAGCGAAAGGTTTCCATAGATTCAGAAAATAGGTCTCAGCATCCAATTCCTATAATTTTAATTTTAGAATTTCATAAAAGTGTGTGTGAAAAAAATAAGAGAATCTGGTTTTTTATTTTAATATTTGTTATTTTCTGCACAAAAATTTATGTTGGTAATTGAAAACTGTTTTTTCTGAAATCAAACATTAAAAGCGTGTTTGGTTTGCCCTTTTCTGTTTTCATTTTCACTGAAAACAGAAAATAGAAGTAAAAAAATGTTTGGTTCACTTTTGTTGAAAATATTTTCAGGAAAAATTTTCAGAAATGTGTGAACATATGGAAATGACAAATCCTCCTTTTCAGTCTTTTCTTTGAAAATGTTGAAAAGAAGAAAAGAGTGAAAACACGGTGGCAATTTTGCAATTCTTAACACATTCCATTATTTCCCCTGAAAGTGCATCCTTTCTTTCTTCAGAGCACGCTGCACAAGTGTGGAAGGTTGGAACCCTCTCATTGCACAGCTTGCCGCCATCCTCCCTGCTCTGCCACCCTGCCAGTTCTTCCCTGCTCCGTCACGCTGCTGGTTCTTCTTCCCTGCTCCATCGTGCCACTGGTCCGTCTTCCTTTTCTTTGTATTTTCTTTTTCTTCTTCTTCCCTGTTATGGCTTTCTTGGCAGCCTTTTATTTCTTTATTTTTTTGGGTGTTTCCTCATTTGTTTAGTTGGGTGCTCAATCACCGCTCCATTTCCAGTGATCAAACAATGGTGACTTATGAATCTAGATCTGGGCGACTTTGGATCCATTTTTTTAAGAATAAATCTCTGTTTTCTTTGAAAAGGCATAACAATGATATGTAGATTTGATGCTTCTGAGGGATTTATTATAGTTGGGGATTTGCATGTTTTTTGTTGTAGCTTTGAATCATGTGATATTGCTAAACAATTCTAGTGGACCAGCTGGGAATTCATGGTACTGAAATGGCAGTGTTTTGAAGGCCGCTCATTGTGTTTTGATTCTAGTGACCAAACTCTAGAAGCCAATGACCCAAAGAATCTGAAGATTGACTTACTAGAATTGACTTTTACGATTAATGTCTCTGGAGATTCAGATTTTATTTTAATGCGGTTATACCATGAATTGGAAAAGGAATTTAATATATTTTAATATGATTAGTTTTTGTAAGAACTAAGATTCCAAACATAGGCACACACGCAGTATCCCACAATTCCAGCTTGTAGGCCAATATATGCATGCATGTTGCGTATAAGATTCTATGACCAAAGTTGGCAACTTCAAGTACAATAAATCAAACCAAATTCCTGGGTGATGACATTGCAGTATTATCTTTGAATTCAATGTTTCATAGAGAATATGATGCACATTCATTTATTAACCGAGTTTAGTTATTTTATTATGTGTTGCAGAGAAGGCAAGGTGCTTGAACATCTGAATTGCTGGTAAAATGATTTCCTTTGAGATGAATGATCACAAGAGTAAGTCAAATATGATGTTTTTGTTGTTGTAGCAACAATAATGATATTATATGAAGTCGTCTACTGTCTTTAATGCCTATGTATAAGACTAGATTGTTGTGGACTTAAGCCATAGTTCCCTAAACTACTTACATATTCAGTTATTTGGGAAAGAGGTTTTTGGTTTTGATTTATTTTAAGGCTCTCCACTCTTTTTTGGTGCATCTTTCTCTTGATGGTCAACTAGAGGAATTAAACTTTAAAGTTTTGAAATACTTGTTTCAGAGTTTTTATCATTCAAATTTTTTAATTATTCAGAAACGTTGGTGGTTCATTGAAATATCTGTGCTTAATGCTGCCACATGTTTTTGTAATGTCCATATAGTTGTTTCAACAAGGCATCTTCAATTATGTAGCCTTGGGTGCCTTGTGCCTGATTTTTTTTGGCAAGATCCAGGATACATTTGTGTGCCTCATTTTAAAAATAAGCAAAGTAACTAGGAACAAAAATTCTTACCAAGCTTCTAGCATGATGCTAGACATATTAGACATGTAGCCATTTTTATAATTTGTGATTGTCCACTTCTCTATTCAAAAGTAATAATCACAATTATGATTGTGATTTTGACCAAATATTTTCTTGAAATTGGTTATTTGAAATTAATTAGACCACCTAGTGGAACTAATTCAATTATGATAATATCATATACAGTTTTCAAAACATATATTAGTTCCTTTGTGTTGTTCTCATGTTCTGCCATTACGATTGGTATAAGTATTGATTTAACTAATCTGTGTATTAGTTGTTTTTCTATGTTACATAGTTGGATAGTTGGTATCTGCTTCTGTCCTATTTTTCCCATTATTTACAATTCTATTATCTGAATATATTTAATGTATGTGATTGGCATGTGATGCAGAGATTGGATTAGGGTTAACTGGATTTGGTATATTTTTCTCATTCCTTGGTGTTATCTTCTTCTTTGACAAGGGATTGCTAGTCATGGGAAATGTAAGTTTTGTGCTATTATGAGTTTCTTGCTTAAGTAGTAGTTTCTTCTTATTTGAGATTTCTTGATAGCATAGCATCTTTTCTGATGCCTTGTTACCTCGTCACCCAAATCAGATCCTGTTTGTTTCTGGAGTGTCCTTAACTATTGGCCTGAAATCTACTATGCAATTCTTCATGAAACGAAGTAATTTCAAGGTAAATTTGTTACATGTGTACTGTCTCTCTCTATGGTAGACTTTTCCTACTAACTTGTATATTTTCTTTAAGGGAACAATCTCGTTTGGTATTGGATTCTTCATTCTCATCTTGGGATGGCCTATTTTGGGCATGATCATTGAGGCTTATGGATTCATCGTACTATTCAGGTTTAGTAGAATTTGAAAGAAACTCTGTGTTGTGTTCAAGTATAGTTCTATCCTTGAAGCTGACCATGGATTAAAATGTGCAGTGGTTTCTGGCCTACACTGGCTGTTTTCTTACAGAAGATTCCTGTTCTTGGTTGGTTGTTTCAACGGCCATATGTTCGATGGTAGGTATCTGTGATGAAATTGAAATGTCTTTACTTGCCATCTAACTAAGCCTTAATAGAAGAAGCATCTTACACATCTACCCATGCTGCCATATAAAAAATTTATGTTCATGACAAACAAAAAAATCTACGGTTTCTCTGATTGTTGGAGCATCTTGATATTCATTGATAGATGTGGAAGATAACGTCATTTGACAAAGTGTAAAAGCAACACTAGTACGTAGTGTGTCGAACTAAAGTCTTCTGAATTCTGATGCTAAACTTGTGAAAAGACCTTTAAATTTAGGGTTAAAGACTTTTTACTTGTTCAATAAGGCTGTGTTGAGCTACAAATGAAGCGACATTGTGGGAGATTAGTATTTGGTTCTATCTATCTATCTATCTAGGTAATGTTTAATGATATGATGTGGAAGTTTTTCCAGACCCTGCTTGCTAGATGTTGAAGCCTTTTGCATTCATTTGCACAAGATGCCAAAATTTACTAACTGAGTTTACTAATTTTCTGTCATACTGCAGTTGCTTGATCGATATAGAGGCAGACGGGTACCTGTGTAAGCCGAGAATCAATGGAAACACTATGTAGCTGCTAGCAAGCGCGTTTATCAGTGCATTGCATGTAAAGAAAATACTTTCATATGGGAGAGACCTGACTGTGAATTGAGTTCATTCTGGTGGTAGAAAATGATTGTCATTTAACATGATAGTCATATAGTGCAAAGGAAAAAAATGATTAAGAAAAAGGTTGTGGTTTTCGTTTCACTTGTTTGGCTCCTTCTGATTTTAAGTGGAAAAATCAATGATCTGGGAGTTATCAGTTATGCATACACATTTGTCACTATTCCAATCACACCTTTGAGAAGTGTCTCACCGTTAAGTACCATGGAGGCTATTCACACTCATCAAGGAGTATAGTGATTTTCGATCAATATGAAGCTGCCTTTTTTTCTCCCTCTTTTTCGTACTTTTTTTTCATTTGCCAATGTCACTCTTTGGAGTAATGCCACGGAATTATTATTATTATTTTTAATATAAACTCTGCCTTTAATTCTCGTGTCATCCATTATTTCTTTTGGCACTCGTCTCCTCTGTTTGATTCTACGCGATTGATATCCGTTTTCTCATTTCAACGGCGGCGTGTATGAATTTGATTTTTGCCAATTTGACACGAGTTAATACTACACTATACTATAATATACAAATTGCCGGAACTTAAACGTGGTACTTTAGTTCTAGATCAAATTATGATTCGCCTTATATGCGCCGAATAAACAAATTATCATCTTTGAAGCATTCAACCTTTCAATTAGCCATTTATTGGTTGAATAGACCACTTTAATGTCAATAGACCTAAATCTAGTTAGAACCGAAAGAGACACATTATTCCTAAAGGAAGAACATTATTTTGATGCAACACATACCATTTATACACATTGTCTTGTAAAGAAGAGCAACATGGGGGTCTCCTTTGGTACTCATATGTTGCTTCTCCAGGCACTTAAGAAAGGCTAAGTCAGCCTTCAGTGGCTTGGCCTGATCATGAGTATCATATCCTAAGTCATGGCAATAACAGCAGAAATCCAACCAATCGATCGGTCGTCTGTCCCAAACCAGGGATCCATGGTCTTTTCCGCTAGACCAGTTTGCTCCACAGTAATGACCATACCTGGAGAATAGCTGAGAAAAGAAAGCTCTCGCCCCTGTATGCCATGGAACCTTACAAACATAGGGCCTGAAGCGTAAAGGGGTGACCTCGCTACCTATGTCAACATTCCTACAAGTTTGTGCTTGTCTCCTCAATTGCCTATTGATAGTTGTTGGCCTCTGGAATTAATCTCCAGCATTATTTGCCCAAGGAAGAAATGAAAGGAAAGAGAAGGGCCATCCACGCGATTTGACACCTTGATCAGCATTTTGCTTAGGCTGTTCAATAAAATCTTTGGTAGAAATCGAAATTGTTGCCGGATCAGTGTTCAATTGAGACTTGAACCAAGGGATGTTACCGAGAAAACCGAAGTTCTTGGTGGACAAACACTGCCACACAGCACCAAATATTCAGTTGATCTGCCAATACAACAGAACAAGGAAAAACAACAAATATGTATTGTCACGATGGCAGAAGTGTTTGAATGATAGTATAATAGCATATAATTGGATGACAATACAGTAACATGACTACATGACAGTTTACAATTTTTTTTTATACCGTCCGTATATTAAAATTAATCTCATTTAAGATATCCAAAATGAATCAAATATTTAAAGCATATTGAAGTCTATGCACCACATTTTGCATCATAAACAGAACTCAGTCGAACCTATGATCCTAACTGCTCATGAGTCATGACCCAGTAGCCAGTATTCCGGAATCAATCGAGTTAAGTTACCGATTGAATAGTGCAATGCTTGACCATGCAGCAAGTGCTCTTGGTTCAATGTGTATTTCCCAACAGGATGCTGTATTCAACAGCTGAGAAAGGGCGCATACATATATATACACACACCCATTTTAACATAACTACTTTATCATACATTCAGGCGCATTGAGAAATAAATAAAGAAAAAAATGAAGAAGTGGGTATCTTTCTAATCAAAAAAAGACCCAATGAACAGAAACAAAATCAAATAAAGTTGAGATTTTTACATAATGCGGTGAAAGGAAACATAATTCAGAAGCTGGGAATTTTGATGAACTCACTTTGCTGTGGAGGTTCATACGAAGGCCAATCAAGGAGGACGGTGGCGACCGCATTGAAGTGAAGACGGAAATGCGAAAGAGGAAAAGAAAAAGTTCAGATTGAGAAATTTCTCGAGAAAGGAAGTTGAAAATTCTTCGGTGATTTTCCTTTTAAATTTCTTTTTATTTTATTTATTTTTATTTTGGGGCTATATAACTTGGCTGGACTCGACCCACAAATATACAGAACGAAATGAAACGGTGCTCTATCTTTTCTGTTAGCCACGAATATTCTTTAGAATTATGTCATATGTTAATAAATTTTAGGATTTTTCTAAGCAAACTAATAAAAGATTTTAAAAAGGAAGATTTTACATTGAAAATATGAGAGTGTGTTTGGTTTAACCGTTTCCTGTTTTTATTTTCACTGAAAAATAAGAAATGGCAGTGAAAATGTGTTTGGTCTAATTATTTTAAAAACATTTTCTGAAAATATTTTAGGAAATGGGAAAAAATTTGGAAACAACAATTCGTTGTTTTCAATGTTTCCTCTGAAAATTTTGAAAACGGAAAATACTTGAAAACGCGGTGACAGTCATATAATATTAAACACATTCCATCCAAAACCTTTCTTTCTTGTCTCTCTCATTGCCCCAACCAAGGAAGAGGGAATCCATTGCGGCACCCTTGCATCTTCCCTATGCTACTGCCCAATCACAACATAGCCCACTGTTGTGTTTCTCTATTCGCGCCTCACAATGGCTTCTGCCGTGTAGTGCTTGGTGGCAACATTTTTTCTGTGCAGGGTGAGGGGCGTGGAAGATGGGTTTTGGTGATGGGGAGAGTGGGGTTGAGAGTTTCTGCATTGGCCTCTTGCTTATTGATTCGACTCGATTAAACGGGGAGGGTGTTGCCGGCGGCGAGCTTGGAGAACGCCACAGCATCCACGGTGGTCAAGGGGGACACCTAGGACAGCAAGGAGGGTGGCTTCTGCAAGTTTTTGTGTATCTCTCTGTAACAATAGTGAAGCAGAAAACCTTAAGTTAAATTGGCTTTGATTCTCATCATGCCTTTAAATTCCTTGTATATAAATTGCAAATTTGCAGCAATGTTTCCCCAATCATGTTTATGCTCAGATTAATTGCAATGCTTGTTCACTTCATGAATTTAGAAATGGCGAGAATAAAAAATGACTCATATTTGTTTGATATATATATAATTTTAATTATTTACTATTAAATATAATTTTATTATTTTAAATTTTATTTTGAAAAATATATTTTGAAAATAAACAAACTAAATATATTTTTATTATTTTCACTTTTTAAAAACAGGATCTACCTTTACAAATTATACATATTTTCTAATTTTGAAAATCTAAAAATAAAAAATTTTTTTAAAAAATAAAAATAAAAAATAAAAATAAAAAATATTTTCACAAATCAAATGCAAGGACATAAGATATAACTTTTTCATCCATGAATCGGCTAGGAATTCTTGAACCAAAATATGCATAGCGGCTACAGCACTACCTATAACTATATAGTCTATATGCAGGTATTCGTTATATCCACCAAGCCTTATGGCAAACAAATGGAACATAAAGAAAATGAAAATGGTAAATACTATAACAATAATAGTAGTCCATCCAGTAGATGGCAAATAAATGGAACATAATGAAAATTCTTTTGCTATGTGCCATGAGAAATCCAGTTGCTGCATATGTTGAAAGCAATATGAAATGCCCATGGCAAATGGAAAATTTAGGTCTTGCTCCTCATTCCAAGTGCTCAGCTTCTTTGTCTGGAATTCCCAACAAAATCAAATACATCAGCCATTTTTGAACCTAGACACCAACAGAATGCAGAAGAAGTCCTTTAAAGCAACTATTCTTGATTATGAAAGAGAAAAGAAATCAAACAAAGACTAGAGACAGAGCACGCTTGTAACTTCAAGTAACAATTAGACATAAATTCAATATTCAAATCCTAATTGAAGAGTCGGTAATCTTTTCAGTATACTCCAGTATGTCAAAAGGCTGCAAAATAAAAGAGAAAACTTTGCATGTACAACACAATTTAATTGTCCAAAAACAAAAAGAATATAGCGCAATTTGGCAAAGATACAAAAATAAATGAAAATCTGAAGCCAAGCAAGTATGCCGACAGTTTAACCACTTTGCACTATGTGGAAGAAGGGATCGGTAGAAGCAAAGGGCACAATATAAGCTTTACTGAATTTGTAACAAGAAGATGTTAGAAATAGTTTTTATTATACTTTGATTATCAAGAAAATTTTAACTTTTATTTCTTCTTATACAATAAGTTCTCCTCAAATATATTCTGTATAAGGTTATAACATTTGCCCTTTGTATGAACAAACATCAAGTGAAAAATGAGATAAGCACCATCAAATATGAAGGTATCGAATAACATAAATCAGTTTATCAACACTCAAAATTTTTGGTTCCATAGAAGAATATTCTCATTAGCACAACATGATCTATAAGTCCAAGATAATATTATTCGCTTCAAGCAATTCCCATTTTAGAATACAGGAAAAATTGTTTTAGCTAAAACGGTAAACTAAATAAATGGCATATTATCAAAATTTCAATTACACACCATGCATGTAAATCTTGATATGATTAGCCATAAAATTCATACAATAACTATACAAAGTGAACATTGCAAGAGCACCACAACCCTAAGAATAGCACAACCATTTCTCTAGCTTGTACACCACAATACAGGACAACAGATTCATCCATGAAATCCAGCACTTCTAGGATACAAACTCACAAGCCAATGTGCCCTCGACACTAATCTATTAATTTTCAAGGTTTGGGAAACTTTAAGTTACGAAACACTAGTATCTATTATTGAATATGGAAAAATCAACTGTTTCAAAAATTCCCAAACAAAAACAATGATATAGGCAGCTTGATCCATAGCAGATCTTGGGAAAAACACTAATAAAAGGACAAAATCAAATTAAACAACTAACCAAAATGAACATTTCCTGCTAAACTAGCAACACAACTAGCACTAAATCACAACAAGCAAACGATATATTAGAAAGGACATACTTGGGCTCACCTTTGTTTTGGCCAGCACTCTATTGGTTCTTTATTTCGTCGCGATGGAGTTTTGCCTACGGCAGTTGTTTCTCTTACCATACTTTAATGGAGAGGTGTTTCGCGTGGTGGTTGAGCTCCGATGGTGATGCTCAGTGGTCGGGTTACACGCTTCGACTGTGATGCTATGTGGCTGGGTTACACGCTTCGATGGTGATGTTCGTGGCGGTTTGCACGATGGTGGTGGGAAAGGATGGAGGTGCTCGGTGGTGGATTCAACTCTAAAACAAGTATATCATATCCCAAATTATGACCAATTTAAAAGCCCCAATAGCAACATGTCCCCAATGTTCGACATTCGTAATAGTATAAGCTCCAAGATTAAAGCTCCAAGCTATTAGAATATTCTTATTACCCTCAATGCTCCAAGCTCGTATTCAGGAATCACTGAATCACAGATAACATAATAAAAAAAGGACAAAAATAATGAGGGAAGATTGAGTTACTAAAAGGGAAAAAGAGAAAAGAAAAAAAAATGAGACTCACCAAAATAGAAGCTATTAGATTCAGTGAATGATTGAAAAGAACACAGTGATGGAAGCTCCTATTTATTCATCCAAAATCGAGCAAAGGGGTTTAGCTTGATCTGAAGAAGAGGGTTGAAGAAATCGAACGGGGCCGAGGTGGGTGGACTTGGGGACTCCCTTCGTCTTCGCCCTTGTCCAGAGGTAACAAGCGGAGGGCGAGATGGACACGATGGAGGAGAGGAGGCAGATGCAGGTGGTGAGGGCGGAGGAACGCGAGATTGGGGTTCAATAGCCTAGGGTTCATGGGGTCACACTCATTCGATTTTGGGGATTTGGAGGGAAAAGATAAGTTAAAATCTGGAGTTGTAATTGAGTAGAGTATTTTGAATGCAAATACCAGTATGTAGAATCAATGTTTTACGGTACTAAAATGTGAATTTTATAATGTGGTGTGGGTTAGAGCGTGAAAGCCAAAAACACTTAGGGGTGAGACCAGGATTACACTAAACCTTTAAGTGAGCGGACCCCACAAGAGCTTATGGTCCAATCGGAGGTTGTCACAACAGCTCGGGTTGGCTGCCCTCAAATTTGGCCTGGGCAGTGTAGAAACCACCTCTTTATCCCAATTGAGAAGCTTGCAACGTGGCAACCATGAGTACCACTTGCATTAGCTTAAATCATCCAATAAGAGATCACCTTATCCTATCCGTTATCTCATTCACACCAAAGGCACCAAATAATTGTCCTTTCTGTTTCTTCTCCCACCAACACAAAAACACTTGCAAACTAGTTAGTTTCGAGAACAGAGTGTGAGGGAGAGAACAGTGGTGGTAGCAGAAGCAATGGCAGCATCACTGCAAGCAGCCGCTACACTCATGCAACCAACCAAGTTGGGCATGACAGGCAGGAGCAACACTTTGCAGCTCAAATCTACTCAATCCATTTCTAAGGCTTTTGGCTTGGAACCCGCTAGAGCTAAGGTCACATGCTCCCTTCAGGCTGATCTCAAGGACTTGGCTAACAAGTGTGTTGACGCCACCAAAATTGCTGGGTTCGCCCTTGCCACCTCTGCTCTCGTTGTCTCTGTACGTTGCTTTGACTCTCTTATATTTTCTTCTTTTTCATTCCGAATCGATACAATCAAGCATTAACTATTAGATAAATTCAGCAGAATTCGCAGTCATTCATCTCATAAAAAGGCTGTCTTCTGTGTAATGAGTGCGAAGCCTCCACTATGCCATCCGGCGAATACCCTGAACTAAAATGTAGGCTTAGGCCTCAAAGCACTGTATCTTTCCAAATTGGGTATCAAATTTAAGTATATTTTTCTTCTCTGCTTGTTCATTTTTGTTGGATTCATTTTGATGAATGATCTGCTCGTATGTGAGTACTGCCAAGTGCCAACTCGACTGTGGAGGTAAATGATTGATAGATGTGATTAAAATAGATATCAAATGACCTTAGACATCAATAATTTAATTTCTTCGTGTGACATATTCACAATAATGGCTTCGTGATCATATAGCCCAAGACATTCCTTTATCTACCCAACTTGACTGCTGTACCAATTTATGCAACAGTGTCAACCGTAGGGCTCAACCTTGAAAATTGCGGCTTAGATTAAAATTTTTAATTAATTTGCTATACTTCAGACATGTTTACTACTTCCCCTGCTTAGTTCATCATGAATTTTGTTCAATTGGGATTAGCATTTAATATCTGACTAGTTAGTATTAATTTTGTTCGAAATTCAGGGAGCAAGCGCCGAAGGTGTACCGAAGCGGCTAACCTACGACGAAATCCAGAGCAAGACATACTTGGAAGTGAAGGGTACTGGAACCGCAAACCAGTGTCCAACCATCAACGGCGGAGTAGAGTCATTCGCCTTCAAGCCAGGCAAGTACAATGCCAAGAAGTTGTGCCTTGAGCCAACTTCCTTCACGGTGAAGGCCGAGGGTGTGACCAAGAACTCCCCACTTGAGTTCCAGAACACCAAGCTTATGACCCGTTTGACATACACCCTTGATGAGATCGAGGGACCCTTCGTGGTATCGCCCGATGGCACCGTCAAATTCGAGGAGAAAGATGGCATTGACTATGCTGCAGTCACTGTCCAGCTACCTGGCGGCGAGCGCGTGCCGTTCCTCTTCACCATCAAGCAGTTGGTGGCATCAGGGAAGCCAGAGAACTTCGGTGGGGAGTTTCTGGTTCCCTCATACCGTGGAACCTCTTTCTTGGACCCAAAGGGAAGGGGTGCCTCCACTGGTTATGACAGTGCTGTCGCGTTGCCTGCTGGTGGCAGAGGAGATGAGGAAGAACTAGCCAAGGAAAACAACAAGAGCGCTTCATCATCCAAAGGGAAAATCACCTTGAGCGTCACCAACAGCAAGCCTGAGACTGGTGAGGTTATTGGTGTGTTTGAGAGCCTTCAGCCATCTGACACTGATTTGGGAGCAAAAGCTCCAAAGGATGTGAAGATCCAGGGCATCTGGTATGCTCAGCTTGAGTCATAGACAGCTTCTTTATTTGGATTTGCATTTTGTTGGTTCAGATTTTGTTGTAACTCTCTACGGTGTTACTGCATTATCCTTTGACCCAACTAGCGAAGCACTGAGGGTACTATCTTGTTTGTATATTATATCGATATCGATATCAACTTCCGATCATAATGCTTAAAATGTCAAGGTTAAAATTGATGGTGTGTGTGCATGCTTTGAATATTGGCGTGTGCATATGTGGGAATTGCAAAGCATATGTATCTTATAGCCCGTAATGTGGGAATAACTCGGTTAGCCCTGAAGTTGGAGAGGATCGCAATTGAACCCCGGACTGAACACACCTTCGTCATCCAACATGATTTCGTTCTTGTTCTTATTCGGTGTATATCGTTGAAAACAAAAGAAAGAAAATCTAGGGATTTGTTTATTTTCGAAAAACAAGTTCTATTTAAGTAAACACCCAAATTGATTCTACAATTTCTTTGATGGACAGATTAATCAACAATTGAAACACTAAATTTTCTACAATTGTTAAAATAGAACATTATAGGTTAATGGAACCTGCAATGCTCGAGGAGGTAGAGATGAAAAAGCTCTTGGGAGAAAGTGAGCTAGTTGAGAGGAAATAGATCTCGGCAGCCGGAGAAGCTGGCTCGAAGCTCGACTGATAGTGGTCGAGACTAATAGCGTGTGATGAAGCTCACCATAAAGCTCCTTTCTCAACCAGCTTCACCTTCTTTTGGATGAGCTCTATTTCTCTAGCTGACCTTCTTCCACAGAGCTATTTTTTCATCGTTGTCTCCAAGCTAGCTTGACAGGTTAAGGACCTACAACGTCCTATTTACAATTGTGGGGAATTTGGGTATTTCAATTGAGGGTTTATATCCATAAAAAAATTGTTAGAGACTAATTTGGGTGTTTACTCTTCTATTTTTCAATTAGTTTCCTACACTTCAAGATTTATCAATTTTTAATTTTTAGTTTTCACTATTTGCTTTACAAAATTCTAAAAATAGAAAACAGATTGAATGGCATTGTGCCTTACTTCTAGTTAAGGGTGACAAAACAGGTTGATCCCATTGGGTTCGCCAATCTGCTACTTTTAAGAGATGGGTTGGATTTTTTACCCGCCCCTCCTATTTTATGGCCAACTTGTGACAAGGGCTTTTGTCCAGCCCTTTTCACCTCTACTTTTAGCCTACTTCCACTACTTGCTGCCCTAACAAAGCTATCCTATTTGGTGGATATTAATGACAACAATAAAAAAAAGCAAGTCTAGGGGTTTATTTATTTTCAGAAAATAAATAATAGCTTTCAGTTAGTTTCCTGCTCTTCAAGATTTTTCAATTTTTATTTTTTATTTCTAGTTTTCAATTTGCTTTACAAAAGTCTGAAAATAGAAAATTGATTGGAATTGTGCACCCTCACATCTAGCCTACAACATGACCACCACAATCACACTTCCACTGCGTGTGAGCACTAACAAAGCTAAGGGATTGCCATGGTTCGCTGGCTATCAAAACTAACATTTTATAAAAGAGATTGAATTGCACTAGTAGTAGAGTGGTGCTCAACTTCAGTCATCTTAGAAACATGTAGTTAATTGATTAAGTAAATGAGAGGAAGTGAGTGCATTCAATAGAAATTAACAAGAATTAAATTCAATAAGGTAAAAACACTAGTTTAAGGATATCCTAAGGCAAGAGATCTATCAATCATTAACTCATGCAATTTATCAAACACATGGTGTGGCTATTTTGCATAAATCATACAATTGCACAATTTATGCCACAATTTACCCAACGATCGTAAGAATTCGATTGAAACACATCTGTAAAAACAATTGAGATCTCAATGCCTATATGCTCATGCCAATACAAGCACGCACCAATTGCAATGGCCTAATTCTTGATCAAGATAATATAATTTCTAATTATCTCGGTCAATGAAATATATATTCATCAATCAATTGACCAATTTATATTTAATTGACTACTTTAATCATGTATAGCTTTCACAATCATGAACACACATGCGCAATCAAAGACACCCACTAACATACTCATATCAATCAACATAAACATGAGAAATGAATGTAAAGAGGAAGGGAGCATTAAGAAACAACCATATATTTCACTTGAACTCTAGGTCTCAAGACAAACCCTTGAGCCCTTGGAGTATCCTTGAATCCATTAATGGAAGTTACAACTTAAAAGTAAAGAAAATTGTAGAAAATAAACCTATGCTAAGAAAGGAGAAGTAAAGATGAAGGAAAATGAAATATGATGGAGATGAAAGTAGTGCACGAGAAGGGGCTTGAATAGTGAAAACTCCAAATTTCTCTTTCTAAAACCTTAAAACAAATTCTCTCAAGTTACAAGAACTTGGAGTAAAGAGGAAGCAATTATCAGAGTTTAGAAAGATAACTTTCTAAAGAAATATGATAACAAAAAATGACAAACAAAATAAAGAGCAATTACTAAATGCAAAGAAGAAGGGATAGAGAGATGAACACAAAATGTTTATATTATTTCAGCCAAACTCTTGCCTACGTCCAATCCTCAACATGTAACGCCTAGGACGGGCAGGAGTGACGCTGGTGAGAAGGCACGGACAAGGAGCGGCTCCTACCTTCAAGTGGAGGGTGCATGAATGAACAGATTACACACCCGAATGAAAGGGATCTGTGTAACACCCTAATATTTAACCCCAATACGCCTAGGACGTATCAAGACTAATTATTAGTTATTACTTCTCTTTAAATTCATTTACAAAATACTTAGCGGAAAATACAAGTAAATTTTTTTTGAAATGATTCATATAAAACAAAGTGCGAGCCTTTGCGTGTAACATATACAACGTGAAGCGGAAGAATAAATAAAACATACAGAACATAAGCATTAAAGAACACATCCATCATAAACATCATTCCTCATCACATTAGATAACATAGTTTAGTACATCACAAAGAAATATAACAGAGATATAAAGTCTTACCCATACTAGTGGGCAGAGCTTGCAGGACAATAACATAAAATAAGAAACATGAAGACAAATACATGGAACAACCCCAAAAGATACTCCCAAGCTAAGACTCTCCCTCCCTCGAGCTATGGACGACGCTCCTACTCATCTCTCGGTGGCACATATCCAATGAACTGGGCAAGCTCCTCGGATGCGTGAAGGCGGAAGGATGGGCGAGCATGCCCGCCACGGTGAGGGCGCATCTCCGGACGTCGTGCTAACCTCCACTGCGTCACCATCTCCTCGCTACCCATCCCGATATCCATGGGTACGGGCGGGAACCCTCCGAGAAAGGATGAGAAGGAGGATCCTCTGATGGGTCGGTCTCGAACGTCTTGGGCGAGGCACGTACTGGGTAACCTCGCACCGCTGAAGATGCCGAACGGGCGTGACGTTCTCTCGTCGGGTCGCGTCCTCTCAAAAATCAGGTCATCGCCAAAGGGTGAAGTCGGATGAAGCGAGCTGGAGACGGGGAAAGCAAAAGGACGTCCCACGTATGCAAAAATGCGTATAGCACAACGACCCTCGAAGTGGTAGGACTGATGCTCGGATCATAGTGCACCTCCACACGGTGCGTCAACAAAAATCACGAACGACGCCATCGATATCTGAAGACGTAACGGAAAGAAGAGAGAGAGGGGTGAGAATCTTGCTAAAGAATCTCAGTAGGAAATCCTCTATCCTAGTGTCATCGTTTACGTCCCAGGAACCTTGGGTTTATTATGAAAAGGTTAAGCATGCATAGGTTCATTATGAGGTTTTCGCAAAGGTTATTATCCAAGGTCCATGTCTTTTATAATGATTCTTAATGCATGTATGCAACATAATATTTCATGGATGCATGGGACTTTAGGTAAATCAAACAAATATCAAACAACATATAAGTGGCATGTAACTTTCTCTTGAACATCTTTCCTTTTCTCATACTTGTGACACCAATCATAATAGTAACCGCACCCCTTAAACTAGGCTATGAGCTCATACCTTAACTAGTCGTCACTAGTTCTTACTTATCCTCTTGATAAGCGAATCATATAATCATAATCATAATCATCATAATCCCGACTCCCAGAGTACGGGTAGGGGGCCTAAGGATCACCCATCATGGGACTTTTTCCTTCTTCGAAACGCATCGACTGGTTAAGACCAACGACTTTGTCCGCTTTGGCAGGCTAATGTCTATGCCCTCACGGTTTTACCTCTCCTCAGAGCAGGAGAAGTACGTCTCGTGTGTCACCTTAAACATCATATACTTTTCTTTCTTCGAAACGCATCGACTTGGTTAAGACCAGCGACTTTGTCCGCTTTGGCTAATGCCTATGCCCTCACGTTTTACCTTCTCCTCAGGAGGAGAAGTACGTCTCGCATATCATTTTAAACATCATTTTTCAAAAACTTTCTTATGTCCCTTAAATTTGACGGAAATTTGGCGGCATAACAGCTACTCTCCGAATTTCCTCAAATTTGAGTCATGCCACATAATTTCAGTCACATGCATCATTTTCATGGAACTTTCTCATTGCAATAACTTTCTAGTTCACATGAGCATATTTCTCAATTTCATTCATATTTCGAAACCTTATGCATCTCAAACACAACATTTCATCATATCACCAAATCAAATTATGCACATAAAGTTTCATGCTCAAGGAACTAACATAATCACATCATCATAAGTGTGCACGAGGTTCATCATCATAATCATACTCTCTCGTCCACCTATCTCATAGTATCTTATGCTTTGACCCTTACGGGCTTTAAACTTGTATTTGCATCTTTATTACCCTCAAGGGGTTAACACTTAAACTTTTTTCTAAGATTTGAACTTACTAAAATTCCATAAGCACTGCACAAGGAAGGGCAGAAATATCATTTGTTAAGGGGCTCTAGAATCTCCATTCGTGACCCTTTTTAAGATCCATCTTCGCCTAAGGCTCCATAATCAATTCCTAGACCAATTATGAGGGATTCCTAGGCATGTTCTCTAAGTTATAAACCACTTTAAATCTCTTATCATCGTCTTAAACTTAGAAATCAACACCTAATCATTTATGAAGGGATCTTGTACATGTCTTACTAATTATGAATCATTTATCCTTGAATTAATCATGCTAGAACAGATTTGCATTTCTTGCATTAAGGTGTTCTAGAATTCTCATCTCTAATCCCTTTTAAGTTACTTATTCTTTTCTAACTTTTCTAAATCGATCCTTGCTTCACTCAACATAATTTTACACATTTAACACCTTAGAACAGCATTTATACAGGAGCCAAACATAGAACGAAATCATGAACCCATAAGATCACATAATCTCTTGGGTTGAAATGCATATAAGTTACTAGTTTTCTCTTGGGACATTTTTAGGAAACAAAAGGTGTTCTGGTAATCGATTACATGTTCCTAGTAATCGATTACCAGGAGCTCAAATCATTCTGGGTTTCAAAAACAAGGGTAATCGATTACATTCAATGGTAATCGATTACTTAGGGTTAAATCCGTTTCAAAAAATAAAGAACATAGGGTAATCGATTACACTATAAGGTAATCGATTACAGGGTTTCCAGAAAGGTTCTGGGCATGAAGAAGCCGTGGTAATCATTACACTGCCTCTGGTAATCGATTACCAGAACCAAAAGTCCTTCAAAACCCTTTTGGTAATCGATTACATGGATGGTAATCGATTACCAGAACCTAATTTGAGAAAACATGATTTTGACACATTCCAAACTATTTAAACATCTTGAGACCTCATAAAACAGTTTTCCAACATTTTCTTGAAAATATTCATGCATTTTACAAAATCAAACCATTATTGAATCATACCAAAACTCATCCATTTCTTTTTGATTGGAGTTTCCTTTTTAGGATACTTAGGGCAAGTCTTTGAGCTCTAGAGTATTTAGGTGATGACAAAATCTTAAACATGCTATGCACTTTATTTTACTCTTCATTAGAAAGTAAAGTGAGAGCATAAAATAAATATGAGATGCAACTTCATTATTATCTTTAAGGATTAAGTGATGACTTGAAATATAAACATGAAATGCAAGCTTGGGAATTTAAATATGGTAATGCAAGTTCATTCATTTACTCTTGTGAAATTAGTGATAGCATCAAAATAAACATGAGATGCAAGACATAAATTTAAACATGAATGCAACTGTTTTTATCTTAACTAGAGCTCTTGCAAGACTTTTAGAGGAACATAAACCTCAACCCATTATGTATCATAAGGCAAGCTTTAGAGTTCTTAGCACCTAGACTTCAAGAGAAATCTTAAGGTTTGAACTTCATCATCAAGCTTAAGGAAATGGACTCAAAGTTCAACACTTTGTCTAAACAAAACTACAAGGACTAAGTCATATTCTTTATTTTATTGCTCATGGGCTTCAATCTAGAGTAAAACTCTTAGAACGGCCGACCAACTTTAAGGTTGGCAAGGGTAAGCTTAGAGCTCTTTGAAATCATAAGATTAATTTTCTTAACAAAACTTTTGTGATCTACTAGACATATTTTACAAACTTTGTTCAAATCCAAAGAAGAAAAACTGAAATCCTTAAGGGAAAAAGGAAAAGGAAAATCGAAACTTAAGCCAAGAAAAGGAAATCCAAGCATGTATGGTCCAAGACCAAGTTGTTTCAAGCTTTAGAGGTTTCTCACATGACAACAACAAGTCATTATCTTGAAACCTCATCATCAAGCTCATATTCTTTTTAGAAAAAGGCCTCTTGGCCGAAAAAGAAAGGGGAAGGGAAAAAAGTTTGAAACCAAGAGAAAAACTAGAACTTTCTTGAAGAACACAAACAAAATCATCAAAACTTAACCCCTACCTTAAGAAGTCTTGAAGAGAGGAAGGAAAGCTTGAGTTTTTGATGAAATGGAGAAGGAAAATCCTCTTGAAACTTGAAGGGAGAAATCAGCTAAGGTGAGAAAGTTTGAGAGGAAATGAGAGGATTTGCAAGAAGTGTAAACTTACCAAGTGAACCAAAGTGTGACAAGGTTCATCAAGGCTTGGTATTTATAGAAGAATGAGACATGTTGGCTGATTTGGGGAGGGAATGGCTGATGGTTTTCAAGGCCAGGGAGGAGGAAAATATCTCTTACAAAAGCATGGGCTTAGGCATGGCAAGCATGGTTGGAAGCATGGGCAAGGTATGGCCTAAGGTATGGGCTTGGAGTGCAACAAAAATTCAACATGTGGCACCATTTTAGGGGGCAGATTTCGGCCACCTTCATCAGCCAAGGGGAAGGGATTTTGTTCATGTAATTGTGGTTTAAGAATGTGTTTAAGTGTGTCTTTGATTAGGTTTTTGATTAGGAGTTTGTAAGCAAGTGTTTAGGTGAGAAAATGGTTAATTAAGGTGGTTCAAGACTTGATTAGGAGGGTAATCTTATTAGATTAGTAATTTAAAATAATTCTTTTGGTCAAATGAGGTATGGCTCAATTCCTTAATTTAAGGAATTGGAGAGAGAAAACACTATTCAAGATTCCATGACTAGGAATCTTGAATTTAAAGAATACAATTAGAGTTTATCTAAGCAATCTTAGGTTCTAATTAACCTTAATAAATTATTTTGACTCTAGATTAATTATCGAAATAAATTAATCTTCAATTAGAGCCTAATATTGCTTAGGTTTGTTTAATTGCGTCATTAGGCTTACTGTACACTGTTCTAGGGGCAAAATGGTAATTTGTGCTAAAACTACCCGGGACCTTCCGCCAACTAAACATCAAACATTGCTCATAAACATCATTCTAAACTTCCTGGAAAAGTTTCGGGCTCAAACGGCACCTTTTACCCGTGTAGACACAGGGGGTATTTTGGTCATTTTGAGCCGAAAGTTTAGAAAACGAGGTTCTCTCCTCGAATATCATCTTAACAACATAATCCCCTTCAAACATCGAGTTGACCTATTCGAGGGTTGTCGGGCAACTGTTAATTTTTAAAAAAATGACCTCAGGGCATTTCATTGTACTCTATTAGCAGAAATCAAGGCGTTACATCTAGTCTGTATAGGTATGAGACTCTACAGTTAAGGAAGGCTTATATAAATTGATTGGTACTATCTATGCCACAAAGATGAATATTTCTTTTGGTAGCCCATCATAAAAGAACTCCAGGTAAGCGTGCTTGACTTGGGGTAATTTTGGGATAGGTGACCTCCTAGAAGTTCCCAGGAAACGTGTGAGTGAAGACAAAGCGCGTTGAAAATACCCATGTTAGTTTGTAGGGACAGTATCAATCCATAAAGCAGTAGGGGATGTTATAAATGGTATTAGAGCCTACACTGTAACACCCTAATATTTAACCCCAATACGCCTAGGACGTATCAAGACTAATTATTAGTTATTACTTCTCTTTAAATTCATTTACAAAATACTTAGCGGAAAAATAGGTAAATTTTTTTTTGAAATGATTTATATAAAACAAAGTGCGAGCCTTCGCGTAACATAAACAACGTGAAGCGAAGAATAAATAAAACGTACAGAACATAAACATTAAAGAACACATCCATCATAAACATCATTCCTCATCACATTAGATAATATAGTTTAGTACATCATAACAGAGATATAACGGAAACATAAAGTCTTACCCATACTAGTGGGCAGAGCTTGCAGTATAATAACATAAAATAAGAAACATGATAACAAATACATAAGACAACCCCCAAAGGATAAACACCTAACTACTACCCTCTCTCTCCAAGCCTCCTGGTGATGCCGATCTTCATTGGGGAGATGTAGCCCAACGAAGAGGGGATCTAGGCATAGCAATCGGGAGCAGTGTGGCCTCGTATCGTGGTCGCCTCTCGGCTGTCGAACGCGCCTCGCATGCCTCGGCTGGGTGACCGTGTCCTCGCTACCTCCTCGAGACCCATAGGAAATGAAGGGAAAGCCCTCGACGAGGAAGGATGGGCACGACAGGGCAGCTCGTCTCGGGTCGTATCCCTCAAAGAAGGTCGTCGCCAAAGGGTGAAGTGGATCGAAATGATAGCTGGAGACGGGGAAAGCAAAAGGGCGTCCCACGTATGCAAAACGCGCACCTCGCAATGACCCTTGAAGTGGTAGGACTGATGCTCGGGGTCATAGTGCACCTCCCATGTAGGCGGGTCAATGAAAATCACGAACGACGCCATCGATATTGAAGACGTAATGGAAAGAAATAGAGAGAGGGGTGAGAATTCTTGCTAAAGAATCTCAGGAGGGAAACCTCTATCCTAGTGTCATCGTTTACATCCCAAGAACCTTGGGTTTATTATGAAAAGGTTAAGCATGCATAAGTTCATTATGAGGTTTTCACAAAGGTATTTATCCAAGGTCCATGTCTTTTATAATGATTTTTAATGCATGTATGCAACATAATAGTTCATGGATGCATGGCAGCACTTTAGCTAAATCAAGCAATAATTCAAGCAACATTTGAGTGGCATGAAACTTCTCTTTGAACATATTTCCTTTTCTCATACTTGTGACACCAATCATAATAGTAACCGCACCCTTAAACTAGGCTATGAGCTCATACCTTAACTAGTCGTCACTAGTTCTTACTTATCCTCTTGATAAGCGAATCATAAACATAATCATAATCATCATAATCCCGACTCCAGAGTACGGGTAGGGGCCTAAGGATCACCCATCATGGGACTTTTTCCTTCTTCGAAACGCATCGACTTGGTTAAGACCAATGACTTTGTCCGCTTTGGGCTAATGTCTATGCCCTCACGGTTTTACCTTCTCCTCAGAGCAGGAGAAGTATGTCTCGGTGTGTCACCTTAAACATCATATACTTTCATTCTTCGAAACGCATCGACTGGTTAAGACCAACGACTTTGTCCGCTTCGGATGGCTCGACGTCCATACCCCCCGGGTTTACTTTCTCCTCAGAGCAGGAGAAATGCGTCTCGGCATATAACTTTAAACTTCATATTTCTCAAAAACTTTCTTTTTGTCCCTCAAATTTGACGGAAATTTGCGGCATAACAGCTACTCTCGAATTTCCTCAAATTTGAGTCATGCCACATCATCTCAGTCACATGCATCATTTTCATGGAACTTTCTCATTGCAATAACTTTCTAGTTCACATGAGCATATTTCTCAATTTCATTCATATCTTTGAAATATTATGCATCTCAAACACAACATTTCATCATATCACCATATCAAATTTGGCACATAAAGTTTCATGCTCAAGGAACTAACATAATCACATCATCATAAGTGTGCACGAGGTTCATCATCATAATCATACTCTCTCGTCCACCTATCTCATAGTATCTTATGCTTTGACCCTTACGGGCTTTAAACTTGTATTTGCATTTTTATTACCCTCAAGGGGTTGGCACTTAAACTTTTCTCTAAGATTTAAACCCATCAAAATTTCAATCAGCACTTATCATAAAAGGGAGAAAATATCATGAGCTTATGGGGCTCTAAAATCTCCATTTGTGACCCTTTTTAAGATCCATCTTCGCCTAAGGCTCCATAATTAATTCTTAGATCAATTATGAGGGATTCCTAGGCATGTTCTCTAAGTTATGAACCACTTTAAATCTCTTATCATCGTCTTAAACTTAGAAATCAACACCTAATTATTTATGAAGGGATCTTGTACATGTCTTACTAATTATGAATCATTTATCCTTGAATTAATCATGCTAGAACAGATTTGCATATCTTGCATTAAGGTGTTCTAGAATTCTCATCTCTAATCCCTTTTTAACTTACTTATTCTTTTCTAACTTCTCTAAATCGATCCTTGCTTCGCTCAACATAATTTTACACATTTAACACCTTAGAACAACATTATACAGGTAGCCAAACATAGAACCAAATCATGAACCCATAAAATCACATAATCTCTTGGGTTGAAATGCATATAAGTTACTAGTTTTCTCTTGGGATGTTTCTGGAAACAAAAGGTGTTCTGGTAATCGATTACATGTTCCTAGTAATCGATTACTAGGAGCTCAATTCATTCTGGGTTTCAAAACAACCGGGTAATCGATTACATACGATGGTAATCGATTACTTAGGTTAAATCTATTTTTGAAAAGTAAAGAACATAGGTAATCGATACACTATAAGGTAATCGATTACATGGTTTCCAGAGGTTCTGGGCATGAAAAAGCCGTAGTAATCGATTACACTGCCTCTGGTAATCGATTACCAGAACCAAAAGTCCTTCAAAACCTTCTGGTAATCGATTACATGGGTGGTAATCGATTACCAGAACCTTGGAAATTGAGAAAACATGATTTTGACACATTCCAAACTATTTTAAACATCTTGAGACCTCATAAAATAGTTTTCCAACATTTTCTTGAAATTATTCATGTATTTTACAAAATCAAACCATTATTGAATCATACCAAAACTCATCCATTTCTTTTGAATAGAGTTTCCTTTTTAGGATACTTAGGGCAAGTCTTTGAGCTCTAGAGTATTTAGGTGATGACAAAATCTTAAACATGCCATGCACTTTATTTTACTCTTCATTAGAAAGTAAAGTGAGAGCATAAAATAAATATGAGATGCAACTTCATTATTATCTTTAAGGATTAAGTGATGACTTGAAATATAAACATGAAATGCAAGCTTGGGAATTTAAATATGGTAATGCAAGTTCATTCATTTACTCTTGTGAAATTAGTGATAGCATCAAAATAAACATGAGATGCAAGACATAAATTTAAACATGAATGCATCTTGTTTTTATCTTAGCTAGAGCCCTTGCAAGACTTTTAGAGGAACATAAACCTCAACCCATTATGTATCATAAGGCAAGCTTTAGAGTTCTTAGCACCTATACTTCAAGAGAAATCTTAAGGTTTGAACTCATCCTCAAGCTTAAGGAAATGGACCCAAAGTTCATCACTTTGTCTAAACAAAACTACAAGAACTAAGTCATATTCTTTATTTTATTGCTCATAGGCTTCAATCTAGCGCGATTCTAGAACGGTCGACCAACTTTAAGGTTGGCAAGGGTAAGCTTAGAGCTCTTTGAAATCATGAGATTAATTTTCTTAACAAAACTTTTGTGATCTACTAGACATATTTTACAAACTTTGTTCAAATCCAAAGAAGAAAAACTGAAATCCTTAAGGGAAAGAGGAGGAGGAAAATCGAAACTTAAGCCAAGAAAAGAAAGGAAATCCAAGCATGTATGGTCCAAGACCAAGTTGTTTCAAGCTTTAGAGGTTTCTCACATGACAACAACAAGTCATTATCTTGAAACCTCATCATCAAGCTCACATTCTTTTTGTAAAAAGGCCTCTTGGCCGAAAAAGAAAGGGGAAGGGAAAGGAGTTTGAAACCAAGAGAAAAACTACAACTTTCTTGAAGAACACAAACAAAAATCATCAAAACTTAACCCCTACCTTAAGAAGTCTTGAAGAGAGGAAGAAAGCTTGAGTTTTTGATAAGATGGAGAGGGAAAATCCTCTTGAAACTTGAAGAGAGAAATCAGCTAAAGTGAGGAAGTTTGAGAGGAAATGAGAGGATTTGCAAGAAGTGTGAACTTACCAAGTGAACCAAAGTGTGACAAGGTTCATCAAGGCTTGGTATTTATAGAAAAATTAGACATGTTGGCTGATTTGGGGAGGGAATGGCTGATGGCTTTTCAAGGTCAATGGAGGAGGAAAATATCTCTTACAAAAGCATGGGCTTAGGCATGGCAAGCATGGTTGGAAGCATGGGCAAGGTATGGGCAAAGCATGGCCTAAGGCATGGGCTTGGAGTGCATCAAAAATCAACATGTGGCACCATTTTTAGGGGGGAATTTTCGGTCAACACATCAGCCAAGGGGAAGGGATTTTTGTTCATGTAATTGTGGTTTAAGGATGTGTTTAAGTGTTTCTTTGATTAAGGTTTTGGTTAGGAGTTTGTAAGCAAGTGTTTAGGTGAGAAAATGGTTAATTAAGGTGGTTCAAGACTTGATTAGGAGGGTAATCTTATTAGATTAGTAATTTAAAATAATTCTTTTGGTCAAATGAGGTATGGCTCAATTCCTTAATTTAAGGAATTGGAGAGAGAAAATACTATTCAAGATTCCATGACTAGGAATCTTGAATTTAAAGAATACAATTAGAGTTTATCTAAGCAATCTTAGGTTTTAATTAACCTTAATAAATTATTTTGACTCTAGATTAATTATCGAAATAAATTAATCTTCGATTAGAGCCTAATATTGCTTAGGTTTGCTTAACTGCGTCATTAGGCCTACTGTACCTGTTCTAGGGGCAAAATAGTAATTCTGTGCTAAACCTGGGACCTCTTACTAAACATCAAACATTGCTCATAACATCATTCTAAACTTCCTGGAAAGTTCCGGGCTCAAACGGCACCTTTTACCCGTGTAGACACAAGGGTATTTTGGTCATTTTGAACCGAAAGTTTAGAAAACGAGGTTCTCTCTGATATCATTCTTAACAGCATAATCCCCTTCAAACATCGAGTTGACCCATTCGAGGGTTGGGCAACTGCCCTTTAATTTCGGTAAAAATGACCTTAGTGGCATTTCGATCATTTGTACTTCAGCGAAATTGGAGTTACACATTCTCCACGTGTGGTTTGTAACATCCAAGATATATATATACACATAAAAAACAAATAAAAAAATTTAAATTAAGCTTTATTAGTTGGAATTTTCAAAATCCAATAAAGTAGAAATGATGAGAGTGATTCAATGATTTTTATAAAAAAAAAAAATGAATAGTGTTTTGCGGCTCGCAGACTCGCCGAAGTCTAAACCCTAGATTAGGACCCAAGGTGCCCAAAATTTTGAAAATATGGGGATGAGGTTAGAAATACTTAGAAATGAAAATTTCATACTTAGAATTAATTTTCGGGTAATATTGGATTACCGGGTATGGTATTTCACCCGTTTGGCAAAATTTCAATATGCGATTTTTAACACCGAAAGCAAATTTAACCTTTACAAAATGATTAACAGTATATTTTTTTCATTATATGAATGGCTAAGATTCAATTTTGTAATTCAAAATTGAATCATAGCCATCCTTTTTATCTTTAAAGATTAGAAATTATCCTAATCTATTACTCAACATTATGACATCATCACCAATTATAAGATAAACTTGAATTCAAGCTTCTCCAAGAAGCTAAAGCTTGGCCATTTCAGAAGGAAAAAGGCATCAGCTGGTCCTCCATAGCCAAGAGCTTGAGTTTGCTTCCAAAATCCAAAAACCCTAGCTTAGAACCATCAAAACCTAATCTTTCCTTCACCAAAATTGATCTACACTTCAATCTCTACCCATCTAACCGATTAGAAATTCAAAACTTCATCATATTCACCTCATCCATCACTGATCAGAGGAGGGTTTGAAGGTGTTTTGGGAGTCTTGGAGTGAAGGACTCTCATCTTGGAGCAAGCTAGAGACAAAGAGAGACTAGTCTTCAAGAGTAGGGTTTTTTATGGTCTTTTCTCTTGAAATTTTTACTGATATGTTCTGCTTGGTTTTATTTCGAAATTTTCATTTTATTTGGTTGATGATATATTGTTATTAATGTGTGAATTTTGGTGGTGGGTTTGGATGGTGTTAAAAAGGGGTTTTCACTAAAGGAAATTCTGGACTAGGCTGCTGGAGTTCAGGCTCCTGCAAGCAGAAATTATGCACGAATTTTCTGATATATTTGTGGGTGTTTTCATAAGCTATAAAAATTATATGTTGAAGAAAACACCTTAAACTAACTACATGAATTTTATTGGGTGTTAACTTTGAAGTTTACTACTTCAAAAAAATCAAGAACCGAATTGTGACTGGGGCTGCCTAAGCTGTTGAAACTGAAGCAATAAAGTTTCCGATTTTATTATCATAGCAAATGATTGAATGAATCCTTGAAATTTTTACCTGAAGTTAATAACATATTGAGGTATCACTGTGAATTTTATTGTGCACTAATTCAATCATTTTCTAGGGTTAAAAATTCTAAGAATCCGGGTCTGGTCTGTGAATTTGTGGTCCCTGACCACTAAATTTGTGCAATTTACTAAAGTAGCTAGAGGGCTCTACTTGTCCTGAAATTTTTACAGGTTATTCTAGACATGTGGGAGTGTCAGTGAGAATTTTTGTGGCATATGAATTGGCCATTTGATATAGAAATAGAATGCTACTGTTAGCATAGTGAATAAGCCCAAGTGCTGAAATGGTAGAACTGCACTAAAATGATGATGAAATGACACTTAGTCCAGGTATAAATTATATTCATGCATGATAGTTACTTTAAAGAGTTATTCAAGAGATATAAATGAGACCCTAATGTGAGTAGGCTAGGCTTTATGTCTCGATAGGTCTTTTGGATAAAAGTCCCTATATAGCATCGTAGGTGCTCTAACTTATATTCCTGGATATGCATATGTAAAGATAGTTGTGTACAAAAATATATGTATATAGTGGAGCTTTGGTGGTTGCTTTACCTTATGTTTTTATTTTATTGTATGTTAATTATTTATATATCTCGATTAGCCTCTCGCATCATGGGAGTAATACTCTCCTAATTGATGCTCCTCTTAGAGTAGTCCAGAGTAGTAGTAGGAGGGTGTTACATGGTTCGGGGATGAACCACGAAAGTTGGTAGGCATGTAACACCTAGGACGGCGGGGAGTAATCGTCGATCCAAGAAGGCACGGACAGAGCGGCTTCTGTCTCCAAGCGGAGGGGTACACAAATGAACCGATTACACACCGAATGGAGGGATCCTAATTATAGGTATGGGACTATGCAGTTAAGAAGGGCTTATATGAATTGATTGGTACTACCTATGCCAGAAAGATGCATCTTTCTTTTGTAGCCCATCACGAAGAACTCCCCGATTAAGCGTGCTTGACTTGGGGTAATTTTGGATGGGTGACCTCCTGGGAAGTTTTCCCAAAGCGTGTGAGTGAGGATAAAGCCCGCTGAAAAGCACTGTGTTGGTTTGTAGGGATCGTCAATCCATAAAGCGGAGGGATGTACACAACACATTGTTGAGAAGTCCACTGTAAGTAGCCTTGTATGTCCTAGCCTTGTCCTAGCCTTCCCAAGAAAACAATAACTAGTATTGTCCTAGCCTTTCCAAGCTAACTCATAGTGACCACTATCTAGTCAAAGATACACTGTCACTCAAGCTTTCTTGATATACAAAGAAATAGAGAGTTTCTTGAATGACTTCTTACAATAGAAACTTGCAAAGGAAGACATTAGTTGTGATGCCTTAAGTCCATGTGCCCATAGTTAATTAATACAGTCTTAGAGTGCCTTGAAAACCTCCAGAATGTTGGAAATCCTTAAAATGCATAGATATGCATTTCAGTCCACTATAGCGTTAGGGAGCATTTTGAGACCATTACAATGGTAAGTGGTGCAGCAATCCATGCTTTTGTCCTTAGGTGACCACTATGGCGATGCCTTTGATGACCTAAAATGATGTAGTTTCATTTAGTGACCTTTCTGTTAGCTCAGAACCCTTCAAAAAGAGTGTATGCTAGATATTTTGAATGATAACACAACCAATTTAGAGAAAATACTTTGAACTAAGACTAATGTTTACTTTGAGTTTCTTGAAGTATTAAACAGGTCCTTTCGTTAGCATAACATGAGTCTTAAAGCATAAATGATTTCACTTTATATGTGCAAACATGATTTATCTCGTTTAAAGAGATGAGAACTAAATGGAAGTGAATTATATCATGAAATGAATGTGTACATGCTTAACGATTGAAGAAAATCATCATGTACAAGAAACCAAGGCTCAGATCTTAGAAAGTAGCATGTGACTTTGGAAAGTATGCTTCAAATGAAGATTTCAAACCATCTATGAAGTAAATGTGTTCTACAACCTTTAATCATCATGATCGCAACCATATCATCATCAACAAGCTCTGATTGAAGGCTGGAAGATCAAAGATATATCAAGGAACTGATACCGCACCTCGGAAAGTTCACTTCATAGTGAAACGGTGCACTTTGCAAGAAAAGGAGGGAAATTTGAATTTTAAATTTAAAGTCAAACCTAGTTACAAATTGGCGTGTCATCTCTTTTGTCAACTTGGTTTACTACTCTAGCTTCTAGAAGGAAAAGTTCAGAAACCTTGTTTAGAAAGTAAAAAGTAGTTTCTAAAGGTAGCCTCAAAAACCACCTTTTCACAATGGCTTCTGTAAAGCTCTGACACACAACGAGCTACTTTTCGGACTACTTTTTCCAAGACACAAATAGATGATCAACACGTGTCACTTGGACAACGATCAAGGGCAACAATCATATATGTAGACTGTCTATAAATAGAGATGTTGTGCTTTCAAGGAGAAAGAGACTTTTGCTGATAAGTACCAAAACGCTGAAAGATTTCCTCTTCATCTTTCTGTAAAGTGAATTGCATCTTGTAATTTGTTTCCTTGTCTGTGAAAATCTTTTTTCTACGTTTTTGATAGATCCTATGTTCTTCCTAGGAAGAATCATTAGAAATAAGTCACTTAAGTTTTACAAGTCTGTCATTGTATACTTTACAAAAAATTGAGTGTTAGTTAGTGTTGAGTGATAAACCCAAACACAAACCTTTGTAACCTCGGTCTAGTAGTGATCGGTGTGAGCTAGCTTGGTGTGATCTATCTGGTCATGGGTTTACCTTGGATAGGTTGGTCAAAGACTACCCAGGTTTAGCTTGGAGAAGCTAGTTAAAGACTACTCAGTTGTGAAGGAGAGTGTACATGCTGGTCACTAATTTAGCTTGGAGAGGCTGATAAAAGACTACTTGCTTTGTGATGGTAGAGTTAGCTACTGGTCAAGGTAAGAGCTTGGGAAGGCTACTGTAAAGACTATCCAACTTTCTCAGGTTGAGAAAGGTTTTTAGTGAAACTCAATAGTTGTTGAGAGTTGGATATAGGCAGGTTTGGCCAAAGCAATATAAAAACTCATGTGCAGTATCATCTTATCCTTTGTCTCTCTTTCTTTTATTGCCTTGTGACTACTATTTTGTGTTTTTGAAAAACTTTCCTTTACGCTTATTTATTGAATATCTCAAGTTAGAAAGTTACTTTGACATATCTAACGCTATTTCTCGCTGCACTTCAAGTTACACGCTTGATAGTATATTGTTTAATTTTAGAAACTAAGAAGGAAAGAAAAAGTGAAGCATGATTCAACCCCCTTCTTGTGCGCTTTCTGCCTACACTTTCTCCTATAAAAACCCTTCCCCCACTTTTAACCCCAAAACGCGAACCCTACACCCTTCTACCCTCTTCCTCCCCTTTTTCTCATTCCCGTCCATTTGCTTTCCCTAAGCTCCAAAGTAAAAGATTGTTGAAGATTATGCTAGGTTTCTTCCCTTTCTTCCATTTCTTCCATTTTCTTTACGATATGATTAACATAAATGATTTTTGGAAAATTTTATAATGCCAACTATGAGCTTTTATGAAATTTTGTCATTTTTAGAAAAATTAATGCTTTCCATGTATCATGAAAATATGTTAGAAAACTTATGGGACCATGTTTGCTTAATCTAAATATTTTTTAAGATAATATTGTTAAACATATGTTCACATGATTTATTGAATGCCATGTGTTTTTGAATATTTATTGAAATTTCATGTTCATGATAATTGCTCCCCAAGAATAACGTTTATAGTTTCAATCATATAAATTTAGAGAAATTATTTAGTTTTTCATGATTTATAGTTATATGTTAGCTATAGAGAATAGACAATAAATTAATGGCTATGAGATCGTTAGCTTGCCTTGGTAACAAGTTGTTCGTCAAAGAACAATCTCACCCTTGTTAGAGTGTTCAGAGAATAGAACAAAGTAAGGTGTCCATTACATGACCTCATTAGGTGCCCTTCAAAGTTCAGAGAATATATATATATATATATAAGATTCTTGTTTCTCTACTAGTTTACTATTTTACATGCTTTACATAAATTATTGGCATTTGAAATATTATATATTTAAATATGAAAGTTTTATAGCTGTTGCATTTACTATTTACATCTTTTCATTGGTTATTCCATGTGGGGGTTACGAGTGAGAGCATGCTCATTGAGTTTTAGATGAAACTCACCCATCTCTTTTGCTTACCCTTTCAAATGCAACTACAGTTTCAAATCCCTCTTAGCCTCCTCCTTAGTAGTTGCAGGAGTTGGATTCTAGTGAGCTTCACTTTGTAGTGAAGTAGTTAGCTTATGTTCTGTGAGTGCTTTAGTAACTAGGGTAGGGTCCTAGACGATGCATATACATTTATTTTTATACCATGATTTTGGCTTGATATGTATTTATGTACTTATGGTTTTCATGGTTTTTGGGCTAGTGCAACTAAGAGTACTTATATATTTTATTGTGATTTATATGGATTTTGTATTGAAGTAACTCATATTATATATTTTCTCATGAGGATTTCGGATTATGGTTTGGTTTATGAATTTGGAAATATGAGTTCAAATATGTTTTGAATTGGAATTCATGTTAAAATATGCATTGTGGTATGACTCAATGGCATGGGATGGGATTCTTCACGATCACTATCCAAGTCAAGTCGTGGCATTAGTTAAGATAAGATTTTGTAAGAAGGTTTTAAAAAGAAATAATATTAGAATGATGCCTTTTGGAGGTATAGAATGATATGCTTTCTTAAGACAAATTTGATTTTTTGTGTCAGCAACATTTACACCTTTAAATGATGGTCCTTTTATAGTTGATCTTAAAATTTGTTCATTGTCCAAGGATATAGTGTAACACCCTAAATTTTAACCTCGTAACGCTCGATTCATGTTAAGGTTAACCTTTAATTATTACGTTATAATCTCATAAATTTTTATGGTAAAATAAGATATAATGAAAATAATGGTAATAATTTTTCTTTTATAAAAATCAAAATAGAAGCCTTGTGCATAGATAAATGGATTTATTTCATATATGCTAACTACAACATTCGTAAACACACATGAATCTCCAATGTATGAACAATATATATACCATAAATACATAAATAAATCCAAATAGTATGTTATATATACTAAATAAGTAGCAAGTGTAAAGCCAAGCACCCTCGGCATTACGTGATATTGTCCTCTTTGGGGTTTAGGGCCTACTACTCCCCCTTCAAGGTTTTGTTCTTCCCCTGGTAAGGGAAAACACATCATGTAAGGAGGAGGTATCCATACCTTTATAAGGCATGCTTTGTTCACCTCCCAGCCGATGTGAGACTTCACAATCCACCCCCCTTGGGCCCAGTGTCCTTGCTAGCACACCGACCTCGGAGCTCTGATACCATCTGTAATAGCCCAGCACCCCTGGCATTACGTGATATTGTCCTCTTTGGGGTTCAGGGCCTACTCGGACTCCCCCTTCAAGGTTTTGTTCTTACCCCTGGTGAGGGAAAACGCATCATGTAAGGAGAAGGTATCCACACCCTTATAAGGCATGCTTTGTTCACCTCCCAGCTGATGTGGGACTTCAATGAAGCACGCCTTATAAGGGTGTGGATACCTCCTCCTTGCGTGATGCGTTTTCCCTCGCTAGGGGAAGAACAAAACCTTGAAGAGGGAGTCGGTAGGCCCTTAACCCAAAGGACAATATCACGTAATGTTGGAGGTGCTGGGCTTACAAATAGCATCAAGCCCTCCCAGGGTCGATATGCTGGAGGATGAGCCCCAAGGGGGGGTGTGAAGTCCCACATCGGCGGGGTGAACGAAGCATGCCTTATAAGGTGTGGATACCTCTTCCTTGTGTGATGCGTTTCCCTCGCCGGGGAAGAACAAAACCTTGAAGGGGGAGTCGAGTGGCCTTGAACCCCAAAGAGGACAATATCACGTAATGCCAGGGCTGGCTGTTACAACAATAATAATGAATATTTCCAATCAATGAAGTAATTAAACTTTCAATGGATTTATAACCCATCCAGATAAGTCTCATGAACTGAAATAAAATACTAGCTACTCCATAATCTAAAATAAAATCCTATATACTTTCATTGAATGTGCTCTTCGAAAGGACCCTTAGTTACTTGCTCCATGTTGGAGATAACACGAAAACAAAATAAAGTGAGAACTGGAAAGTTCCCAGTAAAATGCACATAATAAGGTGTCATTGAAATCATCTCCAACCACCTCAGTTATTTTTAAAAAGACATGAACATACATTAAAATTCAGTTAATAAGTTTAAAAAATCTTTACACGAAGTAGACATATTTTTTAACATGGTCTTTATTAGCATGAATGCAATATTATATTTCATGTATGCATGATGTAACACCCTAATAATTAACCCAATACACCTAGGTATGATTAATTACTAGACTTTACTCTTTGCTTCAGTTCCTTAATCATGATTTTTAAAATACTTAGTGAAATTACAAGCCTTTTTTTTTTTAAAACATAATTGAAAACGTGAGCGCGCTTAACGTGAATGATTTAACAAGATTTAAAAGACACATAGGAATTTACAAACATCACATCATAATGTATTGGCTCCATCATACAGCATCCATAAGCACACCATAATACATATACATAATAACCTCACTCATACATTCCCTTCTTAAACAAATACATCAAACTAGAATACATAAGACAACATATGCACTTAAAGTAAATAACCTTAAAGGCCGAAGAGAGCTATCCTAAAACTAGGGTATATGATCACACTCAAATCTATTAAGAACTTTCTACGGCCACTGCCCCTGAAATGGTGGAATATATCCTATCTCCTGATGAATTCCTTTAGAAAGGGGCACATGAGATGTAGGGCTAGGACGCATAGATGGTCTTCGTCCCAATCTTGGCTGCACCACAGTTTCCTCACTACCCTCTCTCACACGCAAGGGAGTAGGAGCGAGCTCTCCGAATATACATGAGTAGGGGTATCCTTGATGGATCCGTCTCAGAATATCTCGTTTGAGGGACATAATCGGGAATACCATGGACGGCAGATGAAGCGGAGTAAGTACGTGGCATCCTTTCATCATGTGGGCGGGCGTGCTCAAAAACCATTTCGTCACCATACGGAGAACACGGGAAAAACGATAACTAGGAACGGGGTGTGCAAATGGACGTCCTATGAAAAACACGAACCGCGCACCTCCCTTCAAAGTGATATGAACGATGCTCCGGGTCGTAGTGAAATTCCCATGTAGGGGTATCAACATATAGGACGAATGTCGCCATCGTTCTGAAGACAATGACGAAAATAAAGAAAAGGGAGTGAGAATCTTGCTAAAGAATTCTCGGTAGGGTGTCTCCTTCTATAGTGTCATCATCAAAGTCTCCAGGAACCTCGGGTTATTATAAAATAATGAGCATGCTAAGATTCATTATTAAGTTCAGAAAAGTACTTTACCGAGGTTCGTCAATTTTTAAATCATGCGTCTTATAATGCATCATAAACTTAGCATGTCATATTTATAATGAACTTTTCCTTTTATCAGCGCATCATATTCCTCATCATCATATCATAATAACATGCATAGAAGAATATCATATTTCATTTCTTTCGTGCTTTAGGTGACTTAAAATCTTATCATCATCATTATTTTCCTTGGGGGCCGCCCTATACTCCACCCTTTTGGGAGTAATCTAGGTTACGAGCTCATACCTTACTAGTAATCACTAACATATACTTATCCCTTTTGATAAGTTAAAATCCGACTCTACCCTTTTGAGAGAACGGTTTAGGGGGCAAGAATCACCTTTTCACCACCTATAGTCTGATGGGTCCAAAGGATCATTTCCTCATAAATTTAAGTCACCATTAAGTCTTTGCATGTTATATCATAATACAATTCTCAATTCATAATCATTCATAACATTTTCTCGTTTATAGTCTTATTCTGGAATAATATATATACCAACTGTAATCATGCATCTGGAGATTCCAGGAAAGAGGTGGGTCACAAATGGATACGCTTAAATACCAAGTCTTTCCTAGCCAGAACCTTTCCAAATTACACTTTTAAGTAATATATTTTCTTCCAAGCAACAAAGAATATTTCATTATTTTATGCATAAGCATTCTCATTGTTTGCAACAGCAACTATAACATGCAAGTCCAGAAATCATTCAATGACGTCAAATACTTAATAAGCATCAAATCACTACATAGACTTATCATTTAAAACATCAAAGAGGCATCATCATAAATCCTTATCGAAAGCTCTTAAACAACCGAAACTCTAGAATCGGGCAACCTTAATTATTGAACTGATTAATTATGCATCTAAGGGACTTATTACCATCAATTATAAGTCCTAAGAACGTTATTAGACAATATGGGGCAGCATAGACAGTAAGTTGTTCTTAAGGTTTTACGGTGTGCTAGAAGTTGCGTTTTTAACCCTTTCGTTTTTAACCCTTTCTCATTACCGTCTTTCCTTATGATGCTAAAATTAATTACTAAACCAATTATGAATCATTCTCCCTTATCTAAACATGATAAATTCTGGTTCTTAAGATCACTAAAGGCTCTGGACAGAATACATAAATTTCATTCTCTAAAGTTCTAGAAATCTTGCTTTTATGGTTTTCTAGTTGCTAGTTTCATTTTTAGTGTTCGGATTAATCCTACACTAATTGTTACCAAATTTTTCGTGGCTTAACCAATCTTAAACAGAATTATATCATACTAAAACATATTTGGCAGTGGCTAAACTTAAAGAGATCAAAGACTAGCTAAATTCAAGCTTTACGGTTGTTTTATATATAGCTAGTTTCTCTTCTAACTTGCATAGAATTGTTTCCTCATCAATAAACATAATAATCACAACTCTAAACATATTAAATCATCATCATACATTAGTAATAAACTCATATCAGTGGCTGAATCATGAATCTCATAAAATCACATTTTAAGTGTACATAGAATACTAGTTTCTTGTAAAATCTTTGCAAAGCCTTAAAACTCTTTTAGAAACTAATTCTTTTTGCTAAACTTGAAAGAATCTTCATGATTAAAATTCTTACTTAAGATAAAAGGAGCAAGTCTTGATCTTAAGAGATTTATGTGATATCTTAGAATCATAAACATGCTATGCAACCTCATTTTAATCTTGTCATTATAAGGTGATAACTTGGAATTATAAACATGATATGCAAATCCATTTCTTTATCTTTAAGATTTAAGGTGATGACTTGAAAATTAAACATGATGCAAGAGCTTGAAATATAAACATGATGCAAGAAACTGAAGGCGTAGTTGCCAGTGGAGGAGAAGAGAATCTTAAGAAACCGGAGCGGTGGTAATCCGCATGACCGGTGAAGGGAGAAGAGAATTATTATTACATCTTTTTAAGCTCCAATCTCAAGACTTCTTAAAGAATCAATTCTTTAACTCCAATAATCTTATTTCTTTGCTTGTGATACTTGGGCAAGTCTTTGAGCTCTAGGATCTTTAGGTGATGACATAAAAATAAACATGTCATGCGTTGATTCTTTTAGCCATTATAAAATAAAGTGAGAACATAAAATAAATATGAGATGCAACTTCTTTATTATCTTTAGAGATTAAGTGACAACATGAAATATAAACATGAAATGCAAACTTGGAAATTTAAACATGAGTATGCAAGTCCATTTATTCATTCTTGAAATTTTAGTGATGACATAGAAAGTAAACATGATTATGCAAGGCATAAACTTAAACATGGATGCAAGTTCATTTGATTTCTTTACTAGAGCTCCTTCAAGACTTTATAGAAATACAAATTCAATCCAATATATATATCTTAGCAAGACAAAGTGAGAAATACATCTTTCAAGTTCTAAACTCAAGATCATAAAAACATCATAAAAATATTATTCTTTAAAGTTTTGCATCAAGTGGAACTTTCAAGCTTTAGAAGCCTAACTTGTGATGGATTCACAACCCACCCTCAAGGTCCTCATCATCAAGCCATCATCTTAGTCCCACCTAGGCCATATGGCCGAATTGTTCAAAGAAAAAGGAAGAAGAAAACCAAATGGAAAAACTAGAGAAAATCCATGAAATCATCATTTTGAACCAAGAACAACACTTAGCAAAGCATAGAAATAAACTTAAAAACAACTCCCTACCTAATTTGATTTGAAGGAAAGGAATAGGACTTGGTTTCCTTGAATGAAATGAAAGAAAATCTCTTTGAGAAATGGGAGAAGAAATTTCGGCCAAGGAGGAGGAAGAAAGAAAGCTTTTGGTGCTCCTAAAACTAGAATTTGTGTAAGTTATGAGCAAGGCTTCCAAGGCTCCTCAAGTAAGCATATTTATAGAGGAATTCAAGCTCATGTATGACAAGAGGAGGAGGCATAATTTTCAGATTTTTCATGGGGAACAAAGGGAGGAAAATCATTTCTTGTTTAAGGCATGTTTTATGCCATGTTTTAGGGAATTTTTTGGCATTTTGTTTTAGTGCATTATCTTGCAATAATTCTAATGATTATGGATGAATTATTTCATGCATTACAGCCTCATGGAAGAGGGTTTTGTGTGTTCCATGTATTATTTAGGTGTAGGCAAGGTATTCATGCAATTTAGAGAATTTACGGTTAAGGGCTTAGGTGAATTAGTAAGCAATTTGAGTGTTTTAAAGCAATTTTAGGTTCTAATCAATTTAAATAAATAATTTTGACTCTAGATTAATAATTAGAATTTAATAAGCTTTAATTTGAGCCTAATATTGCTTAGGTTTTGTTAGACGAATCAAAAATCTCAAAATTTGTTAAACTGCACAAAGGGCAAAACGGTCATTTTACTTAAAAATTGCCTGAGACCACCCGAGCTTAACCAATGGTTAATCATGGCTTAAAAACACCTTTTAAAACATTTTAGTGAGGTTCGGCTAGTCGGCACGCAAATCGGGTTAAAACCGCATGGGCGTTTTGGTCATTTCGCACGTAAAGCTCAAAATTATAATTCTTCTCCTCTATTAACACACATAACACAAACAATCCCTTATTATTATCAAAACATCCCCTTGAGGACGGGTGGGGCCCACGATCCTCATTTTGAGTAAAATAACCTCAGGGCATTTTGGTCATTTTACACGTACAGAAAATCGGGTTTGCAATATTTGCACAAATTGCTCCTAACTTCTCTTCTAACGTTATATTCCTTTATTAAGGATTGTTTGGTCTCAAATTTTATATAATATTTACCTACGGTAATTCGGTAATTCCTAATGACAGTAAAAATTCAGTAAAAATTGGGGCGTTACACATGATAATAAAAATAAACATACACATTCATATAAAAATAACATTAATTCATGTAAAGTATCTAGTTTTGCCTTTTCAATTTCTTTTTCTTTGTTTATACGTCCCTTTCTTTATATATCTTTTTTTTATACATCTCTTTGTTTATTTATCTATTTCTTTATAAATATCTTTCTTTATACATATTTTTCTTTATAAATATATTTCTTTATATATCTCTTTCTTTATCTATCCAGTTTGACCAATTGGTGTAATGAGCTCATACTAAAAGTCAATCATCATTGACAAATACAGTAGGGATAAACAAGGATTAGAATAGTATGGATCAACTATTTCTATCGAGGATTATTTCCAAATCAGTTGGGTCTGAGACCAACATCTTTAACATTTTATCACATTAATGCTTTATCAAAAAGGACTATATCCAATATTTTTTCATATCACATTAATATTTTATCTGTGGTGACCATGTCCAATGTCTTTTCATATCACATTAATACATTACCAGTGAGGACTATGTCCAATGTCTTTTCATATTACATTTATACTTTATTATATCCAATGTCTTTTCATATAACATTAATACTTTATCATGAGGATCATGTTCAATGTCTGTTATATATATAACTTAATAATTTCTTTTAGCAGAGGTACATATAATTAAACCATACATAACATATATATCAGCATTTGACTTATACCATATACGCATTTTTATTACTGTCACATAACAACATGATATATCAATCCATAAACTATCCTACTACTATCAAATTTATAAATCGAGGCAAAGCACATGAATTTCAATGTCTTGCTAGAGAAAATAATTTAATAAAATTTTTCACAAATAATAGTTGTTTCTATTAGCTTCAGAACCCTTCCAAGAAGTGATAACGAGTTTTGAATAACAACAAAGCCAATTTAAAGAAAATGCTTTGAAGAACGACTAATGGCTATATTGAGTTTCTTGTAAGATTAAGCACGTTCTATTGTTTAGTATAACAAGGCTTAATCAAATGAGGATATATTTTACTTTACATGTGCAAGCATGTTTTATCTCATGTTAAGAGATAAGAACTAAAAAGTAACTAAAATTATACCTTTATTCAAGCTTAAAAAAGCTAACGATTGGAAGAAGAAATTACGCGCAAGAAACCAAGAATAGTGACTTTAGAAAGTAGCACTGGACATCAGAAAGTACGCTTACAATGAAGATATCAAGCAAACTCTGAGAACCAGGTGTTACAATATCTTCAATCAGCATAATCGCAATGATTTCATCATCAAAAGGATTGAATTGAAGACCAGAAGCTTAAGAAATCAACAAGAAAATATTACCGCTCTTCAAAAAGCTCAAACATAGTAAAACACGCTCTACAAGAAAAAGGGGGGAGATTTTGAATTTCAAATTTTGAGTTTGAAAAAGTCAAAAACCAAAGTCAGATTTGTCTTATCATCTCTTTTGCCTTTGAGGTCAACAACCCAGTCTTAGAAGAAAAGTTCAGAAACCATGATTTAGAAAGTAGAGTAGTTTCTGAAAGGACATTAGAAACCTCATATATTACAATGGCTTCTGCAACAACTCTAACAAACAGAAAACAATTCTTCTAAACTTCCTTTTAAGACACAAATGAATGATCAACACGTGTCCTGGAGATCTGATCAAGACAATGGTCACAAATAAGACCTCTATAAATAAGAGATGTTGTGATTTCAAAGTTAGAAGAACTCAATGCTAAAAGAGCTGAAACACTTAAATTTTTTCCTTCATCTTCTTGTAAAGATTTTTACTACTTGTAATCATTTCCTTGTTCAAAAAATCTTCTTTCTACATTCTTTATTGTTCATACATTCTTCCAAGGAGGAATTTCTACAAAGAAGTCATTCAAGTCTTAAAAGTCCTTCACTATAAATTTTAAGAAAGTGTAGGTTAGTTTCAGTTGCAAACCCAAACACAAACCTTTGTATTCTCATCTGGCAGTGATCAGAGTGAGGTAGCTTGGAGAGGCTAGTCAAAGACTACTTGGAATGAGTCAACAACAGTTAGTTTACCGATCACGATTAGCTTGGAGAGGCTGGTCAAAGACTACTTGGTTCAACTTGAAGAGGCTGGTGAATAACTACTTGTTTTGTGATAGTAGAGGTTGTTTCCTGGTCACTAGTGAGAGCTTGGGAAGGCTATTGTAAAAACTATCCTTGTTTCTTTGTCGAGTAAGAAAGGTTTAGTGAAACTCAACGGTTGTTGAGAACTGAATATAGGTAGGAGTGGTTGAACCAGTATAAAAACTCCTATGAGTATCTATTTCTTCGTTCATCTCTTTTTTATTTCTATATCTGTTTTATTAACTATGTTAGTTCTGGAAAACTTGCCTTTTTTCATTCATTACATATTCTGTTTAGAAAGTTTACTTTCTGAAGTTACTAATGTTGTTTTTCCACTACACTTCAAGTTCATAACTTGATCATTCTTGATAAAGTTTTTCAGAAGTCAAATAGGTAAAGAAAAGGTAAAACACGATTCAAACCCCCTTCTTGTGTGCTTTTTTACCTACAAGTGGCATCAAAGCTTGGCCTCTAAGGAGTTGAGCTCTCTAACAACTCAGAGGACAAAGATCCGAGGGACAAATGACACAAAATATTCACATAGCTGAAGGACACTCCATAAATTAACCGCCATTTTTTGATAGTGGAGATTATGCCTATTGGAGGGACAGAATGCCTGTTCATCAAATACACAAGTCTTGACTTGTGGGAGATTATTCAAGAAAGAGATTATCTTCCTAGGGTGGAAGTTCAGGAATAGATGATGCACCCTCAACATCTAGAGAAATCCCCCGAAGTAGGTGCACAGAGTAACAAAAGACCAAAATTCAATTGAACTCAAAAGTTAACTACCTACTCACGTGTGCACTAAGCAAAGCTGAATATGACAAAATTATTGCTTGTGACATGGCAAAAGAAATTTGGGACCAACTCATATGCTTGCATAAGGCACTGATCAAGTTAAAGAAACAAAGATCAGTATGCTAGTTCATTAATATGACAGATCAAGAAAACATTGATGAAATGACCACAAGGTTTATACATATCATAAATCAACTAAAGGGTCTAGACAAGAGATACACTAACTCTGAAATTGTTAGAAAAATCTTAAGAAGCCTCCCTACCAAATGGCTGCTCAAGGTTACAGCCATTACTAAGGCAATGGACCTTCAAACACTTGGCTTGGATGTACTCATTAGGTCACTTAAAAATTCTTGAAGTTGTGCTCTCTGAAATGCATGGTGAATCCAGCAAAAAGAGCAAGTTTATGGCTTTGAAGTCATCCCATCAAAAAACAAATAAAGCTAAGGCAATGAAAGTTGTTGAAACCTATGATGATGAGCATGAGACTAATGATGAGTCAAAAGGACAAGATGGAAATGAGCTTTCCATGCTTGTAAGGAAAAATAAAGAAAAGAAGAGATATCAACTTCAGAAACGCAGAAAAGGGAAGCTGAAGTCTGAAAGTGTCATCTGCTATCATTTAGGGGAAAGGGCATTTCAAGCCAAGTTCCTAAACTTAAAGACTACAAAAGAGGTTTGTACCCAAGAAGAAAGGCATGATAGCTACTTGGAGCAAATTGAGGAAGACAAGGAATAATCAGAAGATCAAGAGGAAATGGATTTGACCAACCTATGTTTCATGGGATACTTCTAAGAGAGTGACTCTAAGGTAAATAATACTAATATATCCTACTATGAATTTTATCTCTCTATGAAGAATGTTGAAGATTCTCAAACTCTTTCTTCATATTATCTTAGTCTGAAAAGGAACATAAGAAAACTATTTTGAAACTCAAAATGGCCAAGACAAAAACTGAGAATCTAAGGCTTGAAAAAGAAGAACTGAAAGGAGAAAACTAAGTCTGAAATGTAAAAGTCAATGCCTTAGAATCTGAAGCTGAAAATAAAGATGAACATACTCAGAAAGTCATTTCTAAGCTTGAAAGAACTTCAAAGCTACTCAAATCTGACCTAGAAAAAATAGTAAATGGATCAAGGAATCTTGATCTAATGCTTGGAGGTCAGCGCTATATTTTCAAAAGACTAGATTAGGATATGAGGAAGAGTTTGATGAAAATCATCCTTCTTTAAGAAAGATAAAAGGAAAGTTTCATGTACTATTGTTTTAAGAAGGGACATCCACCTGACAAATGCTTCATGAAAAGGAAGTCTATTAAAAAGGTTAGACAACCTTCTCATCAGACTAACTCAAGAGGACCCAAGAAAATCTAGATACCTAAAATAAAAAATATGTTTATTGCAGGTTTGTCTAAGGACGCATGTGGAACCTGATAACAAGTGGTACATGGACAGTGGCTGCTCAAGGCACATGTTCGGATCAAGAAAATGGTTCAGAAATTCTGACCAAAAAACTCTGGATCAGTAAATGGAGGTAAAACAAAGGTCACAGGCATAGGAGATGTTAGTAAGAATGATTCTCACCAAATTTCTAATGTCTTGCTAGTTGATGGTCTAGCTCACAATTTATTAAGTATTAGCCAGTTTTGTGACCAAGATTTTAATGTTATGTTTAATGCTCACGCTTGCAAGGTAGTAAGTCCAAATTCAGAATAGGCTATTCTATCCGGTAAGAGGCATGATAACACATGTGTTATCCTTGGATGATTTAAGAGATTAAATGTAAAATGTCTTGCATCCTTCATGGATAATAAGTGGTTGTGGCATAAGAAGCTTGTGCATGCTCATATGAAGCTAATCTTTGAGCTCTCAAAAAGAGCTTGTTAAAGGTCTTCCAAAGGTCAGATTTGACAAAGATTCAACTTGTGATTTCTATGAGAAAGGTAAACAAGCTAAAGCCTCTTTCCATAACAAGCATGTAGTTTCAACCACCAACTACTTGAGCTTTTACATATGGATCTTTTTGGACCAACCAAGATGGCTAGTCTTTCTGAAAGACATATTGTCTTGTAATAGTGGATGAATACTTTAGATTTACATAGGTTATCTTTCTAGCTTCTATGAATGAGGTGATTGAAAGATTCAAAATTTTTCCAAAATGTGTTTGTATTAAAAAAGATTTCTAAATCAGCTCTATCATATTTGATCATGGTGTCGAGTTTGAAAATCATGTTTTTGAAGAGTTTTGTGAAAAACATCCATTCTTCACAAGTTTTCTACTCCTAGAACTCCTCAACAAAATAGGATAGCTGAAAGGAAAAACGAAGCTTGTAGGAAATGACCAGAATTATGCTTTTAGAAAGTGGTTTATCAAAAGGTCTTTGGGTAGAGGCTAAATACCTCTTGCTATATACAAAATAGAATCTTTCTAAGGTCAATCCTCAAGAAAACTCCTTATGAGCTATGAAAAGGTAGAAAACGTAACATCCTCTGTTGCTTTATGGATTGACGACTGTCCCCACAAATCAACATGGGTCTTTTTAGTGCGTTTTGTGCTCATTCACACGCTTCCTAGGAAAACTTCCCAGGAGGTCACCCATCCCAAAATTACCCAAGTCAAGCACGCTAACTGAGTTCTTTTGTGATGGACTACCGAAAAGAAAGATGCATCTTTGTGGTATAGGTAGTACCAATCAATTCATATAAACCCTCCTTAACTATATAGTCTCACACCTATACAACTCAGGATCCTTATTCTCTGTAATGGTTCATTATGTACCCCTTCACTTAGGCAGGAGCCGCTCCTTGTCCGTGACTTCTCGCACCGTGATCACTCCCCCTGTCCAGAGTGTTACATGCCCACTAGCTTCCGCTTAGTTCGTCCCGAACCACACGTCCTGGGAAAGGTGCAGGTTGTAATACCAGATTTCCGTTTGGTCTTAATTGAGTGATTAATTAAGGTTAGCTAGGTCAAATTAAGAGTTGATTTCCTTAATTGATTAATTTTTGGATAATTAGTTTTTCCTGATTAATTTTAGCATATGATCATGTTAATTGCTACCTTTAATTATTTTAAAGTTTAAGATTGGTGCTTTTATATATATATATATATATATATATATATATGACATTACTAGTTCTGATGCAATATATGTGAGTACAACACTTTTATTAAATTACATAATTATTGCAAAATAAATTTGATCACTATAACAGTTACATAAAAACTTCTTTATCTTAGACACTAAAAACTAGTCATTGTCCCTAATTCTTTGCCAAGTGACACAAACAATATAAAATTTTTATGATGGGCACATTAAGTTACAAAAAAAAGGGGGAAGGAAATTTCTATATACAATATTAATAACAGTCCATGTACATATCCCAAAATAAAAATGAAGTCCCTAACATTCCTACTTAGTGTCTAAACCGAATAATATTCTTTATGTTGTGTAGGTTTATTTGGCCATAATTTCATTCTATTCTTTTTATTTACGCTAGGAATATCATGCTAGAATTTCATTTTGCATTATTTTCGAAAATGCTCTTTTGGGCCTCTATTTAATTTTGTTTGGGCTCTATTCAAGCTATTTAGTTTTACATTGATCGGGGAGTGTACTATATTGTAATTGTAATTTTAGGCTATTGTGTGATCTTTTTAGAAATTTTAGCAATCATTCTAAGTGAGATTAAATCATTTAATTTAGGGAATGATTTATTGACATATCTCATATTTTAGTAAACTTGATGCTAAAGGCCTTCAAATATATATATATATATATATATATATATGAAGGAAAAAGAGAATGGTAATTACAGCCTTGATTTGCTTTTAATCATTTTATTCGTATCCTTGATTTAATTAATAAGTTTATCTTTAAATTAATTATGTCAGCCCATGATTGAAATTAGTGATAACTTGGGGTTTATACGCTTTGTTACAAATCCTGTTCTTCATAAATAAAAATTGTCAACTCATAGAATTATTTTGTTAAGAACGACGTGGCTTTGAGTTCCTCATTGCATCAAGGGATACGTTGGCGTAGCTAACAGCTATCAAGCTAAAATTAATTTTTCCTAAAATTTTATTCTCCTTTTTTCTTTACTATTATTATTATTCAACTTTTCCTTAATTCTTTAGTTTGTACATAAAATTTTAATTCATAAGTTATGATGATGGTTATTGTAACATCCTCCCAAGTACACCCCCATTCTTAAGCTATGATATCATACTCGGGAGATGTTACTTGTTAATTAACCCTCTCTTAATTATCTATAGCAAGCTCGATTTACGTACGAGATAACTAAGCGTAATTCTATTAAAACATCTTACAAGTAAACATCAAGTTTATTAAACATACAGCTAAAAATACATAAGGAAGCTCCTCTATGAGCTTTAGTACATATCTGTCTTCTAATACATTTACATACATACTCATTTCACTAAGTGCAACAGAATAAAACAGTAATTGCTATACTACAGCAATCCTACACTCCTTTGCGTAGCAGCATCCCATCCCCTGGCTTAACCTGGAGGCGACACGGAAACAAACACATAGGGGTGAGAATATTATAAAATTCTCAGTAGGGTAGTTTCCCCCATATACTACACACAGTAGGCATAAGCAATTCATGCATATACAATATTCATACAAAATCATACACAGAAATCTTGAAAACCCGTAGGGAACTAAGGATAATATCACCATAATCGATCGAGTAATAATATGTACAATCAGAAACTCCATTCCTCATATCTTTCTCAACTTTCTCAACATAGGGAAGGCTTATTCTCATAGAGAGATACATTCACACTTCACAATTTCACATAGGACCATAGACTGCTAAGACATAAGCTCATTCCTATTCGAATCACCGAACTTCATTTTTTTCCATTTCCGGATCACTCAGGTCTATGCCTAGCCGATACGTCTATCGACTCATAACTTTTCTAGGGAAGTCCTTTTTTGCCTTCCCTCTCAATTCTTTCTAAGCCTTGTTTCTGTTTTCCCCATATGTTTCAAACATACACGTAAGATATGCACATACTATCATAGAATTTCAGCCATTCCCACATCTCATTATACTGGCAAATTGAAGTTCCAGGCACAACAATTTATTACCATACCAAACAACCATTTAAACCTTAAGGAAAATTTCACATGACACTTCAATGTGTCTGAAACAACCTGTAAAAATTTCAGGGCAATCAGAGTTATATAACCACTTCAATAAAATAGGCAAATCTGGTGGTCAGAAGCCACAAATTCATAGTCCAGACTTGTGTTCTCAAAATATTTAGCCCTAGAATTTGATGGAATCATGGTACAAAAAAATTCACAGAGTTATTTCAACATGTTATTAGTCTTGTGTAAAAATTTCAGGAGCTATCTCAATCAATTGCTATGATTAAAAATTCGGGCAATCTTATTACTTCAGTCTCAACAATTAAGCAGCAACAGTTACAATTCGGTTCCTAATTTTTTTGAGGCATCAAACCTTAGAATTAACCCCTAAGAAAATTCGTGTATTTAGTTTAAGGGGTTAAATACAACATATAATTTTCATGGCTCATGAAAACACCCACAAAATTTCCAGAAAATTCGTGAAAAGTTCTGATTACAACAGGAATCAGTCCAACAACCTAGTTCCAATTTCACTTTAGAGAAAACCCATTTTAAAACCATCCAAACATAACACAAAAATTCATACATCAATATCAATATGTTAACCATCAATATCATCAAAATTTTCGGAATTAGGGCAAGCCAAAACAGAATTGAAAAATTTCACAAGGAAGGCAGAAAACCCTACTCTTGAAGGCTAGTCTCTCTTTGTCTCTAGCTTGCTCCAAGATGAGAGTCCTTCACTCCAAGACTCCCAAAACACCTTCAAACCCTCCTCTGATCAGTGATGGATGAGGTGAATATGATGAGGTTTTGAAATTTTAATCGGTTAGATGTTTGGAGTTTGAGGTGTAGAACAAGTTTAGTGAAGAACTTTTGATGATCCAACAACTCTAGCTTGGAGTTTTTGGGCTTGGAACTCAAGAACAAGCTCAAGGAAATAAAAATGGTGGCTGTTCTCTTCTTCCTCTTGCTGACCACGAAATTGTTTGGCTTGGAGGAGAAGAATTTGTGACTAGGCTTGCTTAATAAATGACATGAAGATATTTAACAAAGTAATGATCATTTAGGTGACAAGGCAATGATGGATGGCTAGGATTTGATCTTGGATTCCAAGATTAAATCTTGGCCTTCCACATGTCTTGATTAGGTGGGTATCATCCATTTGTGGTAATGAAAGTATCTTTCGGTATTAAAAATCGCACACCGAAATCTCACGAACGGGTAAACATACCCAATCTAATCGATATTATCCGAAAAATTAATTTTAAGTATAAAATTATCATTCCCACCTATTTCTAACCTTATTCCCATATTTTCCTAATTTCGGGCACCTACTGGGTCCCTAATCCAAGGTTTAACTTCAGGGCGGCTGGGCCCGCAAAACACTATTCACAAAAACTTTTTTTTATACGTCGTTGGGCCGTCCTCATCAGTGCCCAACTGTTAGATTTTTGAAATTATGACTAATAAAGCTCAAATTAATTTTTAAGTAATTTTTCGGGGTGTTACAGTTATGATTATATGCTCATGTTTGCATATCTAAATAATTGGTTTAAGGATATATGCAATGAATGTGATGTACGCTCATGTGATTATGATGAAGTATGGAGGTGCATGATTTATGTGTTTTACAAGCATGAGATGTCAAATGATATGTTATAATTATATGTTCATATATTACATCTCTTAATAGTATGCTAAGATTAATAGGTGACATAAGACATATGGAAATGATCTTCTAGATTCCAGGAATTAATGGTTATGGGAGGTGACCCAAAAGGGACTCCTTTAGACTCCAGGAATTAATGGTTATGAAAGGTGATCCCATGCCCCCTACCCTACACTCTGGAGTCGGGAATTAGCTTATCGAGACGATAAGTATAGACTAGTGATGACTAGTTAGGTATGAGCTCATAACCTAGAACTCTCAAGAAAAGAGAGTAGTAGGGTGGCCCTTAGCAGAGAACTGGAAAGTTAAGTCACCAAAGATTATTAAAGAGGAAAGATCAAGTTGTGATAGCCTGTGCTCTTTATGCCATGTTGATTTATTATGGTTATCATGAATGTGTTCACCTAACATTCACATGCATTTATAATGAGATATAATGCACTCATAGCATTAAGAATCATGTTAAAAGACACGGACCTCGACTAATGGCTCTTAAACTTAATAAATGAACCTTATTATGTCCCTGTTTTCATAATGAAACAAGGTCCTGAAGATGAAAATGATGACACATGACTGGAGGCAAGATTCCTCCTGTGATTGTTCAGGTTTCTTATTAATTTCTATTTCATCTTCAGAGGCGATGGCCACGTTCATAATTTTTCTTGAGGCTCCCACTTGGGAATTGCATTTTGACCCTACCAACCAGTCCTATCATTTCGCGGGTCGATATGCTGTCCACCTGTTCATTTCTTAGACCGTCCTTCGCACACCGGTTACCGCTTTTGGTTCTCTACCGCTACCCCTTTCATTGACGATTTTGTTTTTGAGTGCGCCTCTCCGCATACCGAGTAGCCTCCTCTTGGCCACACTCCTCCATCTCCACCCGTGATTTCCCGTTTTATACACCCCGACCTACCATGCCAGAGTTAGACCCGTCGAAGGAATCTCCTTCCCAGCACTCTTCAGGGGGTTCCGCCCCCATTCCAGAGATGTGAGAGAAGATATGGAGAGGCCACAGTGACGCAACCTATGAGGGGAGCCCAGGATGTCGGCAAAGGAGCCACCCGTCCACGCTGGGAGCTCATGTTCATCCTGCTCTCGCTACCCCTTACCTTCCTCACTCACGCGAGCGTCGTTAGTAGGATGATCTTAATTATTATATATATACTGTTTATGTTTCGTGTGATAACTGGCCAATCCTACTAATGGGCATATTCCTGTCTTAGTGGTTTGTTTGGTGTGAGTCATGGAACGGTTAATGCTTGTGCTACTTATATGTACATACATGATGGTGTAATTATGTTAATAAGGCTGTCCTATTTTGTATATGTATATGAAGAGTTTTATTTTCCCTTTTTGTTATGATAGGTGAATGACGATCCAGTTATACGCGCTCACGTTTTATTTCAAATTTAAAAAAAAATTTACCCATATTTTCTTAAGTATTTTCTAAAATAGAGTTAAGACTGAGACAAAAGAGTAATAACTAATGATTAACTTGAATACATCCTAGGCGTATTGAGTTAATTATTAGGGTGTTACACAGGCTCTAATACCATTTGTAACATCTCCTCCTGCTTTATGGATTGATGACTGTCCTCACAAACCAACACGGGTCTTTTCAATGCGCTTTGTCCTTACTCACAGGCTTATTGGGAAAACTTCCTAGGAGGTCACCCATCCCAAAATTACCCCAAGTCAAGCACGCTTAATTGTGGAGTTCTTTCATGATGGGCTACCGAAAGAAAGATACATCTTTGTGGTATAGGTAGTACCAATCAATTCATATAAGCTCTCCTTAACTGTATAGTCCTATACCTATATAGACTCAAGATCCCTCTTATTCGGGTGTGTAATTGGTTCATTCATGTACCCTTTCGCTTGGAGGTAAAAGTCACTCCTTGTCCATGCCTTCTTGCATGGCGATCACTCCCCCCTCATCCTCGGGCATTATAGAAAACCTAATATATTATATTTTCATATTTTCGTTCATTATGTTTTATTCTTAACACTATGGACAAACTTGCAAAGTTTGATCCAAATGACGGTATCTTTCTAGGGTACGCTTCAGTTTTTAGAGCTTACAAGGTATATGACAAAAGAACGCTATGCATAGAAGAGACCATACATATCAAGTTCAAAGAGCTGAAGAAGGATCTTGCTGATGATCTTGAAGATCTAGAAGAATGCTTTGAAAAGATGAATCTAAAAGGCACTTCTGATAGCAAGATGATGAAAGACGAAGCATCAAAAAGTAAGCTCCAGAACACAAGTACTTCAAAATACCTACTTAAGTCTCCAAGAAGTCAGAAAGTAATATTTCTGAACACCAAAAAGAGCAATCTGAAGATGAAGATGAAGAAGAAGCTGAAGAAGCTAATGGTCACAGAAACTACAAAGGAGTTTCTGATTTAAAGGCAGTATCACAAAACATGTTCTTGGAGACATTTCCAAAGGAGTAAGAACCAGATCATCTCTTAAGAATGTTTCAAACTTCACTTTCATCTCTACCATTGAACCTAAATGCATTGAAGAAGTTTTAAATGATCAAAGTTGGGTGGACGCTATGCAAGAAGAACTAGATCGTTTGAGAAAAGCAAAGTCTGGACTCTAGTTGAAAGACCAAAAGGAAAGACAATCATAGGTACAAAATGGGTGTTAGGAATAAGCTTGATGAAACTGGTAATATTATAAGAAACAAAGCAAGATTGGTTAGAAAAGGTTATAATCAACAAAAGGGGATTGATTATGATGAAACCTTTGCACCAGTAGCTAGGCTTGAAGCCATTAGAATGCTACATACTTCTGCTGCCTATAAAGGATTAACTCTCTACCAAATGGATGTTAAGTTTGCATTTCTAAATGGATTTCTCTATGAGGAAGTATATGTAAAGCAGCCTCCTGGTTTTGAGATTAAAGACCTTCCCAACCATGTCTTCAAGCTAACAAAGGCTCTCTATGGTCTTAAACAAGCTCCTTGAGCTTGGTATGATAGATTGAGTACCTTTTTGCTAAAGAATTAGTTCAAGAGAGGTAAAGTTGATACTACTCTTTTTACTCTTGAACAAGATAATATCTTTCTGGTTGTTCAAATATATGTTGTTGACATTATATTTGGCGCTTCTGATCATTCTCTTAGTGAAAAGTTTTCAAAATTAATGCAAAGTGAATTTGAGATGAGCATGATAGGTGAACTCAAGTTCTTCTTGGGTTTGTAAATAAAATAGCAAAAGGAAGGGATTTGATTCATCAAGAAAAATATGCAAAAGAATTATTGAAGAAGTTTAATATGGATCAAGCAAAACCAATGAGTACCCTCATCATCCATCTCAAATTATCGATGATGATGAAAATGGTGAAAAAGTATTAGAAAGTAATTATCGTGGAATGATTGTTTCATTATTGTATCTTACAGCTAGTAAACCAGACATTCAATTAAGTATGGGAATTTGTGCTAGATTTCAATCTAACCGAAGTAATCACACTTAAATGTTGTCAAAAGAATCCTTCAATATCTATAAGGTGCTACTAAGCTTGGTTTGTGGTACAAGAAAGGTACTTATTGTGCTATTGTAGGTTTTTGTGATGTTGACTATGTTGGAGATAGAGTTGAAAAAAAGCACTAGTGGTTGTTGCTCTTTTGGAAAAAGCCTATTCACATGGTCATCCAAGAAGCAAAACACAATTACTCTCTCTACTCCTAAGGCTAGTATATAGCTCCTGCAAATTGTTGTACCCAGATGTTGTGGATAAGGAATCAACTAGAAGATTATCACCTGAGGTATTCTAAAATCCCTATCTCCTGTGATAATACTAGTGCATTAATCTTGCAAAGAATCCTATTTAGCACTCTAGATCCTAGCACATTGATGTTAAACATGTTCAAAAAGGTGATGTTGAGTTAATGTTTGTGAAATCCTGAAGACCAAGTGTTAGACATATTCACAAAGCCATTAGCTAAAGATTGTTTTTGTTTTTCAAAAAAGCTTTTAAACTTAATTTCTTTTAAATTTGTATAAGCATTCATACACAAATCATCTCTGGATACTCTCTCTCTCTCATTATAACTCCCAAGCTGAAGCCCAAAAATGAAGAATTTAGTTTTTAAGGTCAAAAGCAAGAAAGGATGGTCAGAAAGAAGCAATGAGGATTAGAAGATGAAATTTTCTTTTAAGAGGATAAGTTTATGAAAATACGTGATGAGTAAACTTAAAGTAACTCCTAAGCTGATGCTCAGAAAGTTACTCTTCAGAAAGCAATTCCAAATAGTCAAAAACCACTTTCTCTAAAGATAGATGAAAAGGAGGGATAATTTCCACGTTTTAGAGTTTCTCTCTCCCACGTCGCTTCACCTTCAGTAGTACGTCATATCACTTAAATAACCTTCATTCCTCACACATAGCCACTTTTACCATCGTCTTCAACCTTAAACACTCAACCTAAACCATTTCATCTTCTGTCAAATATCTCCTCCCTGTAACCGCAATGCTCTTCTCTCAAAACTCTTTGTTTTTACAACCATAACCACTATTCTCTTCAAGCTTCATATTTTTCACAACCCCTAAATGGCTGAAAGAAAGCATGTTCAGGTTGCATCGTCTTATGGGAATGCTTTAAATGTTTAGCGAACTAATGCATCAAGATTACTATGAACAAAATTTCTCCTAACGGCCAGTAGCTCCTGGCAAGAGGCTAACTTATGAGCTGATGGCTCAGGTTATCATTCTCCTGGAAGTATTTTCCTTCAGGGATGGGAAGGTGTCCTCAACATAACCGATCATGTCTTCACTTGGATGGTTACTGCTTTCTACTCCAAGTTGGTTCAAGTATCGACTCTATGCTGACATCCTATATTAGATGTGTTAATTTAGAGCTGAACATTGCCAATCTCTATAACGTCATCAATGCTCCTGATGAAGGACTTAGATGCTCCTAGAAGAAGATTGGTTCACAACTCTTGAAGTCTTTGTAAAAGAAGTCTCCACTTATCTCATTGGTTCTCCTAGATATCATCTTAGTGAGATTACTATAGCCCTTCTGACTTCTAATGCAGGACAAGTCTTCACTGTGATCAAATTCTCTGTTTCCATGACTGGGAGCACACACCCTCTGATAGGCATGGATTGCATGTTGCTTTTTTGTTTATTATCTAAAAAGGTAAACTTGCCTAGATTGATCTTTGATCACATGTTAAGTGCTATTTTTCCAGAAAAGAAGAATTGATGGTGTTCCTTATGGGTGTTTATTAACCAAAGTCTTTGAATACTTATGTTACCCTTTAGCAAACGAGTGGTATGAATATATGGAAGGCACAAAGTGTGTAACACCCTAATAATTAACCCAATACACCTAGGCAGGATCTGATTAATTACTAGACTTTACTCTTTGCTTCAGTTCCTTAATCATGCTTTGAAAATACTTAGTGAAATTACGAGCCATTTTTTTAAACATAATTGAAAACGTGAGCCGCGCTTAACGTGAATGATTTAGCAAAATTTAAAAGACACATAGGAATTTACAAACATCACATCATAATATATTGGCTCCATCATACAGCATCCATAATTACATATCATATAGATATTTTGCCTACCAACAGAATAAGACTAAGTGTAGGCAATCTAATAAAACATAAATAATATATGGATGGAAGGACATCCATTAATGGCACCTAGTAATAACACTCCAGGGATAGGGATAGATATCTGAAATATACGAGTGAAACTAAGGATTCAAGTTCACTACCCTGAGCCTCAATGTGATTCACGAACGCTTCCTTCGTTTCTGAAGACGAGATGGAAAGAAAAATAGAGGGAGTGAGAAACTTATAAAAAGAATCTCAGTAGGGTACTCACCTCATGATGCATTGTGTCATCATCATCGTCCCCAGGAACCTTGGGTTATTATGAAATAGTGAGCATGCTAAGATTGATTTATTAAGTTCAAAATATACTTTACCGAGGTTCGTCATTTTAATCATGCGTCTTATAATGCATCATAAACTTAGCATGTCATGTTTATAATGAACTTTTCCTTTCATATATAATAACATAGTTATGCATAAAATCACATCATATTCCTCATCATCATTTCATAATACTATGCATAGCAGAATATCATATTTCTCATCATCATCTCATAAATACTATGCATAGCAGAACATCATATTCACATAATGCATTTACTTAGTTTCTTAGGTGACTTAAAGTTACTTTCATCATCATTTTCCTGGGCCACCCTATACTCCACCCTTTTGGGAGTAATCTAGGTTATGAGCTCATACCTTGCTAGTCGTCACCAGCACATACTTATCCCTTTTGATAAGTAAAAATTCCGTCTCTACCCTTTTGAGAGAACAGACTAGGGGCAAGAATCACCTTTTCACCGCCTATAGTTTGATGGTCCAAAGGATCATTTTCTCATATATTTTGAGTCACCTTTAAGTCTTTGCATGTTATATCATAATACAATTCTTCATTCATAATCATCATAACATTTTCTCATTTATAGTCTTATGCCGAAATAATATATACCAACTGTAATCATGCATCTGGAGATTCCAGGAAAGAGAGGTGGGTCACAATGGACACGCTTAAATACCAAATCTTTCCTTAGCCAGAATCTTTCCAAATTGCACTCTTACAGTAATACACTTTCTTCCAGTAACAGAATATGTCTTTATTTCATGCATAAGTTTTCATTGTTTGCAACAGCAACTATAACATACAAACCAGGGAATCAATCAATGACACCAAATTCTTAATAAGCATCAAATCACATTTTAAGTACACATAAATTACTAGCTTCCCATAAAATTCTTACAAAGTTTTAAAACTCTTTTAAAACTAATTTCTTTTGTTAAACTTGAAAGAAGTCATAGGACTTTAGGCCTAAATTAACCATGGGACCGATTTATAACTTGAAAGAATGTTCATAATTAAATCTTTCACTTAAGATAAAAGGAGCAAGTCTTGAGCTTTAGAGATTTAGGTGACATCTTTGAATTATTACCATGCTATGCAACCTTATTTTAATCTTATCTTTATAAGGTGATAGCTTGGAATTATAAACATGATATGCAATTCCATTTCTTTATCTTTAAGATTTAAGGTGATAACTTGAAAATTAAACATGATGCAAGAACTTGTAATATAAACATGATGCAAGAAACTGAAGCGGCGCATAGGACAAGTAGAGGGAGAAGAGAATCTTAAGCAATCGGAGCGGTAGTCCGCATAGGACGTGAGGGAGATGAGAATTACATTTTTTTTTAAGCTCCAATTCTCAAGACTTCTTAAAGAATAAATTCTTTAACTCCAATTATCTCATTTCTTCGCTTATGATTCATAAGCAAGTCTTTGAGCTCTAGGATTTTTAGGTGATGACATAAAATAAACATGCCATGCATTGACTCTTTTAGCCATTATAAAATAAAGTGAGAGCATAAAATAAACATGAGATGCAACTTCTTTATTATCTTTAGAGATTAAGTGACAACTTGAAATTTAAACATGAGATATGCAAGTTCATTTATTTATTCTTGAGAATTTAGTTATGACATAAAATAAATATGGTTGTGCAAGGCATAAACTTAAACGTGGATGCAAGTTCACTTGATCTCTTTACTAGAGCTCCTTCAAGACTTTAAGAGAATTATATTTTCAACCCAATATATGTATCTTAGCAAGACAAAGTAAAAATACATATTTCATATTCAAACCTCAAGATAAAAATATTATTCTTTAAAGTTTTGCATTAAATGGAATGTTCAAGCTTTAGAGGCCTAACTTGTGATGGATTTACAACCCATATTCAAGGTCCTCATCATCAAGCCATCATTTCATTCCTTCCTAGGCCATTTGGCCGAAACCATGAAAGGAAAATAAGGAAAGAAAAACTGAAATTTTAGAAGCTTTGGAAACTAGTGAAACCTTCAAGTTTTAGAGATCTAACTTGTGAAAGCTTTGCAACCAACACTCAAGAATCTCATCATCAAACCATGGTCTCATCATAAGCTAGGCCATATGGCCAAAATACTTTAAAAAGAAAGGAAGAAGAAACTGAAAATGAAAACTTAAAAGAAAGCTCATGAAAACATCATTTTTGAGCTAGAAACATAACTTGTCTTAGCATAAAATGAACTTAGAAACACCTCCCTACCTAATTTGATTTGAAAGAAAGGAAGAGAACTTGGTTTCCTTGAGTGAAATGAAGCAAAATATCCTTGAAAAGCTGAAGGGAGAATTCAACCAAGAGAAAGAAAGAAAGAAAGCTTTTGGTGCTCCTAAGACTAGAATTTGTGTAAGTTATGAACTAAGCATCTAAACTATCTTCAAGCATGCCTATTTATAGAGATTTTGCAGCTCATAAATGGACAAAGGAAGGAAAGAAATCTGACCAAAAATTAGAGGAAAAAAAATAAGGAAGAAAAATCATTTTGTTTGGTGGCTTAAAACATGGAATCATGTTTCCATGTTTTCATGATTCTTTGTTTTCATTCTTTGGATTTTTGTGTAATAATTTTCTGACTTATTACTCAATAATTTCGTGCATTACAGCCTTGTGGAAGAGGATTTTGTGTGTTCCATGTATTTTTTAGGTGTAGGCAAGGTATTCATGCAATTTAGAGAATTTACGGTTAAGGGTTTAAGTGAATTACTAAGCAATTTGGGTGTTTTAAGCAATTTTAGGTTCTAATCAATCTAAATAAATAATTTTGACTCTAGATTAGTAATTAGAATTTAATAAGCTTTAATTTGAGCCTAATATTGCTTAGGTTTCGATAGACGAATCAAAAATCTCAAAATTTGTAAAACTTACAAAGAGGGGCAAAACGGTCATTTTACTTAAAAATTGCCCGAGACCACCCGAGCTTAACCAATGGTTAATCATGGCTTAAAAACACCTTTTAACACATTTTAGTGAGGTTCGGGCTAGCGGCACGCAAATCGGAGTTAAAACCGTAAGGGCGTTTTGGTCATTTCGCGTCGAAGCTCAAAATTAGGATTCTTCTCCTCTATTAACACACATAACACAAACAATCCCTTATTAACATCAAAACATCCCCTTGAGGATGGGTGGGGCCCACGATCCTCATTTTCTGAGTAAAATAACCTCAGGGCATTTTGGTCATTTTACACGTAAAATTGGGGTTTGCAATACTTGCACGAATTGCTCCTAACTTCTCTTCTAACGTTATATTCCTTTATTAAGGATTGTTTGGTCTCAAATTTTATATAATATTTACCTACGGTAATTCGGTAATTCCTAATGATAGTAAAAATTAAGTAAAAATTGGGGCGTTACAAAGTGCATTTTCAACTCCTTCAGAATCCTAAGACCAACTAGTGTTGCTTCTTCTAATGTAAGAAGGTAGAGTTTAAGAATAAGGGATGTAGAAATTGAAAAAACGGCCACAAAAGCTGAAGGTAGAAGAGGCAAAAGGAAAATGATTATTCTTGAGGACAACTCGATGAAAGTAAAAGGCCTGAGGTAATTATTAGATATAGGGCTCACCTGTAAATATTGCATGGCCTGACTTTTGAAAAGACATAAGTTTAGAACTTCTGATTAGAACCTGCTTCTAAAAGGAAATATCCTCTAAGAATGAGTCAGATGACATTTCTAAGAAGAGCTCACCTCAAGTAGATGTCTCTCCTTAATTTGATTATGACTAAACCATCTCCACTACAAAGTGAGCCCTTTTCAAGCCAACCAGCACTAGAGGCACAGCCAAGCTGACAGATGTACAAGTGCTCCTGCGAGAACAATGTCCTATCAACAACCAGCTGAATAATTTAGAAGCAATGACTCAAAGGAATGAAGTGCTGTTGTTGTAAATACTTCGTGAAGTCAAGCTTCAAGACTGATGATGGTGTTCTTGGTTTCCACCACACCTCCGTTTTATTGATGACAAAGGGGGAGAAGAAAATCTTAAATGTTATGTGCTGAGAAAGATAGGGGGACCTTTTAGCATTATTGCATTCTTTTGAAAAAACTTGTTTTAGCCTTTGTTGCTTTGTTTTCTTGGATTTTTTTTTTTTGTGTAGATAAAAACTATTTCTTCTACCTATCTCTATGTTATGTTTGAAAATCACATATATTTTATATGCTCTGACACATGTCATTGTTATGCTCTAATATATTATGTATGGTTGCTCTGGTACATATGCTCTGGCTCTTACTTTGCCTTTACCTTAGGATTGATTCCTAATGAGCTTTAGTAAAACTTGGATAGTTCATATCAAGGTTTCACTAAGCATCAGAAAATACATAAACATCAGCATGTTTTCTCTGAAAATATTTCATGATCTGTTACGTTTATCATATATCCTTAGTAGTTTTGAAAACTTTGTTTGTATAAATATGTGCTGAATATGGAATTAATCAAGATGAAACATCACAATTATTGTTTTTATTCAAGCACTTGGATCTTTAGAAAGTTTTCTTTTGACTAAAAATCAAGCTGGTTTTATGAACAAGGCTTAAATGATATTTCCTTTCAACTCTTTGCTCTGATACTTTTCAAAAAGAACATTAAGCCTGTCCTTAGTTTCAAAGAAAACGATAACAGCCATGATTCAAGTCATTTAAGGCTATTAAACATTTTTCATATCATGCCTTAAGGAAAGAACTTCCTAAAATTCTTTCTCTGTGTTGTGTTGTAAGAATATGAATTATCATGGTTATCTTTCAATAATATTTCTTTCAATATCTCTTCAAAAGATTTTCTTCAAATTGATTTGTAATCATAAAAAAGGGGGAGATTGTTAGCTCCAAAACCCTTCCAAGAAGTGATAACGAGTTTTGAATAACAACAAAGCCAATTTAAAGAAAATGCTTTGAATAACAACTAATGGCTATATTGAGTTTCTTGTAAGATTAACAGGTTCTATCATTTAGCATAACAAGGCTTAATCAAACGAGGGTATATTTTACTTTGCATGTGCAAACATGTTTTATCCCATGTTAAGAGATAGGAACTAAAAAGTAAGTAAAATTATACCCTTAATCAAGCTTAAAAGAGCTAACAATTGGAAAAAGAAATTAGCGCTGCAAGAAACCAAGAATAGTGACTTCAGAAAGTAGCATTAGGCATCAGAAAGTACGCTTACAATGAAGATATCAAGCAAACTCTGAGAACCAAGTGTTACAATATCTTCAATCAGCATAATCGCAATGTTTTCATCATTAGAAGGATTGAATTGAAGACAGGAAGCTCAAGAAATCAACAAGGAAATATTACCACTCTTCAAAAAGCTCAATCACAGTAAAACAATGAGCTCTACAAGAAAAAGGAGGGAAAATTTTTAATTTCAAATTTTGAGTTTGAAAAAGTCAAAACCCAGAGTTTGATTTGTCTTATCATCTATTTTGCCTTTGAGGTCAACAACCCCAAATCCTAGAAGAAAAGTTCAGAAACCATGATTCAAAAAGTAGAATAGCTTTTGAAGGAACATCAAAAACCTCATATATTACAATAGCTTCTACAAGCTTCACAACAGAAGTGTAACACCCTAATAATTAACCGAATACACCTAGGTTGTATCTGATTAATTACTAGACTTTACTCTTTGCTTCAGTTCTTTCATCATACTTTGAAAATACTTAGTGAAATTACGAGCCATTTTTTTTTAAAACATAATTGAAAACGTGAGCCGCACATAACGTGAACAATAATCGAAATAAAGCGAATAACGTCAGATATAGCATGAAAAAAAAACACATCATATTGGCTCCATCATATAACATCCATAATTACATAACACATAGATAGTTTGCCTACCAACAGAATAAGACTAGGTGTAGGCAATCTAACAAAACATAAATAATATATGGATGGAAGGACATCCATTAATGGCACCTAGTAATAACACTCCAAGGATAGGATAGATATTTGAAATATACGAGTGAAACTAGGATCAAGTTCAGCTGGTGAAAGCCTCAATGTGATTCACGAACGCTTCCTTTATTTTGAAGACGAGATGGAAAGAAAAATAGAGGGAGTGAGAAACTTATAAAAAGAATCTCAGTAGGGTACTCACCTCATGATGCATTGTGTCATCATCATCGTCCCCAGGAACCTCGGGTTATTATGAAATAATGAGCATGCTAAGATTGATTTATTAAGTTTGAAAATATACTTTACCGAGGTTCGTCTTTAATCATGCGTCTTATAATGCATCATAAACTTAGCATGTCATGTTTATAATGAACTTTTCCTTTCATATATAATAACATAGTTATGCATAAAATCACATCATATTCCTCATCATCATTTCATAATACTATGCATAGTAGAACATCATATTTCTCATCATCATCTCATAAATACTATGCATAGTAGAACATCATATTCACATAATGCATTTACTTAGTTTCTTAGGTGACTTAAAGTTACTTTCATCATCATTTTCCTGGGCCACCCTATACTCCACCCTTTTGGGAGTAATCTAGGTTATGAGCTCATACCTTACTAGTCGTCACTAGCATATACTTATCCCTTTTGATAAGTTAAAATCCACTCTACCCTTTTGAGAGAACGGGCTAGGGGCAAGAATCACCTTTTCACCACCTATAGTCTGATGGGTCTAAAGGATCATTTTCAGGATCACCTTTTCACCACCTATAGTCTGATGGGTCCAAAGGATCATTTCCTCATAAGTTTAAGTCACCATTAAGTCTTAGCATGTTATATCATAATCATCAAGATGCATGAACATTCTCATTGTTTGCAATAGCAACTATAACATGCAAGCCATGAAATCATTCAATAATATCAAATTCTCAATAGGCATTACATCATCATATAACTTACATTCCAAAGCATCAAAAGATGTCATCTAAAATTCTCACAATAAAGCTCCCTTAAATAACTGAACTCTAAAATTGGGTAACCTTAATTATCAAACTAATTACTTATGCATCTAAGGGATTTATTACCATCAATTATAAGCCTTAAGAACATTATTAGACTATATGGGGTAGCATAGACAGTAAGTTGTTCTTAAGGTTTTATGGTATGCTAGAAGTTACGTTTTTAACCCTTTCTCGTTACCGCTTTCCCTATGATGCTAAAATTAATTACTAAACCAATTATGAATCATTGTCCCTTATCTAAACATAATAAAATCTGGTTCTTAAGGCCACTAAAGGTTCTACAGAATGCATAAATTTCATTCTCTAGAGTTCTAGAAATCTTGCTTTTACGGTTTTCTAGGAAGCTAGTTTTATTTCTAACATGCATAGAATCATTCCTTTAGCAATAAACCATAATTATCACAACTTCAAACATATTAAACCATCATCATACAGTAGTACTAAACTCAGATTAGTGGCCGAATCATGAACCTCATATAATTGCTTGAAATCACATTTCAAGTACACATGTGATACTAGTTTACCATAAAATAAAACTCCTTTAGAAACTAATTCTTTTTGTTAAAATTGAAAGAAGTCATAGGACTTTAGGCCTTCCTTAATCATGAGGCCATTTTATACATTGAAAGAATGTTCATGATTAAAATTTTCACTTAAGATAAAAGGAGCAAGTCTTGAGCTTAAGAGATTTATGTGATATCTTAGAATCATAAACATGCTATGCAACCTCATTTTAATCTTGTCATTATAAGGTGATAACTTGGAATTATAAACATGATATGCAAATCCATTTCTTTATCTTTAAGATTTAAGGTGATGACTTGAAAATTAAACATGATGCAAGAGCTTGAAATATAAACATGATGCAAGAAACGGCGTAGTCCGCATAGGACCAGTGGAGGGAGAAGAGAATCTTAGAAGGAACGGCGTAGTCCGCACTGGTGAAGGGAGAAGAGAATTCTTATTACATCTTATTAAGCTCCAAACTCAAGACTTCTTAAAGAATGAATTCTTTAACTCCAATAATCTTAAGAAAATTGAAAGTGATACTACCATTTTCCAACTTTGCTTGTGATACTTGGGCAAGTCTTTGAGCTCTAGGATCTTTAGGTGATGACATAAAATAAACATGCCATGCGTTGATTCTTTTAGCCATTATAAAATAAAGTGAGAGCATAAAATAAATATGAGATGCATCCTCTTTATTATCTTTGAAGATTAAGTGACAACTTGAAATATAAACATGAAATGCAAGCTTGGAAATTTAAACATGAGATATGCAAGTTCATTTATTCATTCTTGAGAATTTAGTGATGACATAAAAGTAAACATGGTTATGCAAGGCATAAACTTAAACATGGATGCAAGTTCATTTTATTTCTTTACTAGAGCTCTTCCAAGACTTTAGAGAAATATAAATTCAACCCATATATATCTTAGCAAGACAAAGTGAAAAATACATCTTTCAAGTTCTAAACTCAAGATCTTTATTTTTACATCATAAAAACATCATTCTTTAAAGTTTTGCATCAAGTGGAATTTTCAAGCTTTAAAGGCCTAACTTGTGATGGATTTACAACCAACACTCAAGGTCCTCATCATCAAGCTATCATCATATTCCTTCTTAGGCCATTTGGCCGAAATCATTAAAGAAAAATAAGGAAAGAAAAACCAAAATTGTAAAGCTTTAAAAACTAGTGAAACCTTCAAGTTTTAGAGGTCTAACTTGTGAAGGCTTTGCAACCAACACTCAAGAACCTCATCATCAAACCATGGTCTTATCATAATCTAGGCCATAAGGAAATGTTTTTAAAAGAAAAGGGAAAACAAACGAAATTGAAAGCTAGAAGAAAGTCCATGAAATCATCATTTTTGAGCTAGAAACATAACTTGTCATAGCATAAAATGAACTTAGAAACAACTCCCTACCTAATCTGATTTGAAGGAAAGGAAGAGAACTTGGTTTCTTTGAGTGAAATGGAAGAAAATCTCTTTGAAAAACTGAAGAAGAATTCAGCCAAGGAGGAGGAAGAAAGAAAGCTTTTGGTGCTCCTAAGAACTAGAATTGTGTAAGTTATGATCAAAGGCTTCTAACACCTCTTCAAGCATGCCTATTTATAGAGATTTTGAAGCTCATAAATGGACAAATGAAGGAGGAAGGCTGATGGATTTTCATAGGGAACAAAGGAGGAAAACATGGATTCTTGACAAGTTGTATGAATTTAGGGAATCATGTTTCATGGTGACATTTTGGCATTTTGTTTTAGTGTATCTTTGGGCAATTATTCTGATGCATAATGGCATCAATAATTTCGTGCATTACAGCCCAAGGAGGAGAAATTTGTGTGTTCCATGTATTATTTAGGTGTAGGTAAGGTATCTTGCAAATTAGAGAATTTGCAATTAAGGGCTTAGGTGAATTAGTAAGCAATTTGGGTGTTTTTAAGCAATTTTAGGTTCTAATCAATCTAAATAAATAATTTTGACTCTAGATTAATAATTAGAATTTAATAAGCTTTAATTTGAGCCTAATATTGCTTAGGTTTCGCTTACGAATCAAAAATCTCAAAATTTGTAAAACTACAAAGAGGGACAAAATGGTAATTTTACTTAAAAATTGCCGAGACCACCCGAGCTTAACCAATGGTTAATCATAGCTTAAAAACACCTTTTAAAACATTTTAGTTGAGGTTAGCGGCACGCAAATGAAGTTAAAACGGCGGGGCGTTTTGGTCATTTCGCGTCGAAGCTCAAAATTAGGATTCTTCTCCTCTATTAACACACATAACACAAACAATCCCTTATTAACATCAAAACATCCCCTTGAGGATGGGTGGGGCCCACGATCCTCATTTTCTGAGTAAAATAACCTCAGGGCATTTTGGTCATTTTACACGTACAGAAATCGGGGTTTGCAACTCTTGCACGAATTGCTCCTAACCTTTCTTCTAATGTTATATTCCTTTATTGAGGATTGTTTGGTCTCAATTTTATATAAAAATTACCTAGGGTAATTCGGTAATTCCAATGACAGTAAAAATTACAGTAAAAATTGGGGCGTTACATTACTCCCCTCCTTAAAAAGAATTTCGCCCTCGAAATTCGTTACCTGAGAAGCTCTGGATCCTGTGCTTGCATATCTGATTCCAGCTCCATGTAACTTCTTCGGTTTCACCTCGTCCCCATGCTACTTTGACTAGGGTCCAGCCTTGTTCCTTAACTGCTTAACTCCTCGGTCAACGATTCTCGTGGGTGGTAAGTTAAACGTTAGGTCATCTCTTAATTGTACATGTTCTGGCTCTAGTACATGACTTGGGTCAGAATGATATTTCCTTAACTGGGAGACATGGAAAACATCATGAAGGTTGGAGACTCGGGGTAGGGCTATACGGTAGGCTACAGATCCTATTTTGCTAAGGATTTCAACGGACCAAGAAATCTGGGCTCAATTTCTTTACTTTCATTGTTCGGCCTATGCCTGTGGTGGGGGTGATTCTAGGAACACATGGTCCCCTTCTTGAAAATCTAGCGGTTTTGCCGCTTGTCGCATAGTTTTTCTGCGACTTTGAGTGAGAATCTTATCCCTAATCTTCTTGATTTGTTCCGTCGTTTCCCTCACAATATCCGGTCCAAGTAGACTTTGCTCTCGGGCTCATACCAACATAGAGGTGATTGACACTTCCGTCCATAGAGGGCCTCGTATGGTGCCATACCGATACTTGCATGATAACTGTTGTTATATGCAAATTCAATAATAGGTACTTATCCCAACTCCCTCTTTGATCTAAAACACATGCCCTCAACATGTCCTCCAAAGTTTGGATAGTTCTTTCAGATTGACCGTCCGTTTGGGGTGATAAGCTCAAACACAGCTTTGAACCAAACGCCTTCTGAAAAGCTCCCCAAAATCGTGACGTAAATCGCGGATCTCGATCGAGATTATCGTCGACAGTACTCCATGTAATCTTACTATCTCCTGAATATATAACTGTGCTAACCTATCCAAGGAATAAGTCACCTTAATAGGTAAAAAGTGGGCTGATTTAGTCAACCGATCCACTATTACCCATATGGCGTCATGATTTGCTTGGTCCTCGGTAGTCCAATTACAAAGTCCATGGAGACACTATCCCACTTCCATTCGGGGATTGACAAAGGTTGCAACATTCCAGAAGGTTTTTGGTGTTCAATCTTCACCTTTTGACACACCAAGCACTTACTCACCCATGTGCACACATCCTTCTTCAATCCTGGCCACCAAAACATCTTCTTCAAATCTTGATACATCTTGGTTGCACCGGATGAAGGGTAAAATGGCTCTTATGGGCTTCCTCCAAAATATCCTTTCGGAGGTCACCACTAGCAGGTACACATATACGACCTTCAAACCTCCACAAACTATCATTCCCTTGGGTAAAACCTTTCAACTTATCAGCTCTTCCGCTTCTAAGGTCTCTTGAAATTCCGTATCTTCCCTTTGGGCTTGAGCAATTCTTTCCTTGAATTCACTCGTCACACTAAGATGGCAAGCTCTTATGCCCTTAGTGGTCAAGGTCATCCCTAGGTTTAGGTCTCTAAACTGCTCAATTAACTCAACCTCCTTTACCATCAAACGGGATACTTGTAAGGATTTCCTACTTAGGGCATCGGCTACAACGTTAGCTTTGCCTGGATGATAGTTTAACCCGAAATCATAATCTTTTAAGAACTCCATCCACCTTCTTTGCCTCATGTTTAGCTCTTTTTGATCAAAGAGATATTTCAAACTCTTGTGATCGGAGAACACCTCAAACTTAACGCCATATAAATGGTGTCTCCAAATCTTCAGAGCAAACACGACGGCGGCTAATTCAAGGTCATGGGTAGGGTAATTTGCCTCATGTGGCTTGAGTTGCCTCGACGCATAGGCCACCACTTGCCTATCTTGCATCAGTACACAACCCAAACCCTTCCTTGAAGCATCACAGTATACTTCGAAAGGCACATTGGGGTCGGGTAATACCAAAACGGGGTTGAGGTTAGCTTGTGTTTTAGCTCTTGAAAGCTCTTTTCACACTCGGGTCCATGAAAAGGGGTGTTCTTCCTAGTCAGCTTGGTCAAAGGTAGGGAAATGGGAAAATCCCTTGATAAACGACGGTAATAACCGGCTAAACCCAAAAGCTCCTTACTTCATTACCGTGGTTGGTCTTTCCCAGTTCACGACCGTTTCCACCTTACTAGGATCTACAGCAATTCCTCTCTTAGACACTACATGCCCTAAAAATTTCACCTCATCCAACCAGAATTCACACTTAGAAAGCTTGGCATATAGTTTCTTTTCCTTCAGGATTTCCAGTACTATGGTTAGGTGGCATTCATGCTCCTCGTGGGTCTTAGAGTAGATGAGAATATCATCTATGAAGACAACCACGAACTGATCTAAATAGGGTCTAAAGATCCTATTCATGTAATCCATGAAAATTGCTGGAGCATTGGTTAATCCAAAGGACATTACTGCAAACTCAAAATGGCCGTATCGAGTGCGAAAGGCCGTTTTCGGTATATCTTCATCTCTCACCCTAATCTGGTGGTAACCTGACCTCAAATCAATCTTAGAAAACATGTTGCACCTTTAAGCTGGTCCATCAAGTCATCTATCCTAGGCAAAGGGTATTTGTTCTTCATTGTCACTTTATTCAATTGCCTATAGTCAACACACATCCTCATACTCCCATCCTTTTTCTTCACAAACAACACAGGGGCTCCCCAAGGTGACGCACTAGGCCTAACAAACTTTTTCTCCAATAAATCCTCCAATTGAGCTTTCAACTCGGTCAATTCTAATGGAGACATCCTGTATGGGGCTATGGATATGGGACCTGCACAGGAAGCAATTCTATGGAAAACTCTATCTCTCTCTTGGAGGAAACTCTGTATCTCATCTGGAAATACTTCGATAATTCCTTACTATTGGTATCTCATCGATACTTTGCTCAAAGTCTACATCACTAGCGGCTAGGAAAATATAACCTTTATTCTCACCCTTACCAGTAGTTCACGCAGTTATGTATAGACTTATGGGTTTCTTAGGTTCAATGGGAACAAAGAAAAGTGATGGTTTTCTCATAGGTTTAACAGTACACGGTTGGCCTCAAGCCAATCCATGCCAAGAATCACATCTAAACCTTGCATGGGTAAACAAATAAGATCTAAAACAAATGATCTATTCCTATAACAAAATTGCAATCTAAACAACATTTACAAGTCCTAACGGGTTTTCCAATAGGGTAGAAACAATAAGGTCAAAAGGAAGCTCAGTCACATGCAAGTTAAGGCTTTTAACACATGAGTAGGAAATAAAAGAATGGGAAGCGCCAGAATCATAGTACAATACATGTTACACTTACCTTCCACGAGATTCCGTGACTTCGTCGTTTCTTCAGCATTAAAGGTAAAAACCCTTCCTTGATATTGCGGCTTGGGATTGGGGGTTGGCGGGTTCCTCTCGTGCATTCTCGAGAGTAGTGGCCCGGCTTTCACACGATAGCATACATTTGTTCGGCTTGAGGGCATGCTCCCATGATTCTTGCCGCACTTGGGACATCCATGGATGGTGAGGGTCGTGGAGGTCCTCCTGGACCCCTTTGTGGTGCTTTCCCCTTGTTGTTGTTATTGTTGTTGTTGTGATTGTTGTTGGGGTTGTTGTTGTAGCGGTTGCTGTTATAGTGGTTGTTGTTGTTCGGCCTTCCTTGTTGAAAGTTCCTTTGTGGACCTTGGGGTCTCGATTGAAAGGTCGATTATGCCTCTTGAATTGCTGACCTTGAGGTGTCAGCTTCTTGGTGATATTATCGACCTTGAGGTGCTCACCTTCTTCAATGATGCGGCATTTGTTAACTAGGTAGAGAAATCCCTAATCTCCAAATGCGCAATTGCCACATTAAGCTCGCCTTTAACCCTGACTCGTATTTAATGCATTTCCAATACTCGTCGGGTTACCTGATACATCCTTGAGAACTTAATGAGTTCCTCAAATCTAGTGTCCTGGGCTACATTCATGTTTCCTTGCACAAGTTGCATGAACTCAATGTCCTTGGCATTTTTGACTCTGGGAAATACTTCTCATAAAAATGGACCTTAAATAGCTCCCAATCAATGTCCACGTCGGTCGCCTCCAAGAGTCTTCGAGCACCTGTCCACCAAAAGGGTATCACCCTCGAGCATATGGGTGGCAAAAGAACCTTCTCTCCCTGAGCATGGGACTCAGCAAAGACCTTCTCAATAATCCATTCTTCTGCAACATTTGGATTGAGGTCCCCTTGAATCCTGGTGGGTTTAACTCCCCAAACGAGCATCTCATGGCCTTGATTCGCATTAGGATCCATTTGTAACACCCTAATAATTAACCCAATACACCTTCTGATTAATTACTAGACTTTACTCTTTGCTTCAGTTCCTTAATCATGCTTTGAAAATACTTAGTGAAATTACGAGCCATTTTTTTAAACATAATTGAAAACGTGAGCGCTTAACGTGAATGATTTAGCAAAATTTAAAAGACACATAGGAATTTACAAACATCACATCATAATATATTGGCTCCATCATCCAGCATCCATAATTACATATCATATAGATATTTTGCCTACCAACAGAATAAGACTAAGTGTAGGCAATCTAATAAAACATAAATAATATATGGATGGAAGGACATCCATTAATGGCACCTAGTAATAACACTCCAGGGATAGGGATAGATATCTGAAATATACGAGTGAAACTAGTAGGATTCAAGTTCAGCTACCAGCCTCAATGTGATTCACGAACGCTTCCACTTGAAGACGAGATGGAAAGAAAAATAGAGGGAGTGAGAAACTTATAAAGAATCTCAGTAGGGTACTCACCTCATGATGCATTGTGTCATCATCATCGTCCCAGGAACCTCGGGTTATTATGAAATAGTGAGCATGCTAAGATTGATTTATTAAGTTCGAAAATATACAGGTTCATCATGCGTCTTATAATGCATCATAAACTTAGCATGTCATGTTTATAATGAACTTTTCCTTTCATATATAATAACATAGTTATGCATAAAATCACATCATATTCCTCATCATCATTTCATAATACTATGAGCAAATATCATATTTCTCATCATCATCTCATAAATACTATGCATAGCAGAACATCATATTCACATAATGCATTTACTTAGTTTCTTAGGTGACTTAAAGTTACTTTCATCATCATTTTCCTGGGCCACCCTATACTCCACCCTTTGGGAGTAATCTAGGTTATGAGCTCATACCTTGCTAGTCGTCACCGCAATACTTATCCTTTTGATAAGTAAAATTCCGTCTCTACCCTTTTGAGAGAACGACTAGGGCAAGAATCACCTTTTCACCACCTATAGTTTGTTCCAAAGGATCATTTTCTCATATATTTTGAGTCACCTTTAAGTCTTTGCATGTTATATCATAATACAATTCTTCATTCATAATCATCATAACACATTTATAGTCTTATAATAATATATACCAACAATCATGCATCCAGGAAAGAATGGGTCACAATGGACACGCTTAAATACCAAATCTTTCCTTAGCCAGAATCTTTCCAAATTGCACTCTTAGTAATACACTTTCTTTAACAGAATATGTCTTTATTTCATGCATAAGTTTTCATTGTTTGCAAGTAACATACAAACCAGGGAATCAATCAATGACACCAAATTCTTAATAAGCATCAAATCACATTTTAAGTACACATAAATTACTAGCTTCCCATAAAATTCTTACAAAGTTTTAAAACTCTTTTAAAACTAATTGTTAAACTTGAAAGAAGTCATAGGACTTTAGGCCTAAATTAACCATGGGACCGATTTATAACTTGAAAGAATGTTCATAATTAAATCTTTCACTTAAGATAAAAGGAGCAAGTCTTGAGCTTTAGAGATTTAGGTGACATCTTTGAATTATTACCATGCTATGCAACCTTATTTTAATCTTATCTTTATAAGGTGATAGCTTGGAATTATAAACATGATATGCAATTCCATTTCTTTATCTTTAAGATTTAAGGTGATAACTTGAAAATTAAACATGATGCAAGAATAATATAAACATGATGCAATTAATGATATCTTAAGTAGTTAAGGGAGATGAGAATTACATTTTTTTAAGCTCCAATCTCAAGACTTCTTAAAGAATAAATTCTTTAACTCCAATTATCATTTCTTCGCTTATGATTCATAAGCAAGTCTTTGAGCTCTAGGATTTTTAGGTGATGACATAAAATAAACATGCCATGCATTGACTCTTTTAGCCATTATAAAATAAAGTGAGAGCATAAAATAAACATGAGATGCAACTTCTTTATTATCTTTAGAGATTAAGTGACAACTTGAAATTTAAACATGAAATGCAAGCTTGAAATTTAAACATGAGATATGCAAGTTCATTTATTTATTCTTGAGAATTTAGTGATGACATAAAATAAATATGGTTTGCAAGGCATAAACTTAAACATGGATGCAAGTTCACTTGACTAGAGCTCCTCAAGACTTTAAGAGAATTATGTTTTCAACCCAATATATGTATCTTAGCAAGACAAAGTAAAAATACATATTTCATATTCAAACCTCAAGATAAAAAATTATTCTTTAAAGTTTTGCATTAAATGGAATGTTCAAGCTTTAGAGGCCTAACTTGTGATGGATTTACAACCCATATTCAAGGTCCTCATCATCAAGCCATCATTTCATTCCTTCCTAGGCCATTTGGCCGAAACCATGAAAGGAAAATAAGGAAAGAAAAACTGAAATTTTAGAAGCTTTGGAAACTAGTGAAACCTTCAAGTTTTAGACTTGTGAAAGCTTTGCAACCAACACTCAAGAATCTCATCATCAAACCATGGTCTCATCATAAGCTAGGCCATATGGCCAAAATACTTTAAAAAGAAAGGAAGAAGAAACTGAAAATGAAAACTAAAAGAAAGCTCATGATCATTTTGATAGAAACATAACTTGTCATAGCATAAAATGAACTTAGAAACACCTCCCTACCTAATTTGATTTGAAGAAAGGAAGAGAACTTGGTTTCCTTGAGTGAAATGAAGCAAAATATCCTTGAAAAGCTGAAGGGAGAATTCAACCAAGAGAAGAAAGAAAGAAAGCTTTTGGTGCTCCTAAGACTAGAATTTGTGTAAGTTATGAACTAAGCATCTAAACTATCTTCAAGCATGCCTATTTATAGAGATTTTGCAGCTCATAAATGGACAAAGGAAGGAAAGAAATCTGACCAAAAATTAGAGGAAAAAAAATAAGGAAGAAAAATCATTTTGTTTGGTGGCTTAAAACATGGAATCATGTTTCCATGTTTTCATGATTCTTTGGATTTTTGTGTAATAATTTTCTGACTTATTACTCAATAATTTCGTGCATTACAGCCTTGTGGAAGAGGATTTTGTGTGTTCCATGTATTTTTTAGGTGTAGGCAAGGTATTCATGCAATTTAGAGAATTTACGGTTAAGGGTTTAAGTGAATTACTAAGCAATTTGGGTGTTTTAAGCAATTTTAGGTTCTAATCAATCTAAATAAATAATTTTGACTCTAGATTAGTAATTAGAATTTAATAAGCTTTAATTTGAGCCTAATATTGCTTAGGTTTTGATAGACGAATCAAAAATCTCAAAATTTGTAAAACTACAAAGACGGGGCAAAACGGTCATTTTACTTAAAAATTGCCCGAGACCACCCGAGCTTAACCAATGGTTAATCATGGCTTAAAAACACCTTTTAACACATTTTAGTGAGGTTCGGCTAAGTCGGCATGCAATGAGTTAAAACGGGTAAGGGCGTTTTGGTCATTTCGCGTCGGAGCTCAAAATTAGGATTCTTCTCCTCTATTAACACACATAACACAAACAATCCCTTATTAACATCAAAACATCCCCTTGAGGATGGGTGGGGCCCACGATCCTCATTTTCTAGTAAAATAACCTCAGTGGCATTTTGGTCATTTTACACGTACAGAAAATTGGGGTTTGCAATACTTGCACGAATTGCTCCTAACTTCTTTTCTAACGTTATATTCCTTTATTAAGGATTGTTTGGTCTCAAATTTTATATAATATTTACCTACGATAATTCGGTAATTCCTAATGATAGTAAAAATTACAGTAAAAATTGGCGTACACCATTCGCTCCATCATCATCCTCATTTTCCTTGCCACATCACGAAGTGCTTCAACGGTTTCGTTTTGGTTATTTTGTGCCGCGTTCCTAGTCTTGTCGACGTGCCATTGGTTCCTATACACAATAAACAGGCAACACTGAGGTGATCAGGCTCAACATTCCATGCAAGTGAGCAAGTTACCACGGCACGTGCAACATACAGCAGTCATGCATCTCTAATCCTCAAGCTCATCCTAATGATAAACATATACACATGACATTTCTAACGTAGTATGCTTTAGAAGCATAGTGTCCAATCCTAAGGCTAATAGAAGGAAAACTGATACCAAAATGTAACACCCTAATAATTAACGAATACACCAAGGTTGTATCTGATTAATTACTAGACTTTACTCTTTGCTTCAGTTCTTTCATCATACTTTGAAAATACTTAGTGAAATTACGAGCCATTTTTTTTTAAAAACATAATTGAAAACGTGAGCCGCACATAACGTGAACAATAATCGAAATAAAGCGAATAACGTAGATATAGCATGAAAAAAAAACACATCATATTGGCTCCATCATATAACATCCATAATTACATAACACATAGATAGTTTGCCTACCAACAAAATAAGACTAGGTGTAGGCAATCTAACAAAACATAAATAATATATGGATGGAAGGACATCCATTAATGGCACCTAGTAATAACACTCCAAGGATAGGGATAGATATTTGAAATATACGAGTGAAACTAAGGATCAAGTTCAGTTACCGGTGAAAGCCTCAATGTGATTCACGAACGCTTCCTTCTATTTCTGAAGACGAGATGGAAAGAAAAATAGAGGGAGTGAGAAACTTATAAAAAGAATCTCGTAGGGTACTCATCTCATGATGCATTGTGTCATCATCATCGTCCCAGGAACCTCGGGGTTATTATGAAATAATGAGCATGCTAAGATTGATTTATTAAGTTTGAAAATATACTTTACCGAGGTTCGTCGATTTTAATCATGCGTCTTATAATGCATCATAAACTTAGCATGTCATGTATATAATGAACTTTTCCTTTCATATATAATAACATAGTTATACATAAAATCACATCATATTCCTCATCATTATTTCATAATACTATGCATAGCAGAACATCATATTTCTCATCATCATCTCATAAATACTATGCATAGTAGAACATCATATTCACATAATACATTTACTTAGTTTCTTAGGTGACTTAAAGTTACTTTCATCATCATTTTCCTGGGCCACCCTATACTCCACCCTTTTGGGAGTAATCTAGGTTATGAGCTCATACCTTACTAGTCGTCACTAGCATATACTTATCCTTTTTATAAGTTAAAGTCCCGACTCTACCCTTTGAGAGAACGGCTAGGGGCAAGAATCACCTTTTCACCACCTATAGTCTGATGGGTCTAAAGGATCATTTTCTAGGATCACCTTTTCACCACCTATAGTCTGATGGGTCCAAAGGATCATTTCCTCATAAGTTTAAGTCACCATTAAGTCTTAGCATGTTATATCATAATCATCAAGATGCATGAACATTCTCATTGTTTGCAATAGCAACTATAACATGTAAGCCATGAAATCATTCAATAATATCAAATTCTCAATAGGCATTACATCATCATATAACTGACATTCCAAAGCATCAAAAGATGTCATCTAAAATTCTCAGGTAAAGCTCCTTAAATAACCGAACTCTAAAATTGGGTAACCTTAATTATCAAACTAATTACTTATGCATCTAAGGGATTTATTACCATCAATTATAAGCCTTAAGAACATTATTAGACTATATGGGGTAGCATAGACGTAAGTTGTTCTTAAGGTTTTATGGTATGCTAGAAGTTACGTTTTTAACCCTTTATCGTTACGCTTTCCCTATGATGCTAAAATTAATTACTAAACCAATTATGAATCATTGTCCCTTATCTAAACATAATAAAATCTGGTTCTTAAGGCCACTAAAGGTTCTGGATAGAATGCATAAATTTCATTCTCTAGAGTCCTAGAAATCTTGCTTTTATGGTTTTCTAGGAAGCTAGTTTTATTTCTAACATGCATAGAATCATTCCTTTAGCAATAAACCATAATTATCATAACTTCAAACATATTAAACCATCATCATACAGTAGTACTAAACTCAGATTAGTGGCCGAATCATGAACCTCATATAAATTGAAGTCACATTTCAAGTACACATGTGATCCTGGTTTCCGTAAAATATTTGTAAAACCTCGAAACTCCTTTAGAAACTAATTCTTTTTGTTAAAATTGAAAGAAGTCATAGGACTTTAGGCCTTCCTCAATCATGAGGCCGTTTTATACATTGAAAGAATGTTCATGATTAAAATTTTCACTTAAGATAAAAGGAGCAAGTCTTGATCTTAAGAGATTTATGTGATATCTTAGAATCATAAATATGCTATGCAACCTCATTTTAATCTTGTCATTATAAGGTGATAACTTGGAATTATAAACATGATATGCAAATCCATTTCTTTATCTTTAAGATTTAAGGTGATGACTTGAAAATTAAACATGATGCAAGAGCTTGAAATATAAACATGATGCAAGAAACTAGAGCGGCGGTAGTTCGCAGGACAAGTGGAGGAGAGAATCTAAGAAGGAAGGCGGTAGTCGCATTGGACAAGTGAAGGGAGAAGAGAATTCTTATTACATCTTATTAAGCTCCAAACTCAAGACTTCTTAAAGAATGAATTCTTTAACTCCAATAATCTTAAGGAAATTGAAAGTGATACTACCATTTTCCAACTTTGCTTGTGATACTTGGGCAAGTCTTTGAGCTCTAGGATCTTTAGGTGATGACATAAAATAAACATGTCATGCATTGATTCTTTTAATCATTATAAAATAAAGTGAGAGCATAAAATAAATATGAGATGCATCCTCTTTATTATCTTTGAAGATTAAGTGACAACTTGAAATATAAACATGAAATGCAAGCTTGGAAATTTAAACATGAGATATGCAAGTTCATTTATTTATTCTTGAGAATTTAGTGATGACATTAAAAGTAAACATGGTTATGCAAGGCATAAACTTAGACATGGATGCAAGTTCCTTTTATTTTTTTACTAGAGCTCTTCCAAGACTTTAGAGAAATATAAATTCAACCCAATATATATATCTTAGCAAGACAAAGTGAAAAATACATCTTTCAAGTTCTAAACTCAAGATCTTTATTTTTACATCATAAAAACATCATTCTTTATAGTTTTGCATCAAGTGGAATTTTCAAGCTTTAAAGGCCTAACTTGTGATGGATTTACAACCAACACTCAAGGTCCTCATCATCAAGCTATCATCATATTCCTTCTTAGGCCATTTGGCCGAAATCATTAAAGAAAAATAAGGAAAGAAAAACCAAAATTGTAAAGCTTTAAAAACTAGTGAAACCTTCAAGTTTTAGAGGTCTAACTTGTGAAGGCTTTGCAACCAACACTCAAGAACCTCATCATCAAACCATGGTCTCATCATAATCTAGGCCATAAGGCCGAAATGTTTTTAAAAGAAAGGGGAAAACAAACCGAAATTGAAAGCTAGAAGGAAGTCCATGAAATCATCATTTTTGAGCTAGAAACATAACTTGTCATAGCATAAAATGAACTTAGAAACAACTCCTTACCTAATCTGATTTGAAGGAAAGGAAGAGAACTTGGTTTCTTTGAGTGAAATGGAAGAAAATCTCTTGAAAACTGAGAGAATTCGGCCAAGGAGGAGGAAGAAAGAAAGCTTTTGGTGCTCCTAAGAACTAGAATTGTGTAAGTTATGATCAAAGGCTTCTAACACTCTTCAAGCATGCCTATTTATAGAGATTTTGAAGCTCATAAATGGACAAATGAAGGAGGAAGGCTGATGGATTTTCATAGGGAACAAAGGGAGGAAAACATGGATTCAAGACAAGTTGTATGAATTTAGGGAATCATGTCTCATGGTGACATTTTGGCATTTTGTTTTAGTGTATCTTTGGGCAATTATTCTGATGCATAATGGCATCAATAATTTCGTCCATTACAGCCCAAGGAGGAGAAATTTGTGTGTTCCATGCATTATTTAGGTGTAGGTAAGGTATCTTTGCAAATTAGAGAATTTGCAATTAAGGGCTTAGGTGAATTAGTAAGCAATTTGGGTGTTTTAAACAATTTTAGGTTCTAATCACCCTAAATAAATAATTTTGACTCTAGATTAATAATTAGAATATAATAACCTTTAATTTGAGCCTAATATTGCTTAGGTTTCGCTCTACGAATCAAAAATCTCAAAATTCGCAAAGCACAAAGACAGGGACAAAATGGTAATTTTACTTAAAAATTTCGAGACCACCCGAGCTTAACTAATGGTTAATCATAGCTTAAAAACATGTTTTAAAACATTTTAGTGAGGTTCGGGCTAAGACGGCACATAATCGGAGTTAAAACGGGCGGGGCATTTTGGTCATTTCGCGTGTCGGAGCTCAAAATTAGGATTCTTCTCCTCTATTAACACACATAACACAAACAATCCCTTATTAGCATCAAAACATCCCCTTGAGGATGGGTGGGGCCCACGATCCTCATTTTCTAGTAAAATAACCTAGGGGCATTTTGGTCATTTTACACGTCCAGAAAATCGGGGTTTGCAACTCTCGCATGAATTGCTCCTAACCTTTCTTCTAATGTTATATTCCTTTATTGAGGATTGTTCGGTCTCGAATTATATGAAAAATTACCTAGGTAATTCGGTAATTTCAAACGACAGTAAAAATTCCAGTAAAAATTGAGGCGTTCCAGGCTATTCTTCTAGACTTCCTTTAAAGACACAAATGAATGATCAACACATGTCCTTAGGAGATCTGATCAATACAATGGTCACAAGAAAGATCTCTATAAATAGAGATGTTGTGATTTCAAAGTTACAATAACTTAACACCGATAAAAGACTGAAATACGGTAAAGTTTTTCCTTCATCTTCTTGTAAAGATTTTTCCTGCTTGTAATCATATCCTTTTTCAAAAAACCTTTTTCCTACATTCTTTATTGTTCATTCATTCTTCCAAGGAAGAATTTCTAAAATAAGTCATTCAAGTTTTAAAAGTCCTTCACTGTAAATTTTAAGAAAGCTTGAGGAGGTTAGTTTGAGTTGCAAACCCAAACACAAACCTTTGTATCATCAATCCAACATTGATCGGAGTGAGATAGCTTGGAGAGGCTAGTCAAGGACTACTTGCAACGAGTCAATAATAGTTAGTTTACGGATCACGGTTAGCTTGGAGAGGCTAGTTAAAGACTACTCGGTTAGCTTGAAGAGGCCAATGAATAACTACTTGTTTTGTGATAGATGGGGTTGTCTACTAGTGACTGGTGAGACCTTGGTAAGGCCATTGCAAAGACTATCCTTGTTTCTTTATGGAGTGAGAAAGGTTTAGTGAAACTCAACGGTTGTTAGAACTGGATGTAACAGGATTGGTCGAACTAGTATAAAACTCCTATGATCTCTTTCTTCTTTCATCTTTCATTTTATTTCTATATATATTTTATTAATTGTGTCAGTTCTAGAAAACTTACCTTATTTCATTGATTACATATTCTGTTTAGAAAGTTTACTTTCTAAAGTTACTAACGTTGTTTCTCACTTCAAGTTCATAACTTGATAGTTCTTGATAAAATTTTTTAGAAGTCAAATAGGCAAAGAAAATGTAAAACACGATTCAACCCCCTCTTCTCGTGTGCTTTTCTACCTAGTTTCACCTGTAATTAAGAATTACTTAACAAGAAGAATGTAACAAAACAATGGCTATTAAAGATCTATTGCGATAAATGTATCACAATTTCAGGAAGATTTCAATACACAACTATGTTACATATTGAATGAAAATGAAGAGATAGATGCGAAATAAGTATGAATGAAGATAAATAGGAAAACATAAAGAAAATGCCTCACAGTACGCAACATATCAAAAAGCAATGAAAGCTAGTATGATTAGTATTTGAATCTCCAAAAATAATGACTATTGTATAGATCTATGACAACTATGGAGATTACAATTTTTGGGGAGGTTTCCAAAACAAAACCCAAAGGTTAATTTTGAATGAATTGATATATAGGAAAATTAAAAGAAAATAAACAAATGTAATTGAAAGCGTTATAGACTAATAGGAATAACACTCTAGTTTATGAACCATTCTAGAACTTATTAAAAGCTTCCTAAAATTTTTCAAAGAAAGATAAACAATTAACATAATTAAGAGAAAAGTCTCGCACAAGAAGGATCAAATACTAAACATAGGATGACCCAAATTTTAAGTCACAAGGATAATGATAAAATTTTAGAGAAATGTTATGTGCACATCAATATAGTATACACCTACGGTTAGTGGAGAAAGATGATAAAATAGAAGTATGAGATACATGTGATCAATTAACAAAACATTTTTGAAAGGAAAAAACTCATACCTCTCTCTCTCTCTCTTTGCTTTTGCTCTTTTTCTCTCAGCTCTCGCACAACTCTCTTCCCTTGTACACAAAAGAACACCAATGCCGTCACCACCACCGCCACATCTACTATCATCGACTTCAAGCTATTTGATTATCTCATAGCAAGAACAACAACTCTTGAGGAGGAGTGTAGCTCCCTTACTAATAGAAGAACAATAATAACAAACGTACATTTCTTTCATTTTTCTACAATAATTTTTTTTGTAAGGTATGTGGATTCTTTATTTGCACTTCTCTTTTGTTGGGTCTGTGATATTTCTTTTAATGGGTTTCTTATTTGCACTTTTATTTTGGTGGGTGTATACTTTGAGCTAAATCTGATTATTAAACTGAGAATGAATAATTTAATAAACTTATAAAATGACTTTAAAACTCGCAAAAGAATGCTAAAAGTCAGTTTACAAGTTTTTGGTCATTGATTTACAAGGTCTTTTGCCTTTGGTTTACAAATTTTTTGTACTATGTTTACAAGGTTTAAGCATGGGTTTAAAAGTTTTGTAAATCAAGTGCAAAAACTAATAAAACTAAGCATTACTTAAAACTTATAAACCAAGTGTAAAAACCATGTAAACAGATGGCAAAAAACTTGTAAACCCATGCTTAATGCAAACAAGTGCAATAAGCTTTGTAAACCATTTTTTTTGCATAAAGTGATGATACAAAGTTTTGAACTGATTATAAATACTTGGAATCTAATTCTAAATATTGTGAAAGTGGTTTACAAGACATTTGGGAAAGTTTTTTGCCATTGGATTATTTACAAGTTTTTAGCCCTTGGTTTACAAGCTTTTTGCACTATGTTTACAAGTTTTAGCACAGATTTACAAGTCTTATAAATGAAGTGCAAAAAACTTGTAAACCAAGTGGAAAAAAATTGTAAAATTAAGCATTGTTTAAAACTTGTAAACCAAGTGTAAAAAACTTGTAATGAGGCAAAAAACTTGTAAACATATGCTTAAGACTTACAAACCAATAAGCTTGTAAACTAAGTTTTTTTGCACAAAGTGATGCTACAAAGTTCTAAATTGGTTGTAAATACTTGGAAACCAATTCTAAATATTGTGAAATTTGGGGTAAAAAAGTTTATGCCTGGTACAAAATACTTGTGATTTGGCGATAAAACTTGTAAACTAGTGTTAAAACTCGTAAAAGAATGCTAAATTCTTAGAAACATTTTCTAAATAATTGGAAAGTGGTGCTACAAAGTTCTGAACTAGTTATAAATACTTATAATCTGATTCTAAATCCTGAGAAATTGATGGTTAAAATTTTGATATTTGATGTAAAATTCTTGTAAAGTAGGTGTAAATTCTTGGAAATTAGTTCTAAAAGCTCATAAATCAAGTGGCAAATATTGTATATGTAGGTTTTGTATCATACTCTATATGTAAAGTATAGAGGATTCAATGACTATTGATATAGATTTTGATGTTGAGGATCAGATCGATTATCGTAGTGGAGATTGTGACTGTACCTGCTATTGGGATGATATTTAATTAAGAAGAAAAAGAACTAAAATCATTCTACAAAAATTACTCAAGTGATAAAGGTCTTGAGTTCAAAATCAAAATTTCAAGGTAAAGGGTTAAAACCATCTCAATTACATGATACTTGCATGCTTACGGAGAGAAGTCATGCATCTAAAACTAAACTAATTTGTTCTTACATTTCAAGTTTATTGCAACCAATGAAAAATTTAGTCTTTCCATCACCATTATTTATAAATTCATTCTACACTCTTATGTATTGATTCACTATTATCACCAACTAATGTATTTTTTGAAATAATTTTCACCTTGATCCTATCACATTCACTTTTCTTCTTGCCTTCTTGGGGTTTTGTCTCCTTTTGTATTTGTTTTACATTCTTTGCTTTTGATCGCATCATTTGGTTATGTATCTTGTATGAAAAAAGGACATAAATGAGTTCATGTATCATCTATATAAATTAATATCAATAATTTAATGTGTGATCAATTTGAAGTAACCAAAATCAAAGTAACCTACAGCCAAACCCATGTTAAACGAAAATTTGTAACACCCTAACTTTCACCTAATACACTCGAGTCGCATTCGGCTAGTTATTAGCGGTTACGTCTTCGTTTCAGAACTTGACTTCACTTTCTTTAAAATACGAGTACTAAAAATACGACTAAATTTTTCTTTTTGAACTTTAAGACTTAAAATGCAAGCCGCGCACGCGCATAGGAGAACCTAAACAAGAAACATAACAACCAAGTATACATTACCATAATAATCATAAATAAACCTTAGAATAACCACAACATAACTTGTAGTATTATATTATAATCATAACAAAACAACGATGCCCTTATAAATATAAGGACACCTCAAGATACTAGATACATCAAGCAAGGTTAACTAACGCAAAACATAATTATAAACGGCTAGACTAGTTTTCAAGCTTCCATTGCACCCTAATAATGCACAACTTGCGCTTCAAGGAAAATCACGAACATCCGCATTAATCCGTCTAGAGATGACATGGGAGGGAAAAACAAAAGGGGTGAGAATGCTTTATACAAGATTCTCGTAGGGCTCCTCAACTTTAACACAAGTGTCATCGTCGTCGCCCCTGTAACCAGATTTTTACTATCGTTAGAAATTACCGAATTACTCTAGGTAATTCTTACATAAAATTTGAGACCGAACAATCCTCAATAAAGGAATATAACATTAGAAGAAAGGTTAGGAGCAATTCGTGCGAGAGTTGCAAACCCTGATTTTCTGTACGTGTAAAATGACCAAAATGCCCCTGAGGTTATTTTACTCAGAAAATAAGGATCGTGGGCCCCACCCATCCTCAAGGGGATGTTTTGATGATAATAAGGGATTGTTTGTGTTATGTGTGTTAATAGAGGAGAAGAATCCTAATTTTGAGCTCCAACGTGTAAAATGACCAAAATGCCCTCGGCTGTTTTAACTCGATTTGCATGCCAACTGAGCCGAACCTCACTAAAATTTTTTAAAACATGTTTTTAAGCTATGATTAACCATTAGTTAAGCTCGGGTGGTCTCGGGCAATTTTTAAGTAAAATTACCATTTTGTCCCTGTCTTTGCAGTTTTGCGAATTTTGAGATTTTTGATTTGTATAGCAAAACATAAGCAATATTAGGCTCAAATTAAAGGTTATTAGATTCTAATTATTAATCTAGAGTCAAAATTATTTATTTAGATTGATTAGAACTTAAAATTGCTTAAAAACACTCAAATTGCTTACTAATTCACCTAAGCCCTTAATTGTAAATTCTCTAATTTGCAAAGATACCTACCTACACCTACATAATACATGGAACACACAAATTTTATCCTCATTGGGCTGTAATGCATGAAATTTTGGTCCATAATGCATCAGAAAATTTGTCAAAGAATGCACAAAAACCAAGGTATGAAAATAAGGAACCATGAAAACATGATTCCATGTTTTAAGCCACCAAACAAGATGATTTTTCTTCCTTGTTTCCTCCTCAAATTTGGTCAGACTTTCCTCCTCCCTTTGTCCATTTATGAGCCTCAAAATCTCTATAAATAGGCATGCTTGAAGGAGTGTTAGAGGCCTTAGTTCATAACTTACACAATTCTAGTTTTTAGAAGCACCAAAAGCTTTCTTTCTTCCTCCTCTTGGCTGAAACTTCTTCTCCCATTTCTCAAAGAGATTTTCTTTCATTTCACTCAAGGAAACCAAGTTCTCTTCCTTTCCTTCAAATAAAATTAGGTAGGGAGTTGTTTTTAAGCTTAATTTCAAGTATTGATAAGTGTTGTTCTTGGTTAAAATGATGATTTTATGTACTTTCTTCTTGCTTCATATTTTGGTTTTCCTTCTCCTTTTCTTCTTGTATATTTCGGCCTTATGGCCTAGATTATGATGAGACCATGGTTTAATGATGAGGTTCTTGAGTGTTGGTTGCAAAGCCTTCACAAGTTAGGCCTCTAAAACTTGAAGGTTTCATTAGTTTTCAAAGTTTTGAAGCAACTATGTTTTTATGATAAAGGTCTTGAGTTTAGAACTTGAAAAATATATTGACACTTATGTTTCATTTCTTGTTAAGCTTTGTTTTTAGTTTAAAATGATGTTTAACAATTTTTCATTTCTAGATGACTCTTGAACTTCTCCTTTTCTTGCCATTTGATTTTGGCCCCAAGGCCTAAGAAAGTTTTCTAGGATAGCTTAATAATGAAATCTTTAAAGCTCACTTTGTCTTGCTAAGATATATATTGGGTTGAAATTATAATTCTTTTAAAGTCTTGAAGGAGCTCTAGTAAAGAAATAAAAATGAACTTGCATCCATGTTTAAGTTTATGCCTTGCACATCATGTTTACTTTTAATGTCATCACTAAATTCTCAAGAATAAATAAATGAACTTGCATACCTCATGTTTAAATTTTCAAGCTTGCATTTCATGTTTATGTTTCAAGTTGTCACTTAATCTCTAAAGATAATAAAGAGGATGCATCTCATATTTATTTTATGCTCTCACTTTATTTTATAATGGCTAAAAGAATCAATGCATGGAATGTTTATTTTATGTCATCATTTAAAGATCCTAGAGCTCAAAGACTTGCCCAAGTATCACAAACAAAGTTGGAACCATGGTAATAAGAACTCTAAAGCTCACTTTCAATTTCCTTAAGATTATTGGAGTCAAAGAATTCATTCTTTAAGAAGTCTTGAGTTTGGAGCTTAATAAGATGTAATAAGAATCTCTTCTTCTTCAGGTCCATGCGGACTACCACCGCTCCGATTTCTTAAGATTCTCTTCTCCCTCCATTGGTCAGTGCGGACTACCGCGCTCAGTTTCTTGCATATCATGTTTATAATTCCAAGTTATCACCTTATAAAGACAAGATTAAAATGAGGTTGCATAGCATGTTTATGATTCTAGTTATCACCTAAATCTCTAAAGCTCAAGACTTGCTCCTTTTATCTTAAGTGAAAATTGTAATCGTAAAGATTCTTTCAATGTATAAATCGGCCTTATGATTAAGGTAGGCCTAAAGTGATTTTAAATAAGTTACTGATTTAGTTCTAAAATTTCTTTCAAGAATAACAAAAAGAATTAGTTTTAAAAGAGTTTTAAGGCCTTGCAAAGATTTTACGGGATACTAGTATCTTACTTGTATTTAAAAATGTGATTTTAAGCAATTATGTGAGGTTCATGATTCAGCCACTAATCTGAGTTTAGTACTACTGTATGATGATGGTTTAATATGTTTGAAGTTGTGATAATTATGGTTTATTGCTAAAGGAATGATTCTATGCATGTTAGACATAAAACTAGCTTCTTAGAAAACCGTAAAAGCAAGATTTCTAGAACTTTAGAGAATGAAATTTATGCATTCTGTCCAGAGCCTTTAGTGACCTTAAGAACCAGATTTTATAATGTTTAGATAAGGGAGAATGATTCATAATTGGTTTAGTAATTAATTTTAGCATCATAGGGAAAAGGTAACAAAAGGGTTAAAAATGCAACTTCTACACGTAAAACCTTAAGAACAACTTCCTGTCTATGCTGCCCCATATAGTCTAATAATGTTCTTAGGACTTATAATTGATGGTAATAAGTCCCTTAGATGCATAATTAATTAGTTCAATAATTAAGGTTGCCCGATTCTAGAGTTTCGGTTGTTTAAGACAGCTTTCGATAAGGATTTATGATGATGCCTTTTTGATGTTTTAAATGATAAGTCTATGTAGTGATTTGATGCTTATTAAGTATTTGACATCATTGAATGATTTTCGGGCTTGCATGTTATAGTTGCTGTTGCAAACAATGAGAATGCTTATGCATGAAATAATGAAATATTTTTTGTTATTTAAAAATTTACCCTTGTTGTTTAAAGAAAGTATATTTACTAAAAGTGTAATTTGTAAAGGTTCTGGCTAGGAAAGACTTGGTATTTAAGCGTGTCCATTTTGACCAACCTCTCTTTCCTGGGAATCTCCAGATGCATGATTACAGTTGGTATATATATTATTCCAGAATAAGACTATAAACGAGAAAATGTTATGAATGATTATGAATTGAGAATTGTATTATGATATAACATGCAAAGACTTAATAGTGACTTAAATTTATGAGGAAATGATCCTTTGGACCCATCAGACTATAGGTGGTGAAAAGGTGATTCTTGCCCCTTAAACCGTTCTCTCAAAAGGGTAGAGTTTGGATTTTAACTTATCAAAAGGGATAAGTATATGCTAGTGACGACTAGTAAGGTATGAGCTCATAACCTAGATTACTCCCAAAAGGGTGGAGTATAGGGTGGCCTAGGAAAATGATGATGAAAGTAACTTTAAGTCACCTAAGAAACTAAGTAAATGTATTATGTGAATATGATGTTCTGCTATGCATAGTATTTATGAGATGATAATGAGAAATATGATGTTCTGCTATGCATAGTATTATAAAATGATGATGAGGAATATGATGTGATTTTATGCATAACTATGTTATTATATATGAAAGGAAAAGTTCATTATAAACATGACATGCTAAGTTTATGATGCATTATAAGACGCATGATTAAACCGACGAACCTCGGTAAAGTATATTTTCAAACTTAATAAATCAATCTTAGCATGCTCACTATTTCATAATAACCCAGAGGTTCCTAAGGACGATGATGATGACACAATGCATATGAGGTGAGTACCCTGAGATTCTTTTATAAGTTTCTCACTCCCTCTTCTTTTCTTTCCATCTTGTCTTTAGAAAGTGATGGTGATGTTCGTGATTGTTGATGCTCTCACCTGGCAGATGTACTTGATCTGGTGAACCAGCTTATTATCCTTTAGGAACGTATCGCTAAACTTTGCGTGTGAGCTTGGATATCTATTCCTATCTCTGAAGTGTTATTAGTAGGTGCCGTTAATGGATATTTTTCCATCCATATACTATTTATGTTTTGTTTGATTGCCTACATCTAGCTTAACTCTATTGGTAGGCAAAATATCTATGTGTTATGTAATTATGGATGTTATATCATGGAGCCAATATGATGTGTTTTTCATAATATGCCCATTGGTTTTCCGCTTTATCATTCATGCTACACGAGGCTCACGATTTCAATCATGTTTTAAAAAAAAATGGCTCGTAATTTCATTAAGTATTTTCAAAGTATGGTTAAATAATTGAAGCAAAGAGTAAAGTCTAGTAATTAATCAGATACGACCTAGGCATATTAGGTTAATTATTAGAGTGTTACAGCCCAACCACTTCGGGTTTCATTATGAAAGAGGTATACATGCATAGGTTCAATTTTAATTTCTCAAATCCTATTATCCGAAGTGGGTTCCTTTAGCATGAGTCTTTATGGTATGAATGCAGCAGATATTATATGAATGCATGGCAATACTTGCATGATAGTACACGTAGATAACACATATCACTTAATCAAAGCATCAATGAAACATCAACGAAACATATGCATATGTGTTTTTACTTTTCATACTTGAACTCCGTGAGTTCCTTTCGTAACTTTTCCACCCTCATCATGGTCACCAAAATCCACCCAACATGCCGGCCAGCGATTTAACATGGTCACCAAAACTCCTAATCACCTATCGCCTAGAAATGAGCTCATCCTAACTAGCCGTCGCTAGATTCATACGGGGTAAAAGAGGGGGAAACATATCTCTTTCCTTGGATCACCCCGTACAACTCTTAACTCGGGAAGTCATAATGGGATCATTTCCTCTTTATCATATCTTGTATGAATGCAACATGAGCATGCAACCAAAGAACCTCATATGACATATCATATATTCTCATGTATTGTACACATAGCATACCACATCATCATAGCAACATGCCACAAATACACATATAGCCTCAAGTTCATGATGTTAACATATTCACATCATTATGAGTATACCCACTCGACCTCATGCTTACATCACACCTCCTATCTCATGGTATCTTATGCTTTGGCCCTTAGGGTCTTAAACTTGTGTTCCAATTATTCCATCCTTCATTATAGATTTTTATAACACCTAAGGGATCATTACCTATAATTTTCTCTAATGTTTATGACTTATAACATAACCAAACAGCTCTAAGTCTCTTGGGCAGAATTTTACCTCATGATTACGGGGTCCTAGAATCTTCGTTTTGACCCTTTCTAAGTTCTGTCTTCGCCTAAGGCTTTATAATTAACTCCTAAACCAATTATGAGGGATTCCTACACATATCCACTAATTATAAACCATTTTCCTTAAGTCCAATTATGCTGAAACAGAATTTATATTTTGTGCATCTAAGTGTTCTAGAATTCACATTTTAAGTTCTTTCTAATTACTTGTTCTTTCTAAACTTCCCTAAATCGTTCCTTGCTTCACTCAAACATAATTTTACACATTTTAATGCCATAAAATAGAATTTATACAGTGGCCAAACATGAGAAGGCAGAACCGAAATGTAAAGCCCATAAAATCACAAAATCTCATGAATTAAAATGCATACAAGTTGCTAATTTCTTCTTGGAATAATTTTAGGAACTCAAAACTCTCTTAGAAACCAATTTATCTCATCAAGATCATAAAAATATATGCTGGGTTAGTAGCTAAATTATTTAGCTCAAGGAATGGATTAAAACATAAAACTTTGTTCATGAAGTTCTTTGAGTACATCTAAGCTTAGAAAAATTCCAAGACTTAGACTATGGGCACTTATGATTAGAGGAACTCATCCAAGTCCATCATCATCACCACAAGGCCAAAATGGCATACCTTGAAATGCCTCCATTTTCTAAAACTTTATGCAAGATACTTGGGCAAGTCTTTGAGCTCTAGGATTATTTAGGTGATGGCATAAACTTAAACATGATATGCACTTATTTTACTCTTCATTAGAAAATAAAGTGAGAGCATAAAATAAATATGAGATGCAACCTCATTATTATCTTTAAGTTTAAGTGATAACTTGAAATATAAATATGAGATGCAAGCTTGGAATTTAAACATGATTATGCAAGTCCATTTAATTATTCTTGAGAGTTTAGTGATGGCATCAAAATAAACATGCTATGCAAGACATAAACATAAACATGAGTGCACTTCCATTTTATCTCACTAGAGCTCTTACAAGACTTTAAAGGAACTTCACAACCTTAACCCAATATGCATCTTAACAACATAAAGTGAGCTTTAGAGTTCTTTGCACCAAGACTTCAAAGAAGCCTTTGGTTTTGAACTTCATCATCAAGCTCAAGAAGATAGACACAAAGCTCAACACTTTGTCTAAACAAAATACAAAGAACTAAGTCATATTCTTTATTTTATTGCTCATGGGCTTCAATCTAGAGTAAAACTCTTAGAAACCAACTTTAAGGTTGGCAAGGGTAAGTTTAGAGTTCTTTGAAAACATATGATTAATTTTCTTTAACAAAACTTTTGTGATCTACTCAACATTTTTAGCAAACTTTGTTCAAACCAAGAAAGAAGAAACTGAAAACATTAAGGGAAAAAGGAAAAGAAATCAAAATCTTAGAGGAAGGAAAGAATGGAAAACCGAAGCATAAGCAAGGAAAAGAAAGAAAAACACAAGCATGTATGGTCCAAGACCAAGTTGTTTCAAGCTTTATAGGTTTCTCACATGACAACAACAAGTCATTATCTTGAAACCTCATCATCAAGCTAAAGTTTCCTTCATGAAAAGGCCTCATGGCCGAAAAGAAAAAGGAAAGGAAAGCTTGAAAACCAAGAGAAAACTAGAACTTTTCTTGAAGATAACAAGTAAAAACCTTAAAACAAAACCCTTACCTAATGAAGTCTTGAAAGAAATGAAAGAAAGCTTGGATCCTTGATGAAATGAGAAGACAAAATCTTCTCTTAGGTGGCAATGAGGATTCGGCCAAGGGGAAGACACAAGGAAGATGGATTTTCCTTGAGAAAGTAAGCTTGGAAATGGAAAGGTTTGGTGTTTGAGAGGTGGTTTAAGGTGAGGGAGTGGTGGTTCAAGGTTGTTTGTGGTGGTTTATGGTGGTGGAAAGATTTTCTGAGGGAGGAAAAAGAAGAGCAAGATGAAGAGAACTTTGAGAGAAAATGAAAGAAAAAGCAAGAGAACTAAACTTGGCAAAGCTTCTAAAGTGCAACCAAGTTCTTCAAGGCTTGGTATTTATAGAAAAATGAAGCAATGGAGGCTGATTCAGAGGAGGAGGCTGACGGTTTCTTCATGCCAAAGGGGAGAAAAATATCTTCAAAAACTTGTCATTCAAAGGCATGGTTGAAAGCATGGCTAGGTATGGTTCAAAGCATGGCTTGAGGTATGGCCTTTGAGTGAAACAAAATCAACATGTGACACAAATGGGGAGGATGAATTCGGCCAACATTTCAGCCTAGGGAGGAGGATCATTTGTCCATGTAATTGTGGTGTAATAATGTGTTTAGCTGTTTCTTTGATTAAGGTTTTGATTAGGAGTTTGTAAGAAAGTGTTTAGGTGAGGTTGTAACGCCTCGATTTCTTGTTAAGTACAAATGACTGAAATGCCCCTGAGGTCATTTTTACCAGAAATTAAAGGGCAGTTGCCCGGCAACCCTCGAATGGGTCAACTCAATGTTTGAAGGGGATTATGCTGTTATGGATGATATTCGAGGTAAAAAATCTCGTTTTCTAAACTTTCGGCTCAAAATGACCAAAATACCCTGAATGTCTACACGGGTAAAAGGTGCCGTTTGAGCCAGAACTTTTCAGGAAGTTTAGAATGATGTTTATGAGCAATGTTTGATGTTTAGTAAGCCGGAAGGTCCCGGGCAGTTTTAACAAAATTACCATTTTGCCCCTAGAACAGTGTACAGTAAGCCTAATGACAATTAAGTAAACCTAAGCAATATTAGGCTCTAATCGAAGATTAATTTATTTCGATAATTAATCTAGAGTCAAAATAATTTATTAAGGTTAATTAGAACCTAAGATTGCTTAGATAAACTCTAATTGTATTCTTTAAATTCAAGATTCCTAGTCATGGGTTTCTCTCCAATTCCTTAAATTAAGGAATTGAGCCATACCTCATTTGACCAAAAGAATTATTTTAAATTACTAATCTAATAAGGTTACCCTCCTAATCAAGTCTTGAACCACCTTAATTAACCATTTTCTCACCTAAACACTTGCTTACAAACTCCTAATCAAAAGCTTAATCAAAGAAACACTTAAACACATCCTTAAACCACAATTACATGAACAAAAATCCCTTCCCCCTTGGCTGATGTGTTGACCGAAAATCCCCCCTAAAAATGGTGCCACATGTTGATTTTTGATGCACTCCAAGCCCATACCTTAGGCCATACCTTGCCCATGCTTCCAACCATGCTTGCCATGCCTAAGCCCATGCTTTTGTAAGAGATATTTTCCTCCTCCCTTGACCTTGAAAAGCCATCAGCCATTCCCTCCCCAAATCAGCCAACATGTCTCATTTTTTCTATAAATACCAAGCCTTTGAAGACTTGGTTGCTCTTTGGATCATTTTCCAAGTTTAAGCATTCTTACACTTTCTCTCATTCCTCTCAAATTCCCTCAACTTGGCTGATTTCTTCCTCAAGACTCCAAGAGGATTTTCTTCTCCTTCCATCAAGAAAACAAAGCTTTCTTACATCTCTTCAAGACTTCTTAAGGTAGGGGTTAAGTTTTGATGATTTTGTTTGTGTTCTTCAAGAAAGTTCTAGTTTTTCTCTTGGTTTCAAACTCCTTTCCCTTCCCCTTCTTTTTCGGCCAAGAGGCCTTTTTACAAAAAGAATGTGAGCTTGATGATGAGGTTTCAAGATAATGACTTGTTGTTGTCATGTGAGAAACCTCTAAAGCTTGAAACAACTTGGTCTTGGACCATACATGCTTGGATTTCCTTTCTTTTCTTGGCTTAAGTTTCGGTTTCCTCTTCCTCTTTCCCTTAAGGATTTCAGTTTTTCTTCCTTGGATTTGAACAAAGTTTGTAAAATATGTCTAGTAGATCACAAAAGTTTTGTTAAGAAAGTTAATCTTATGATTTCAAAAAGCTCTAAGCTTACCCTTGCCAACCTTAAAGTTGGTCGGCCGTTCTAAGAGTTTTACTCTAGATTGAAGCCCATGAGCAATAAAATAAAGAATATGACTTAGTTCTTGTAGTTTTGTTTAGACAAAGTGATGAACTTTGGGTCCATTTCCTTAAGCTTGATGATGAGTTCAAACCTTAAGATTTCTCTTGAAGTCTAGGTGCTAAGAACTCTAAAGCTTGCCTTATGATACATAATGGGTTGAGGTTTATGTTCCTCTAAAAGTCTTGCAAGAGCTCTAGCTAAGATAAAAACAAGATGCATTCATGTTTAAATTTATGTCTTGCATCTCATGTTTATTTTGATGCTATCACTAATTTCACAAGAGTAAATGAATGAACTTGCATTACCATATTTAAATTCCCAAGCTTGCATTTCATGTTTATATTTCAAGTCATCACTTAATCCTTAAAGATAATAATGAAGTTGCATCTCATATTTATTTTATGCTCTCACTTTACTTTCTAATGAAGAGTAAAATAAAGTGCATGGCATGTTTAAGATTTTGTCATCACCTAAATACTCTAGAGCTCAAAGACTTGCCCTAAGTATCCTAAAAAGGAAACTCCATTCAAAAAGAAATGGATGAGTTTTGGTATGATTCAATAATGGTTTGATTTTGTAAAATACATGAATAATTTCAAGAAAATGTTGGAAAACTATTTTATGAGGTCTCAAGATGTTTAAAATAGTTTGGAATGTGTCAAAATCATGTTTTCTCAAATTCGGAGGTTCTGGTAATCGATTACCACCCATGTAATCGATTACCAGAAGGGTTTCGAAGGACTTTTGGTTTTGGTAATCAATTACCAGGGCGTGTAATCGATTACCACGGCTTTTTCATGCCCAGAACCTTCTGGAAACCCTGTAATTGATTACCTTATAGTGTAATCGATTACCTATGTTCTTTATTTTTGAAATTTAACCCAAGTAATCGATTACCATTATATGTAATCGATTACCCGTTGTTTTGAAACCCAGAATGAATTGAGCTCCTGGTAATCGATTACTAGGAACATGTAATCGATTACCAGAACACCTTTTGTTTCAGAAACATCCTAAGAGAAAACTAGTAACTTATATGCATTTTAACCCAAGAGATTATGTGATTTTATGGGTTCATGATTTCGGTTCTATGTTTGGCTACTGTATAAATGCTGTTCTAAGGTGTTAAATGTGTAAAATTATGTTGAGTGAAGCAAGGATCGATTTAGAAAAGTTAGAAAGGAATAAGTAATTAAAAAGGGATTTGAGATGAGAATTCTAGAACACCTTAATGCAAAGAAGTGCAAATCTGTTCTAGCATAATTAATTCAAGGATAAATGATTCATAATTAGTAAGACATGTACAAGATCCCTTCATAAATGATTAAGTGCTAATTTCTAAGTTTAAGATGATGATAAGAGATCTAAAGTGGTTTATAACTTAGAGAACATGCCTAGGAATCCCTCATAATTGGTCTAGGAATTAATTATGGAGCTTAGGCGAAGATGGATCTTAAAAAGGGTCACAAATGGAGATTTTAGAGCCCTAAGCATGCGATATTTCTGCCCTTTTATGATAAGTGCTGATTGAAATTTTGATGGGTTCAAATCTTAGAGAAAAGTTTAAGTGCCAACCCCTTGAGGATAATAATGATGCAAATACAAGTTTAAAGCCCGTAAGGGTCAAAGCATAAGATACTATGAGATAGGTGGACGAGAGAGTATGATTATGATGATGAACCTCGTGCACACTTATGATGATGTGATTATGTTAGTTCCTTGAGCATGAAACTTTATGTGCCAAATTTGATATGGTGATATGATGAAATGTTGTGTTTGAGATGCATAATGTTTCGAAAATATGAATGAAATTGAGAAATATGCTCATGTGAACTAGAAAGTTATTGCAATGAGAAAGTTCCATGAAAATGATGCATGTGATTGAGATTATGTGGCATGACTCAAATTTGAGGAAATTTGAGAGTAGTGTTATGCCACCGAATTTCCGTCAAATTTGAGGGACAAAAAGAAAGTTTTTGAGAAATATGAAGTTTAAAGTTATATGCCGAGACGCATTTCTCCTAGGTGAGGAGAAAGTAAACTGGGGGTATGGACGAGCCATACCGAAGCGGACAAAGTCGCTGGTCTTAACCAGTCGATGCGTTTCGAAGAATGAAAGTATATGATGTTTAAGGTGACACACCGAGACGTATTCTCCAGCTCAGAGGAGAAGGTAAAACCGTGAGGGCATAGACATTAGCCTGCCAAAGGACAAAGTCGTTGGTCTTAACCAGTCGATGCGTTTCGAAGAAGGAAAAAGTCCCATGATGGGTGATCCTTAGGCCCCTACCCGTACTCTGGGAGTCGGGATTATGATGAATATGATTATGTTTATGATTCGCTTATCAAGAGGATAAGTAAGAACTAGTGACGACTAGTTAAGGTATGAGCTCATAGCCTAGTTTAAGGGGTGCGGTTACTATTATGATTGGTGTCACAAGTATGAGAAAAGGAAAGATGTTCAAGAGAAAAGTTACATGCCACTTATATGTTGTTTGATGTTTGTTTGATTTACCTAAAGTCCTGCCATGCATCCATGAAATATTATGTTGCATACATGCATTAAGAATCATTATAAAAGACATGGACCTTGGATAAATACCTTTGTGAAAACCTCATAATGAACTTATGCATGCTTAACCTTTTCATAATAAACCCAAGGTTCCTGGGACGTAAACGATGACACTAGGATAGAGGATTTCCTCCTGAGATTCTTTAGCAAGATTCTCACCCTCTCTCTGTTCCTTCCGTTACGTCTTCAGATATCGATGGCGTCGTTCGTGATTTTTGTTGACGCACCGTGTGGGAAGTGCACTATAGAGCAGTCCTACCACTTCGAGGGTCGTTGTGCCATACGCATTTGCATACGTGGGACGTCCTTTTGCTTTCCGTCTCCAGCTATCGCTTCCAATCCGACTTCACCCTTTGGTGACGACCTGATTTTGAGAGGACGCGACCAGTGACGGCAGAACGTCGCGCCTCTCGGCATCTTCAGCGGTGCGAGGTTACCCCGAGTACGTGCCTCGCCGAGGCGTTCGGAGACCGACCCATCAAGGATCCTCCTTCTCATCCCTTCTCGGTGGGTCCCATCCCTCCGTACCCATGGATATCGGGATGGGTAGGCGGAAGCGTGAGGCAGAGGTTAGCACGACGTAGGAGATGCGCCCTCACTGTCGGGCATGCTCGCCCATCCTTGGATTCCCGCATCGGGAGGAGCGTCGTCCATAGCTCGGAGGGAGAGTCTTAGCTTGGGAGTATCTTTTGGGGTTGTTCCATGTATTTGATATCATGTTTCTTATTTTATGTTATTGTACTCAAGCTCTGCCCACTAGTATGGGTAAGACTTTATATTTCTGTTATATTTCTATTGTGATGTACTAAACTATGTTATTTAATGTGATGAGGAATGATATTTATGATGGATGTGTTCTTTAATGCGTATGTTCTGTATGTTTTATTTATTCTTCCGCTTCACGTTGTATATGTTACGTGCAAAGGCTCGCACTTTGTTTTATATAAATCATTTAAAAAAAAATTTACCGTATTTTTCGCTAAGTATTTTGTAAATGAATTTAAAGAGAAGTAATAACTAATAATTAGTCTTGATACGTCCTAGGCGTATTGGGGTTAAATATTAGGGTGTTACAGAGGTAATGGCTAATTAAGGTTGTCAAGACTTGATTAGGAGAGTGATCTTGCTAGATTAACAATTTAAAATCATTTTCTTAGTCAAATGAGGTATGGCACAATTCCTTAATTTAAGGAATTGGAGAGAGAAAATACTATTCAAGATTCCATGACTAGGAATCTTGAATTAAAGAATGCAATTAGAGTTTAACTAAGCAATCTTAGGTCCTAATTAACCTTAATAAATTATTTTGACTCTAGATTAATCATCGAAATAAATTAATCTTCGATTAGAGCCTAATATTGCTTAGGTTTGCTCAATTGCGTCATTAGGCTCACTGTACACTGTTCTAGGGGCAAAATGGTAATTTTGTACTAAAGCTGCCCGGGACCTTTGGCAACTAAACATCAAAAACCACTTATAAACATCATTTAAAATCTTTTGGTAAAGTCGGGCTCACCGACCGTAAACGATGAACGCCACAGGGCGTTTTGGTAATTTCGTCATTCGAACTAAAAATGATATTCTTCTCTCTATTACCACACATAACACATATAATCCCCTATCAACATCAAAACATCCCCTTGGAATGGACGACGATCTCACTTTCGAGTAAAATGACCTTAGGCATTTCGGTCATTTGTACACGGGAAAATGAGGCGTTACAAAATTCAATTTGTAAACCTCTGCAAAAACTTATAAACCTCAAAAGAAAACCTATAAACCGCTGTTAAAAATTTGTAAACCAAGTGTAAAAAAACTTGTAAACCCATCCTGCAAACTTGAAAATTAAGTGCAAAAAAGTGAAAAACTTGTAAACTAAGTGGAGAAAACTTAAAAATTCGTGCTTAAAACTTATAAACAAAGTGCAAAATACTTGTAAACCAGAATTGATAACTTACAACAAAAGGAAACCCAAAAGAATTATAATATAGTTGTGATACGAAACCTACAACAAAACCAACCTCAATAAAGAATCATCTACTACTTATACAACTTTTAGCACTTGGTTTACAAGTTTTAGAACCAGTTTCCAATAATTTACAATAAGTTCACAAGTATTTTATGCTAGGTAATAACTTTTTAACCACCAATTTCACAGTATATAAAATCAAATTCCAAGTATTTACAACCGGTTTAGAACTTTATAGCACCACTTTGTGAAAAAAACTTGGTTTACAAATTTATGCACTTGGTTTGTAAGTTTTAAGCATGAGTTTATAAGTTTTTTGCCATCGTTTACAAGCTTTTACACTTTGTTTACAAGTTTTAAGCAAGTTTTTTGCACTTGGTTTACAAGACTTATAAACACATGCTTAAAACTTGTAAATATAGTGTAAAAAACTTGTAAGCCAATGGCAAAAAATATGAAAACTGGTTTTTAGCAATATTTTACAAGTTTTAGATCCGTTTTACAATTTTATTAAACAATTCATTCTCAGTTCAATAATCAATTAACTCAAAGTGTCTACCCACCATTACAATCAAATAATCCAAGTGCTAGGGAGAAATAACATAGACCCATCAAAAGATAGGTGCAAACGAGGAAATCATATGCTTCATGGAGTCTCTGCTAGCTTAAACACACCTTTTGAGATGGAGGTGTCAAGGGGCTAGAGGAACCTTTGTGAAGGTGGACTTGTAGGTATAGACGACGTCATCGAGAAGAAGAAGAAGAAATCACCATTGACACCATTGATAAGGTAGTGGGTGACAACGATAGATGAGAGGTGGTGGTGGCAATGAGTCATAGGTCTCTGGTGAGTATGACCTAATGAGGAGAAGAGAGAACAATGTTTGAGGGGGATAAGAAGGAAGGAGAAGGAAATCAAATTATTCTTTTCTTTTGGAAATTTTCAATTTTACCATTGTTGCATTATATATCCACTACACTTAATTTATCCTTTGTAGTATATGCATCCTGTTCACGTATGCATATAAAATAATTGAATACGATTCCATTTGTGGTGTGCAAATAACATAATTGAAAATTTTATAGTTCGAAATCGTAACCCCAACATAAAAAAATTGCACCGTTCTTGGTATCTAAACAAACGAAAAATAATGTACATACAAAACACAAAATTAGGATTTGCAGGTTGCGTATTGATTAATTAGGAGACAATAGGTCATTTGAAAGTTAATATTGCACAAAAACCCTACTTAGTGTGAAGCTTTAATGTGGAAATGACTCTTTAGTGCTCTAGAATTGGAGAATAGTGAAAATCCCTTCCCCTTTCTCTTTATGAAGTCACCTGCTCTTCTCGGTAGGAAAGAGTATTTTTGTTCCAATGGTACTTGAGGAGTGAATACTCTATTTGGTCCCTCAAGATTTTTACATCGGGCTATTTCATCTTTCAAGAAAAGAAATTAATCTTGTGGTCCTTCAAGATTGAAAATGATGGATACATTAGTCCCTCTGTTAGTTTTTGGTTAGTGGACTTACACATGTGGCACAGTACAATGATGGCATGCCATTAGAATGTTAAAGGCAAGGTAAATGAAGCTATTTTGAAACATATTACACTCATTTTAGTGTCAAAAATTGCACAAAATGAATCACTTTATGACTTATATAGATATTTAAATGACTCATTTTGTGAATCTCAACCACTAAAATGAGTCATTTTAAACCTTATTTCACTTCAAATAACATATATATCATTTAACATCATGTTAAGGTCAATGTGTAATTCTATTAGTGTTTAAAGAATCAAATGCATCCAGAGAGATTAATGTGTCCTATTATTAAAATCTTGAGGGACTAGGATTTAATTTTAGTTTTTGAGGGACCAAATAGTCTTGAGAAATTTTCTTGAGGAACTACATGAGTTATTTATTCGCACTTTAGTCTTGGTAATTGTGGAGAGTATGAATCAAAATATGTGATTCCTACTTAATGTGTGGGCTTTGGATGGTGCCTAGATTTTGGAAGAGGCAAAAAGGAAGATGAGAGGAAGAATATGAAAATATGATGGAGAGAAAAATAGGATGGGAGGCCACAATTCTGATGATAAATTTGATATGATGTATGCTAACTTTCTTTTATATAGTTAGTGTGATTAGGATCAATGTGTGTCTCCTTTCTCTCTCTCTCTCTCTCTCTCTCTCTCTCTTACTATAATTTGTACTCCAACTATTATTTTATTGTTATATTTTCTATGTATAAAATTTATTTTTATAATAATTACATATCACACACACACACACACACACACACACACACACACATATATATATACATATATACATATATAATAGCTACATATAAATTACACATAATATAATGTTATATATAATTATTGATATGTGTATATCGTATATAATATTTTATAATTATTACATGTATATATAGTTACATATGTAATATTTTAATATATGTACATATAATTACATATATATTACTTAATATATTAGTTAACATTTTGGATAATATATTACATAATATATTCGTATGTGTATATATATAAATATATCAAAGATAGGCAGTTAAAGTTTTAGGTCCGTGTTTGTTTATTGCTAGAAAATTAGAGATTTGGAGAGATATTATATCTTTTAGTTAGTGTGATAATAATTTATAGAGATTTGGTTAGAGACTATTATTTAAAATTTGAAACTAAAATATCAATCTATTTTAAAATTTTACACATTCTCTCCAAATTTGAATATTAGTAGGTTGTGGGGTACTATTGATCTTTTATAATCTTATAATTAATTTTAATTCCTAATATCAACAAACTTATTAAAAGTTTAAAATTACCTTTTTGTGCATCACCTTTGGGTTGAGTTTTCTATTAACTTTTCCCACTTCACTAAGCTTTTGTAGTTCACTCATTTATTAACTAATACTTGATTAATTTACTAATTAATTATTCTACTAACTACTAAAAATGAGGTAATTAATATAACAGAAAATTGAGGATGTTACATGTAGGATCACCATTCATGTTCCTTGCAATGATACTTTTCTAGACGTTGTGTGTTGAGCAACATCCATTTTTCAGTTGCCATAGTACAAATAACAATTGCAGAAGTACCGTTGTACTTTCTATCTACTAACGTGGCACATGTAGCCTCATTTCTACTTTGGATCATAATGAAACTGAAGGAGATACAACTTTCTTGATAGCTTAGAAATCTTCTTGAGGCTTCTTTTGACTCCTTTAATCAGCTTCAGGTGCAGCATATTTCTTTTTTGAAGGTTGAATATCTTTATGAAACATAAAACATTTTTCCAGGTACTTTTCTATTATCTCTACTTGAAAATAGAGGACACAAACTAACTAGAATAGTAATCATACAAGTTCAATAATTGTATTGATTTCATTATAGTCTTCTATGAAATTAGATACATAGATCAAATCAGATACATTATGTATCCGATTTCATAGAAGGCTCTACCAAAACACATGCATTTTAATTTCTTACAAGCCTTATACAACTGCTTGATAAATTAAAAATGATTCATTTTGATAATTAATATTGGAACATTATGTGTGTGTGTGTGTGTGTAAATAATGATTTATTTTGTTTTATTTGTGTAAAAATGCCACATAATATGTTATACAACATGAAATGTGTAACACCATCATAATTACCATATTCTACTTGAGTATTAACATAGTAATTAGTAGAGTATTACTTACGTTACAGTCTATACTAGTCGAAATACAATACAATAAGGAAATTTAGACGTATATGTTGCATTGCTCGTATTTACATATATGAACATCATTTCTAAGTTTACAATATATATATCATACTAGCAAACAAACTAGTTAACTCCTAAGCTAGTCAGGAACTCAATTTGCAAAAGACACACCCCCAACATCTAGTCTATCTTGCTCAAAGTCGAAGTCCAACAAAATTTTATACAAACAGAAATGGACCTCATCAACATCTAATAGGATTCGTTGGAGGCTGCGGGTTCTACTACTAAATTACTACTATATTCACATCAAAAGTCCCTGGATATCTCATGCTCTCCTAAAGAAAGCCATTCGCCATTGGGATGATGGCATTTCCCCCTGCGGGGCATCCTGGACCAGCAGGTGGATCAAAGTCAGAGGATGAGAACGAGGAAAGGGCAGGGTCAGGTGGTGCGGGCTACAAACACATCGAGGTGTGCCATGTGTAGAGGCACACCATCATATGGGAAACCTAGATCAAACTGGGTAAAACAGAAGCGCTAAATGAACAGCTGAAGAATACGTATGCTCAAAATCTGGAATAGGCTACCAAGTATAATGAATCCAAATCCGGGTCATAGTGCCACCACTGAGGTGAATTAAGGAAGAAGATCACCGACGACATCTTGGAATTGAATAAAATACAACATATATACACATAGGGATGAGAATATTATATAATTCTTAGTAGGATACTCCCTCAAGCATAGACAGGCATAACTAACAATTTCATGTATATAAGTAATATCATGCAAGGTCATATGCATAAAGAATTATAGAATTCATAATCACAATCATACATTTTCTCTTAGAGACAATGGACTCATTCAGTGCCATTATCTCTTTTCTTTAACATAGGAAAGACTTAATGTCACATCAAGAGGTATATTGTAGTGGATAATTCCACAAAGGACAATAGACTGCTAAGACATGAGCTCATTCCTATTTGTGATTAGGACTTCATTTTTTTCCATTTTCGAATCACACAGTTCTATTCCTAGCTAATACGTCCCGACTCATAAAATTTCCAGGGAAGTCCTTATTCTTGCTTTCCCTCTTTATCCCACATAAGCCTTATCTCTCTTTCCCCCATATGTTCAAAATTTCACAACTAAGATTCACATATTCTCTTTTGTCACAATACCCATCATGTACTTCTTTTTCTTTTCTTAAAGGCATGCTTACATCAGATGTAGGCAATCAATTACATTAGAGTCTCATCCATGCCTCATAAGAAATTATTTGAAACAACTAGCATCCATTCATATGCCATATACTTGGACTAAATGCCATTCTACCATTAATTTAAGCCATTCTTACCATTCCAGCACCTTGACAGATTTGCCATTCCAGGAACAACATTTAATTTCCACATCAAACAGCCATTTCAAGAGCTACAAAAATTTTCCATGACACTTAAATGTGTCTACAAGGCCCTGGAAAATTTCACGCAAATGGTGTAACACCCCAACTTTTACTATCATTTAGAAATTACCGAATTACCCTAGGTAATTCTTATATAAATTCAAGACCGAACAATCCTCAATAAAGGAATATAACATTAGAAAAGAGGTTATGAGCGATTCCCAAGAGTTGCAAGCCAGAATTTCTGTACGTGTAAAATGACCAAAATGCCCCTGAGGTTATTTTACTCAGAAAATGAGGATCGTGGGCCCCACCGTCCTCAAGGGGATGTTTTGATGATAATAGGGGATTGTTTGTGTTATGTGTGTTAATAGAGGAGAAGAATCCTAATTTTGAGCTCGACGCGAAATGACCAAAACGCCCATGCGGGTTTTAACTCGATTTGCGTGCCGACTAAGCCCGAACCTCACTAAAATGTTTTAAAACATGTTTTTAAGCTATGATTAACCATTAGTTAAGCTCGGGTGGTCTCGGGCAATTTTTAAGTAAAATGACCGTTTTGCCCTTGTCTTTGTGTAGTTTTACAAATTTTGAGATTTTTGATTCGTCTAACGAAACCTAAGCAATATTAGGCTCAAATTAAAGCTTATTAAATTCTAATTATTAATCTAGAGTCAAAATTATTTATTTAAATTGATTAGAACCTAAAATTGCTTTAAAACACTCAAATTGCTTACTAATTCACCTAAGCCCTTAACCGTAAATTCTCTAAATTGCATGAATACCTTGCCTACACCTAAATAATACATGGAACACACAAAACCCTCTTCCATGAGGCTGTAATGCACGAAATAATTCAGCCATAATCATTAGAATTATTGCAAGATAATGCACTAAAACAAAATGCCAAAAAATTCCCTAAAACATGGCATAAAACATGCCTTAAACAAGAAATGATTTTCCTCCCTTTGTTTTCCATGAAAAATCCAAAAATTATGCCTCCTCCTCTTGTCATACATGAGCTTGAATTCCTCTATAAATATGCTTGCTTGAGGAGCCTTGGAAGCCTTGCTCATAACTTACACAAATTCTAGTTTTAGGAGCACCAAAAGCTTTCTTTCTTCCTCCTCCTTGGCCGAAATTTCTTCTCCCATTTCTCAAAGATATTTTCTTTCATTTCACTCAAGGAAACCAAGTCCTATTCCTTTCCTTCAAATCAAATTAGGTAGGGAGTTGTTTTTAAGTTTATTTCTATGCTTTGCTAAGTGTTGTTCTTGGTTCAAAATGATGATTTCATGGATTTTCTCTAGTTTTTCCATTTGGTTTTCTTCTTCCTTTTCTTTGAACAATTTTGCCATATGGCCTAGGTGGGACTAAGATGATGGCTTGATGATGAGGACCTTGAGGGTGGGTTGTGAATCCATCACAAGTTAGGCCTCTAAAGCTTGAAAGTTCCACTTGATGCAAAACTTTAAAGAATAATATTTTTATGATGTTTTTATGATCTTGAGTTTAGAATTTGAAAGATGTATTTCTCACTTTGTCTTGCTAAGATATATATTTTGGATTGAATTTGTATTTCTATAAAGTCTTGAAGGAGCTCTAGTAAAGAAATCAAATGAACTTGCATCCATGTTTAAGTTTATGCCTTGCATAATCATGTTTACTTTCTATGTCATCACTAAATTCTCAAGAATGAATAAATGAACTTGCATATTCATGTTTAAATTTCCAAGCTTGCATTTCATGTTTATGTTTCAAGTTGTCACTTAATCTTCAAAGATAATAAAGAGGATGCATCTCATATTTATTTTATGCTCTCACTTTATTTTATAATGGCTAAAAGAATCAACGCATGACATGTTTATTTTTATGTCATCACCTAAAGATCCTAGAGCTCAAAGACTTGCCCAAGTATCACAAGCAAAGAAATAAGATTATTGGAGTTAAAGAATTGATTCTTTAAGAAGTCTTGAGATTGGAGCTTAAAAAGATGTAATAATAATTCTCTTCTCCTTCAGGTCCATGCGGATTACCGCGCTCTTTCTTAAGATTCTCTTCTCCCTCCACTGGTCTATGCGACTACCGCACTCAGTTTCTTGCATCATGTTTATATTTCAAGCTCTTGCATCATGTTTAATTTTCAAGTCATCACCTTAAATCTTAAAGATAAAGAAATGGATTTGCATATCATGTTTATAATTCCAAGTTATCACCTTATAATGACAAGATTAAAATGAGGTTGCATAGCATGTTTATGATTTTAAGATATCACATAAATCTCTTAAGATCAAGACTTGCTCCTTTTATCTTAAGTGAGAATTTTAATCATGAAGATTCTTTCAAGTTTAGCAAAAAGAATTAGTTTCTAAAAGAAATTTGAGGCCTTGCAAAGACTTTACAAGAAACTAGTATTCCATGTACACTTAAAATGTGATTATGATAGGTTCATGATTCAGCCACTAATCTGAGTTTATTACCAATGTATGATGATGATTTAATATGTTTAAAGTTGTGATTATTATGTTTATTGATGAGGGAATAATTATATGCAAGTTAGAAGAGAAACTAACTATATAAAACAATAAAGCAAGATTTCTAGAACTCTAGATAATGAAATTTATGCAATCTATCCAGAACCTTTAGTGGCCTTAAGAACCAGATTTTATTATGTTTAGATAAGGGAGAATGATTCATAATTGGTTAGTAATTAATTTTGGCATCGTAGGAAAGACGTAACGAGAAAGGGTTAAAAACGCAACTTCTAGCACACGTAAAACCTTAAGAATGACTTACTGCCTATGCTGCCCCATATAGTCTAATAATGTTCTTAAGGCTTATAATTGATGGTAATAAATCCCTTGGATGCATAAGTAATTAGTTTGATAATTAAGGTTACCCAATTTTAGAGTTCGGTTATTTAGGGAGCTTCCTGAGAATTTTAGATGACATCTTTAGATGTTTTGGAATGTCAGTTTATATGATGATGTAATGCCTATTGAGAATTTGATATTATTGAATGATTTCATGGCTTGCATGTTATAGTTGCTGTTGCAAACAATGAGAATGTTCATGCATCCTGATGATTATGATATAACATGCTAAGACTTAATGGTGACTTAAACTTATGGGGAAATGATCCTTTGGACCCATCAGACTATAGGTGGTGAAAAGGTGATCCTGAGAAAATGATCCTTTAGACCCATCAGACTATAGGTGGTGAAAAGGTGATTCTTGCCCCCTAACCCGTTCTCTCAAAAGGGTAGAGTTGGGACTTTAACTTATCAAAATAAGTATATGCTAGTGACGACTAGTAAGGTATGAGCTCATAACCTAGATTACTCCCAAAAGGGTGGAGTATAGGGTGGCCTAGGAAAATGATGATGAAAGTAACTTTAAGTCACCTAAGGAACTAAGTAACGTATTATGTGAATATGATTTTTTTCTATGCATAGTATTTATGATATGATGATGAGGAATATGATGTGGTCTTATGCATAACTATGTTATTATATGTGAAAGGAAAAGTTCATTATAAACATGACATGCTAAGTTTATGATGCATTATAAGACGCATGATTAAAGGACAAACCTCGATAAAGTATATTTTCGAACTTAATAAATCAATCTTAGCATGCTCACTATTTCATAATGAAACTCGAGATTCCTGGGGATGATGATGATGACACAATGCATCATGAGGTGAGTACCCTACTGAGATTCTTTTATAAGTTTCTCACTCCCTCTATTTTTCTTTCCATCTCGTCTTTAGAAACGAAGGAAGCGTTCGTGAATCACATTGAGGCTTTCACCTGGTAGCTAAATTTGATCCTCTAGTTTCACTCGTATATTTCAGATATCTATCCCTATCCTTGGAGTGTTATTACTAGGTGCCATTAATGGATGTCCTTCCATCCATATATTATTTATGTTTTGTTTGATTGCCTACACTTAGCCTAACTCTGTTGGTAGGCAAAATATTTATGTGTTATGTAATTATGGATGTTATATGATGGAGCCAATGTGATATGATGTATTTAATTTCTGATATGTCTTTTTATATTCCGCTAGTCGTTCACGTTATGCGGCTCACGTTTTCAATCATGTTTTAAAAAAAAAATGGCTCGTAATTTCACTAAGTATTTTCAAAGTATGATTAAAGAACTGAAGCAAAGAGTAAAGCCTAGTAATTAATCAGATACAACCTAGATGTATTAGGTTAATTATTAGGGTGTTACAAATGGAGTTATCTAACCATGTTAACTAAATTGTACAAGTTTAGTGGTCTGAGACCTTTTATTCCAGCTAGACAGGATTCTCATAATTTTTAACCCTAGCAAATGATTGAATCAACTCAAAATAAAATTTACAGTGATAATTCCATATATTATCCACTTCTTATAAAAATTTCAAAGTGTGGTTCAATCATTTGCTATGGTAATGAAATTGGACAATCTTGTTGCTTCAGTTTCAACAATTTAGATAGCATTAGTACCATTTCAATGTCCAATTTTTTTAAGGTAGTATGCCTTAAAACCAATGCCCAATAAAATTCATGTAGTTAGTCTAAGATGTTAGCTTCCACATAAAATTTTTCCATTTCATAAACATGAACAAAAATATGACTAAAAATTCACAAAATTTTCCTATCTAAGCCAAACCAAAAATCCAGTCTAGTCAATATTTCTTTTGACAAAACTGATTTTCTAACATCATCTAAACATACCATCAAAATTAATACATCAATATCTATGTATTATCAACTAATATAATAAAAAAATTTGGACCTAGCTCAATCAAAACTCATCAGAATAAATTTGAAAATAAAAGGCAAAGAAAACCCTACTTTTAATGACTTAATGAGTCCTTGGTCCCAAGGTGCTCTAAGATTACTTTTTTCCACTCAAAAGCTCCCTAAATCAACCCTAACTCCTTCCTAACTCAGTGAGGGTGAGGTAGCAAGGTAAGGTTTGGTGAGGAATAAAGATTTTAATTAGTTAGATTTGTAGGGATTAAGGTGTAGAATGAAGTTTAGTAAAGGAATTTTGAACCTTTAACAACTCTAGTTTAGCATTTTTGGAATTAGAACTCAAGATGAAGCTCTTGAGGATGAAGATGGTGGCTGATTCTCCTTTCTTCTTTGGCTTGGCGAAATCTCCTTGGCTTGATGGATAAGTTTGAGTTTGTGTTTATCTTGTATTTAATGCATGGATATTATATTATATAGTTAGGTAATTCATAATTCAAGAAAGTAAAATGGATAGTTAGGATTAAATTTTGTAATTCAAGATTGAATCTTGACCTTTCACTTGTTTAGAATGGATATACATTATCCATTTATGGTGAGTAAAATATCTTTAGTGTTCAAATCACACACTGAAGTTTTACCGAACGGGTAAATATCATACGATTAAACATATATTACATGAAATTCAATTCTAGGTATAAGATTTTCATTTCTAACTATTTCTAACCTTATCCCTATTTTTTCTTCATTTTCAAACATCTCCAGGTCCTAAATCTAAGATTTTGGCTCTGATGGCCGTGTAGCCGTAAAGCACTATTCACTTTTTTTTTTGGTTCTTTCATAAAGTCGTTCTCATTATTACTACACCTATCAGAATCTTAATATTCTCATTAACAAAGCCTCAATTAATTTCTAAAGAAAATTAGGGTTTTACAAAATGTATTGTTCTTGACAATATAAAACTGGGTGTTGTAATAAAAGTAAAGGATGAGTGCAAGTCAATCCTAACACCCTGATAGGGTTAGTCGAGATAAGAATGACGTGATAATGATGAATAAAAAAAATGTGACTAGTGACCATGCGGGCCCGCAAGCCCGTTGGACCATTGAAACCCTAGAGTTGGGACCTAGAGGTACCCGAGACAGAAAAATATAGGATTAAGGTTAGACAATGTTTGAAATAAAGTTTTTAGACCTTTAATTTAATTTCGGGCAATATCGATTTCCTAGGTATAGTATTTTACCCATTCAGGAAATTATGGTGTAGGTTTTTACAGGTATGAGACTTGTAGTACAAACTTGCCACCTAGGGTGACAAGTGTGTGGTTTAAAAATATGCCACAACATTACCTTTATTAAGAGCCAATAGGAATCTTACAAAATTTCATCTATTTAATTTTAAAGAAACAATTTTCTTAATAGAAATATTAATATATATGTTATTTTAAATGAAAGAAATCACAAACTTTACCATTTCTTCTCCAAAATTTCGGCCATAGCTCCATTCTTTCTTCATCAAATGCCATAATCTAGCTTGAAACTTCAAGCTACAACACTATGAATCTATAACCAAAGCACAAACTACCATCTACCTCTTGAAACTCTCAAATCAACCCTTTGTAAGGAAATCTCATAGCATCATACCATCAGTTATATTACTATTCTTGCTATTCTAAAAGAGGGTTTACTTGGGTTAGTTCAAAAATTGGGTGAAGGAGCTCTTGGAGAAAGCCAAGACAAGAGTAAGAACACATAAGTAACAAGTAGGGCTTTATTTGTCCTTTTTCTTTTGAAATTTACTTTGAAACTTTCTGATTGATTAAGCTTGGAGTTTTTCATTTTATTAGTTGATAATACATATATATTGATGTATTTAATTTGGTGGAGTGTTTGGATAATGTTAAAATATCATTTTTCTCAAAATATGTTGTGAACTATGTTGTTGGAAATCCTAGTTTTAAACAAGGTGAACTTATTGAATTTTCTAACATGGTTAGATATCTTATCTTGAGTTAAAAATTTTATTTGATGAAGTTAACATATGGAAGTGTTTCCAGTAATTTTCTTGAGTTATTTTAAGAACTTTTACTATTTTTAAAAATTGAAGAACCAAGCTGGTTAGAGTTTTTGCCTGCATAGTCAATGTTGGAACACTGATTTGTCTAATTTTGTTACTATATCAAATTATTAAATTTTCAGCTGAAAATTTTACAGGTGTTCCGAACATCTTGAAGTCTAATCTTGAATTTTCGTAGGATTTTATATGTTCATTTGATAGTATATTAAAATTAAGACTTTGACTATTGACATAAAGTAGTTTTTTATCTCTGAATTTGCAGAATTTTGTTAATATAGCTAGAGACCTTATTTTTCTCTAAAATTTTTATAGTGTCTCATAGAAATGTTGAACAAACTTTGAAAATTTATTTGACTTTGTTTTGATGTGGTTTAGTAGATGTTCCATAATTTTTTTTAGAATCAAAATTCTGCAGCATACTAGGTTGGCTGAAAAGATGATGAAATGTCTATGATTTGATCTCATTAATACTATGTGAATATATTGATGATGTTATGCATATACAATGGTGAATGTTTGAGACTGAAAGTATTGATAGATGCTATGAGCTAAAGCTGAGATAATGAGCAATATGTGTGCATATACAATTAAGATGCATAAATAAGTAAGATGCATATATGTGACTCTATTGATGATGTTATGTGCACAAGATTGTGAATACTTTTGACAATTGATTACATGTGAAAGAAAGCATGTTTCTTGGGCCGAAGAAAGTAAAGCCGGTTTTCAGAAAAGTAAACGGGATTACCCTTGAATTGAGTCGGAGAAAGTAAACTTGAGTACAAATAGATCTGTGAGAATTGGAAAAAGTAAATCCAATAATCATGTATAGGAATGAGCTCAGAAGATCTATATGTATAGGAATGGGCTCAGAAAATCCATGTGTGAATTGGAGAGAAATCCAATGATCATGTATAGGAACGGGCTCTGAAAATTGATGTGTACAGGAATGGGCTCTGTAACACCCTCTTAACTATCATGTATTACTCGAGTGTGAATAGGTAACTAGAAGAGTATCACTTCCTGATATTATCTATACTAGTAAGAGAAATGAAAATAACATAAATTAAACTCATATGTTACAAACACTCATATATATATATATATATATACACACACACACATACACGCACACATCATATACACATTGTCAATATATACATCACACTGATAGCTAAGTTTGTCCACTTATAAACTATTCAGGAACTCAATTTAAAAAAAAAAAAAATCATGCATCTAGTCTAACCTGCTCAAATACTAGGGCCCAACAATAATCACATATACACATAAATGGGCCTCAAAATATCTAACAAGATCGGTCTGAGCTTAAAGTTCTAATACTAAGCTACAACTATGTACATGACAAGGAGTCCCTGACCATCTCATATCCCCTAAAGAAAACCATTAGCCATTGGTATGATGGCCTCACCTCCGACAAGGGCGTTAGGACCTGGGGATCTGAGTTTGAAGAGGAAGATGAAGAGGAAGCATCTTCTGGAAGGGGTACTAGTGGTGAGGCGAGGCAACAAATACCACCGGGTGCCCTAGGTGGAGTGGCACATCACATAAGGAAAGGCTGAATCAAAGTCAATGGTAAATACATACGAACTAAAAAGCGACCAAAGAAAACATTAGCCCAGACTTGTGAATAGCCTCCTGCATATAGAGAGTCTAGTACCTGGGTCATAGTGCCACATCCACTATGGCGAATCAAGGAAAAACACCAGGGATGGCATAGAGGATATCTGAATACAATACACAATGCATACAAACATGGGGATGAGAATATTATAAAATTCTCAGTAGGACACTCCCTCAAACATAATGAAACATAGCTAACAATTGTATTTATATAAGAGATATCATGTAAAGTCATATTCAGAAACAATAATAATCATGTGTTTCCTCTTGTAACCATGGAACCCAATTCAGTGCATTTTATCTTTTCATCAAAATAGGGAAGATTTAGTTCTATACCAAGTAGGATCTAATGGACAACTCCACAATGGGTAAAGTCATACCTAAATCAAAAGTCATTATATTACAAAATCAAGAATTTAGTTCATTTCCAGCACTTGGCAGAATTTACCCAGAAGTAGCAAAATTTATTCTCCATATCAAATAACCAATTCAAAGGTTGTAAAAATTTTCTATGACACCTCAATGTGTCCACAGCTCTTGTAAATATTTCAGAGTAAGAATCATTCCTTAACTATATTAACAAAATTAGACAAATTCGAAGGTTAGTAACCCCTAATTATAGCCAACAGACAAGTTTCCAATTTTATTACCCTATCAAATGAATGTATCAAATCCTACAAATATTCAGGTTTGGACTTCAAAATGTCCTTAACATGTTGTAAAAATTTCAAAGAAAAAATTAATCATTTGCTATGGTAACAAAATTAGCAAAATTTGTAGCTTTGGTTCTAACAATTGGCAACACAGACATAGTTTCGATTCTTGATTTGTTTAGAGTAGTAATAGTCCAAACTAAAACTCAAGAAAATTCGTGGGACTAGCTTAGGATGTTAGCTTCAACATATAATTTTCCTAGCTCATAAAAATACCTACAATTGCATTAGAAAATTCATGACCAATCACTGCATATAACAAAACTGAAATTCAGTAAGGTAGCCCAAAATTCCTTTTGACAAAAATGATTTTTCCACATTACAAAACTATTTCACCAATACAAATACATCAATATATATGTATAACCTCACATTAGAACCAGAATTATCAATTTTAAAACCATCAAAATCTGCAAAAATATAATTTTCACAAACAAGACAACAAAACCCTACTTTTGGAGACTAATGGATCTTGGCTCCAAAGATGCTTCAAGATTACTTCCTTTCACTTCAAAGCCCCAAACTAACACAAAACCCTTCCCTAATCAATGAGGTATGAGGTATCAAGGTGAGGAATTGAAGTTTCAATTGGTTGGTTTGGTAGATATTGATGAGTAAAACAAGTTTGGTGAAAGGAATTTGTGGTTTTATCAAGTCTGGACTAGGATTTTGGAGTTTTGAATCAAGTGTTGAGCTTGTGAGAAATGAAAATGGAGGTTGGCTGTAAGCTTTGCTTGCTTGCCCAAATGTGTATTGAATGGAGTGATAAGATTTGGTCTTGTATTTATCTTGTATTAAAGTTTAGATATCATATAATATAAATACATAATTCTTAAAGAAAGAAAGTAAAATGGAGGGCTAGGATTTGATCTTGTAATTCAAAATCAAATCTTAGCCTTACACTTAGCTTGAATAGATATACATTATCCATTTATAATAATTAAACTATCTTTCATGTTAGAAATCGCACACTGAAATTTTACTGAATGGGTAAAACACTATATCCGAGTAATGGATATTGCCCGAAATTTAATTCCAGGTATAAAATCTCTATTTCTATCCTTAACCCCTATGTTTTCTCAACTTGGGCATCTCTGGGTCCCAGATCTAGGGTTTTGGTTGTTCTAATGGACCAAGGGCGCGTAAAATACTATTCATATTTTTTTGTTTACTCGTTCATTGAGTTGTCCTTATCATCACTACGTCCAGAATATTAAAACTCTCATTAATAAAGTTTCAATTAATTTCTGAATAACCCCAGGGTGTTACAGGCTTAATCCTGAAAATAAATCTATTACTCAGAAGTGGAATAATCCCAGTTAGGACCAAGAGTTAAAGTAGCAATTGTCATAAGTAATCCTTTATATTATATGCTAAGTGAATGATTTTAGCATCGATATTGAGACCAATATGTTTAAGTTGAAACTTAATAGTACATGCTTTATGTAACACCCCTTAATCACAGTGTTCCACCTAGGTTGTAACACTATAACAAAGGGTGTGGTACTACGTATCATATTCATATGCCATATAATAATTGACTCATTTATTTATAAGCTCTTATCCAAGTAAATTACTTCTTGTTCTTATTCATTTAGTATGAAGTGTTAGTGCTCAGTAACATATAGTTGAAATCTTATGAATAAAAAGAAAATAATGTATAAACGAGTCATATTAAATTTTCTCAAAGTGTGAATATCATCAGTATATTTATTCATACACAACTAGGTGAATATGCCCTATCAGTACATGTATAATATATAGTCATCCAGATATAGTACATAGATAAAAGAGTTCATGCAGGGATGTACAAAGTTCATCAAAATATGACAAATAAACATGCTATAAGGTAAGACCCATCAAAGAACATGTACACAACGGGTTCTATCCAATTCAAGTATCCTAGTTGATGGTATCTCTAATAGAAGTGTGGCCAGATGGCGACTTTCGAGTGGGACCAAATACTTTAGTGAAAGTCATTTTGCTGAATTTGAGGTAGACATGGAATACACATAGGGATGAGAGTTATAAAATTCTTAGGTACTCCCATACACATAAAGCTGTCATCATTATCTACCTCAGTTGTTTCGGTTTATTTATAAAAGTATTTCATGCAATTAAAATAACTAATAACAGCTATCTTAGTTTGTAAAATCTTTATCCAAAGTAGATCAATTTTATTCAATTATTATCATTTAGAGTGTATAATGTTAAGTTGAAATATAGTCATCCTGATCTCAATAAAGTAGTAGACTTACTTAGCACATAGCATAGGGAACTACTTAGGACAATTGCCATTTTAATTGTCTTAGCCTCTGATTTATGGTGGCTTATTCCACTCCTGGTAATAAACTACTTTTTAGGACTGAGCTTATTTCTATACATGATCCTTGTATTTATTTTCTCTAATTCACACACAGATCTATTCCTAGCCAGGTTTACTTTCCTTGACTTAATTCAAGGGTAGTTAGGTTTACTTTCCCTGACTAACCAATTTACTTTCTCCAATCCAAGAAACATAATCTCATTCTTTCACATATAAGTAATTGTAATAAGTAATCACATTCATATGTGCCTACATCATTCATAGATTCATATAGCATAACGAGATTAAGTCATAATAATCTCATCACATTTTCAGCTAATTTAGTGTGCTTCCTGATTTTCAATCTTAAAGAAAATTATGGATTAGAAACTAAACCTCATCAAAATAGAGCCAAAATATTTTTCAGAGTTAATTCAACATGTCTATGAGATCATGTAAAAATTTCAAAGCAAATAAGGTCTCTAGCTATACTAACAAAATTCTACAAATTGGAGGTCAAAAACTAGTCAGTTTCAGCTAACAACTAGAAGTCTCGATTTTATTACTCTATCAAATAAACAGATAAAATCCTACAAAATTCAAGGTTGAACTTCAAGATGTCATTAAAACTCTGTAAAAATTTCAGCTTAAAATTTAATCACTTGATATGGTAACAAAATTAGACAATTTGAATGCTCCATAATTGATTATTCAGGCAACCCTGACCACCTTGATTCTTGATTTTTTAAAAATAGTCAAAAATGCTCAAAATGACTCAAGAAATATACTAGAGACACCATACATGTTAGCTTCATCACATAAAATTTTCAACTCAAGATAAGGTCTCTAACTAGGTCATAAAAATCAAATAATTTCACTTGCTTACTTAAAACCGAGATTTCTAGCAACATAGTTCAAATTATATTTTGAGAAAAATGGTTTTCTAACATCATCCAATCACTCTACCAAATTAAACACATCAATATCTGTATTTTCAATCAATGAAACCAAAATTTTCAAGCTTAATTAATCAGAAAATTTCAAATTAAATTTTGAAAGAAAAGAGGACAAATAAAGCCCTACTTGGCTCTTGGAAACTCTAACTCCTGTTCTTCGCCTCCTTCAAAAGGTTTACACCCAATTTTTGATCTAACCCTCTCAAATCATCTTCTTAAAAAGTAGGAACAACAGCTAAAATTGTTGATATGATGAGCAGAGGATGTGTTATAAGGAGTTGATTTCAAGTTACAAGGGTAGTATGTAGATTAAGCATTTGGTTATGGAGTTTTTTGAATGAAACTTAGAGTTCTTCAAGCTAGGGATTTGATTTTGAGGAAGAAGAAAATAAAGATAGCTGAAATGGGTTGTGTTAGCCGAACATTTAAGGAAAATAAATGGTGAGTTTTTTATTTTATTTATTTTGGAAAACATGTGTATTAATTTGTTACCATAAAAAGTGTTTTCTTAAAAGAAAATGATGAAATGTTGTAATGCTCCTATTGGTCCTTTATAAAGGCAATGGTGTGGCTTCTTCTAAGCCATACATTTGTCATCTTAGTTGGCAACTTGATACTGAAGTTTTATATGGTGTATGAAACTACACATCGTAATTTCACTGAGGTGGTAAAATACCGTACCCATAAAATAAATATTGCCCAAAATTAAATTCAGGTCTAAAATTTTCATTTCTAACCCTTCCTAACTTTAATCCTATATTTTATCAGTCTAGACATCTCCTAGTCCTAATTCTAGGATTTTGGTGGTCCAATGGGCCTATGAGGCTTGCATGGTCACCATTCACTTTTTTTTATCAAGTCATTCTTATCTTGGCTAACCCCATCAAAATCATAAAATTTTGATTAATAATGTCTAAATAAAATTTTTCAAATAAATTTTGGGTATTACATTTTATATGATGATATATGTATATTAAGATATTGAACAATAAAAGGAATCCACTTGGAAGGATGATTTTAGAACTTTAAAATGAACCATGATATGTGTTGTGTGATCATATTTTCATAACAAACTGAAGTGGTTGGGACCATGGACATAGACTTAATTATGCATTTTGGGGATAGCTTATTGAGAATTTTAGAATTCTCACCCCTATGTTTTGTATTTCCATGTCTTCTCCAGATTGCTTAGGAAAATTATGAAGTTGCACCTATAAAAGAATTTGATACGTAGTAGCCCAATAGTTGAAGCTTTTATTAGTTGTACTTATTTGTATGTATATGTTTGTAAATGTACTAGAAGATATATGTATATTAAGGCTCATAGAGGAGCTTTTATGCGGAACCGGTGGATATCAAAACCCAAAAACCCCAACACACAATTGATATGGAAGATAGGATTGAAAACCAAATTAAATAACATAAAGGAATTACTCTACCTTGTAATCTTCTATTCAGCTCCTGATGCAACAAGTTAAGGGAATTAAAAGAAACCATAGAAATTTCATTCAAACAAAACTGAACAAGTGGCTGCCAAGTTTTGGAGGTATTTATACCTCTTATTTAGGTTAAACTTATTTCTTAACCCTACTAGAATAAGCCCAAATTACTATACTAACAATTGAGCTTAACAAACATAAAAATAAAACAAGTCTTGAAACATTTTAAAATATGAACTAATAAACTAAATAAATTAGACTTGGCCCAATATGACCGGAACATCATATGCTTCATGTAAATTAAGCCAATAATGAGATTTTTCTTCTAATGTTGAAATGTCCATGTTGTCCTCCTAAGCTCGTATCATTCCTTCCTTCCTCAAAAAGATTCGTCCTCGAATCTTGTAAGCATTTCAATTTATCCTTGCTAGCACCGAACATGATCCAGGATCAAATACAAACATCAAATTCTTACAACAAAGAGACAAAATGACATGGAAAATTTGGGGAAAATGCAATTGTAGAGAGTGAAACTTCGTTGAACCAAATTGGAACGAAAGCTCTAATGCCAAACAAAACACCATGCAAATCTTTCTTTTGTGCACAAAAACATTGTATCCCTTCAACTCTGTCACCTTGGTCATTTTTCACACTATGTTCTTCCTTTACACTCACCAATGAGCCTTTTTCTACATTCTCTTCTCTCTTGACCTCTAGTTGCTTTTTCTTTTCTAGTACCTCATGCTCTGAATTCCCAAGAGAATATTGGTGAATATTGATTTGATCAAGATACACCTCATTGGGAGATAATGGCATAACAATATGTTCACTGTGTTCTAGGTTGTCCACAAGAACTTGTAAACACAATGCAGGCCTAGTAGCAAGAGGTTCACTATCACAACATTATCAGCATGTTCATTATCAGAGCAATCCTCCAAAGATGGCATAGTATCACTATCAACTGACTCAACCATCATCAGAATTAGACACGACTTCACCTTTCCTAACATCCAAGGCTCTTTTGATTAGGCAATCATATGTACAAGGGCAAAATCCCAAACATTGAAAGCACATAATATCAGTATGGCCCAAAGTGGAGGAGGAGAAGATGAATTAGAGGTACCTTTGTCACGGTGTGATTTCGGATACTTCTTCTTATGTTATCCCCAATACTTCTACGCCAAAAAAAATTAGCTACTTCAAGCTCCTCCTCAAATTGCTCATGATAAGAATCATTCACTACAAGATTTTCACAGAACGACAAAATTACAGACGGATTTTTCAATTATAGATGGAAACATGTCGTCTATTATTTTTACATATATAAATATTCCAGACAAATTTATAGATGGATTCATCTGCCCTACATTTCAGACGGATTTTTTGTCTTTAATTGGCTGAAAAAAGCTTGTGTAAAATTATCCCATTACAAATGGATTTTCCTATCTATAATGTTCCAGATGGGAAAATTCGCTGTAATAAAGAAAAAAAAATTACCTCCACTGCCATTACTACCGCCGCACGAACCATCCATTTTTTCCAAAAATCCTTTTCCCGATGCCACCCTAAACAAACCAAAATCTTTCCAAATGAAGCCACATCCACCATGTGCTTCACTGGCCACGTGTCCTCCACCATGCTACCCTTAAAGGAAACAAAGCACCAATGTTCCTACAAATTAAAATATGACAACTCAATGAAACTTATAACAAAAAAGGAAGAAAGCGAAAAAACTAAACCGATTAAAAGTTAAGGAACATTACCACGAACACAATGACGTAAATCATTTGCAAAATAGAGGCTTTGTTCATTGGCAGTGGCTAAAGAAGGGCAGTAGTGGCGATCACCTTCTAACACAAAGAGGAAGAGAAAGAAGTGAAAATGAGAAATGGGGAAGAAGGTGGCACCACGTTTGTACCCTCAACTCTAATGTTACAAATAGGAAAATCCATCTGTAATTCATTTAATAAAATGCATCATTTCATTAAGGCTTTGTTTGGGAGTTTGGAGGGAAAGGGAAGGGAAGACATTGGAGGGAAGGAATGTAACACCCTAATATTTAACCCTAATACGCCTAGGACGTATCAAGACTAATTATTAGTTATTACTTCTCTTTAAATTCATTTACAAAATACTTAGCGGAAAATACGGGTAACAATTTTTTTTTTGAAAAGATTCATATAAAACAAAGTGCGAGCCTTTGCGCGTAACATTATAAAACGTAAAGCGGAAGAATAAATAAAACATACAGAACATAAGCATTAAAGAACACATCCATCATAAACATCATTCCTCATCACATTAGATAACATAGTTTAGTACATCACAATAGAAATATAACTGGAATATAAAGTCTTACCCATACTAGTGGGAGAGCTTTAGTACAATAACATAAAATAAGAAACATGATAACAAATACATGAAACAACCCCAAAAGATACTCCCAAGCTAAGACTCTCTCCCTCGAGCTATGGACGACGCTCCGTCTCTCGCGGCACATATCCAATGAACTGGGCAAGCTCCTTGGGTGCATGAAGGCGGAAGGATGGCGAGCTCCGCACGGTGAGGGCGCATCTCGGACGTCGTGCTAACCTTTCGCGTCACCGTCTCCTCGCTACCCATCCCGACATCCATGGGTACGGTAGGGGCGGGACCCACCAAGAAGGGATGAGGAGGAGGATCCTCTGATGGGTCGTCTCCGAAGGCCTCGGCGAGGCACGTACTTGGGGTAACCTCGCACCGCTGAAGATGCCGAACGGATGCGATGGTTCTCCCATCACGGGGTCGCGTCCTCTCAAAATCAGGTCGTCGCCAAAGGGTGAAGTCGGTGGAAGCGATAGCTGGAGACGGGGAAAGCAAAAGGACGTCCCACGTATGCAAAAATGCGTATGGCACAACGACCCTCGAAGTGGTAGGACTGATGCTCGGATCGTAGTGCAGCTCCCACACGGGTGCGTCAACAAAAATCACAACGACGCCATCGATGTCTGAAGACGTAACGGAAAGAAGAGAGAGAGGGTGAGAATTCTTGCTAAAGAATCTCAGTAGGGAAATCCTCTATCCTAGTGTCATCGTCTACGTCCCAGGAACTTTGGGTTTATTATGAAAAGGTTAAGCATGCATAAGTTCATTATGAGGTTTTCACAAAGATATTTATCCAAGGTCCATGTCTTTTATAATGATTCTTAATGCATGTAAGCAACATAATATTTCATGGATGCATGACAGTACTTTAGGTAAATCAAAAAATATCAATCAACATATAAGTGGCATGTAACTTTTCTCTTGAACATCTTTCCTTTTCTCATACTTGTGACACCAATCATAATAGTAACCGCACCCCTTAAACTAGGCTATGAGCTCATACCTTAACTAGTCGTCACTAGTTCTTACTTATCCTCTTGATAAGCGAATCATAAACATAATCATATTCATCATCATAATCCCGACTCAGAGTACGGGTAGGGGCCTAAGGATCACCCATCATGGGACTTTTTCCTTCTTCAAAACGCATCGACTGGTTAAGACCAGCGACTTTGTCCGCTTTGGCAGGCTAATGTCTATGCCCTCACGGTTTTACCTTCTCCTCACTGAGAGAAGTACGTCTCGGTGTGTCACTTTAAACATCATATACTTTCCTTTCTTCGAAACGCGTCGACTGGTTAAGACCAGCGACTTTGTCCGCTTTGGAGGCTAATGCCTATGCCCTCACGGTTTTACCTTCTCTCACTAGAGGAGAAGTACGTCTCGGTATATCATCGTTAAACATCATTTTTCTCAAAAACTTTCTTATATCCCTCAAATGTGACGGAAATTCCGGCATAATAGCTACTCTCCGAATTTCCTCAAATTTGAGTCATGCCACATAACTTCAGTCACATGCATCATTTTCATGGAACTTTCTCATTGCAATAACTTTCTAGTTCACATGAGCATATTTCTCAATTTCATTCATATCTTTGAAACATTATGCATCTCAAACACAACATTTCATTATATCACCAAATCAAATTATGCACATAAAGTTTCATGCTCAAGGAACTAACATAATCACATCATCATAAGTGTGCACGAGGTTCATCATCATAATTATACTCTCTCAGCCACCTATCTCATAATGTCTTATGCTTTGACCCTTACGGGCTTTAAACTTGTATTTGCATCATTATTACCCTCAAGGGGTTGGTACTTAAACTTTTCTTTAAGATTTGAACTCACCAAAATTCCAATCAGCACTTAACATAAAGGGCAGAAAATATATCATTTGCTTAAGGGGCTCTAGAATCTCCATTCGTGACCCTTTTTAAGATCCATCTTCGCCTAAGGCTCCATAATTAATTACTAGACCAATTATGAGGGATTCCTAGGCATGTTCTCTAAGTTATAAACCACTTTAGATCTCTTATCATCATCTTAAACTTAGAAAATTGACACCTAATCATTTATGAAGGGATCTTGTACATGTCTTACTAATTATGAATCATTTATCCTTGAATTAATCATGCTAGAACAGATTTGCACTTCTTGCATTAAGGTGTTCTAGAATTCTCATCTTAAAACCCTTTTTAAGTTACTTATTCTTTTCTAGCTTCTCTAAATCGATCCTTGCTTCACTCAACATAATTTTACACATTTAACACCTTAGAACAGCATTTATACAGTAGCCAAACATAGAACCGAAATCATGAACCCATAAAATCACATAATCTCTTGGGTTGAAATGCATATAAGTTACTAGTTTTCTCTTGGGATACTTTTGGAAACAAAAGGTGTTCTGGTAATCGATTACATGTCCCTAGTAATCGATTACCAGGAGCTCAATTCATTCTGGGTTTCAAAAACAAGGTAATCGATTACATGTAATGGTAATCGATTACTTAGGGTTAAATCTGTTTAGGAAAAATAAAGAACATAGGTAATCGATTACACTATAAGGTAATTGATTACAGGGTTTCAAAGGTTGGGCATGAAATTACCAAACCAAAAGTCCTTCAAACCCTTCTGGTAATCGATTACATGGATGGTAATTGATTACCAGAACCTCTAAATTTGAGAAAACATGATTTTGACACATTCCAAACTATTTTAAACATCTTGAGACCTCATAAAACAGTTTTCCAACATTTTCTTGAAATTATTCATGTATTTTACAAAATCAAACCATTATTGAATCATACCAAAACTCATCCATTTCTTTTTTAATGGAGTTTCCTTTTTAGGATACTTAGGGCAAGTCTTTGAGCTCTAGAGTATTTAGGTGATGACAAAATCTTAAACATGCCATGCACTTTATTTTACTCTTCATTAGAAAGTAAAGTGAGAGCATAAAATAAATATGAGATTCAACTTCATTATTATCTTTAAGGATTAAGTGATGACTTGAAATATAAACATGAAATGCAAGCTTGGAAATTTAAATATGGTAATGCAAGTTCATTCATTTACTCTTGTGAAATTAGTGATAGCATCAAAATAAACATGAGATGCAAGACATAAATTTAAACATGAATGCAACTTGTTTTTATCTTAGCTAGAGCTCTTGCAAGACTTTTAGAGGAACATAAACCTCAACCCATTATGTATCATAAGGCAAGCTTTAGAGTTCTTAGCACCTAGACTTCAAGAGAAATCTTAAGGTTTGAACTCATCATCAAGCTTAAGGAAATGGACCCAAAGTTCATCACTTTGTCTAAACAAAACTACAAGAACTAAGTCATATTCTTTATTTTATTGCTCATGGGCTTCAATCTAGAGTAAAACTCTTAGAACGGCCGACCAACTTTAAGGTTGGCAAGGGTAAGCTTAGAGCTTTTTGAAATCATAAGATTAACTTTCTTAACAAAACTTTTGTGATCTACTAGACATATTTTACAAACTTTGTTCAAATCCAAAGAAGAAAAACTGAAATCCTTAAGGGAAAGAGGAAGAGGAAAACCGAAACTTAAGCCAAGAAAAGAAAGGAAATCCAAGCATGTATGGTCCAAGACCAAGTTGTTTCAAGCTTTAGAGGTTTCTCACATGACAACAACAAGTCATTATCTTGAAACCTCATCATCAAGCTCACATTCTTTTTGTAAAAAGGCCTCTTGGCCGAAAAAGAAAAGGGAAGGGAAAGGAGTTTGAAACCAAGAGAAAAACTAGAACTTTCTTGAAGAACACAAACAAAATCATCAAAACTTAACCCCTACCTTAAGAAGTCTTGAAGAGAGGAAGGAAAGCTTGAGTTTTTTATGAAATGGAGAAGGAAAATCCTCTTGAAACTTGAAGGGAGAAATCAGCTAAAGTGAGGAAGTTTGAGGGGAAATGAGAGAAAGTGTAAGAATGCTTAAACTTGGCAAATGATCCAAAGAGCAACCAAGTCTTCAAAGGCTTGGTATTTATAGAAAAATGAGACATGTTGGCTGATTTGGGGAGGGAATGGCTGATGGGTTTTCAAGGTCAAGGGAGGAGGAAAATATCTCTTACACAAGCATGGGCTTAGGCATGGCAAGCATGGTTGGAAGCATGGGCAAGGTATGGCCTAAGGTATGGGCTTGGAGTGCAACAAAATTTCAACATGTGGCACCATTTTGGGGGAGATTTCGGCCACCCTCATCAGCCAAGGGGAAGGAATTTTTGTTCATGTAATTGTGGTTTAAGGATGTGTTTAAGTGTTTCTTTGATTAGGCTTTTGATTAGGAGTTTGTAAGCAAGTGTTTAGGTGAGAAAATGGTTAATTGAGGTGGTTCAAGACTTGATTAGGAGGGTAATCTTACTAGATTAGTAATTTAAAATAATTCTTTTGGTCAAATGAGGTATGGCTCAATTCCTTAATTTAAGGAATTGGAGAGAAAACACTATTCAAGATTCCATGACTAGGAATCTTGAATTTAAAGAATGCAATTAGAGTTTATCTAAGCAATCTTAGGTTCTAATTAACCTTAATAAATTATTTTGACTCTAGATTAATTATCGAAATAAATTAATCTTCGATTAGAGCCTAATATTGCTTAGGTTTGCTTAATTGCGTCATTAGGCTTACTCTACACTGTTCTAGGGGCAAAATGGTAATTTTGCGCTAAAACTGCCCGGGACCTTCTGCCCAACTAAACATCAAACATTGCTCATAAACATCATTCTAAACTTCCTGGAAAATTCGGGCTCAAACGGCACCTTTTACCCGTGTAGACACAGCAGGGTATTTTGGTCATTTTGAGCCGAAAGTTTAGAAAGATTTTTCACCTCAAAAATCATTCATAACAACATAATCCCCTCTAAACATCGAGTTGACCCATTCGAGGGTTGTCGGGCAACTGTTCTTTAATTTCTGGTAAAATGACTCAGGGCATTTGGTCATTTGTACTTATCAGCGGAAATCTGGGCGTACATTACTCCCCTCCTTAAAAAGAATTTCGTCCTCGAAATCGTTACCTTAGAAAAGCTCTGGATACTTCGTCCGCATCTCGGATTCCAATTCCCATGTGTACTCCTCCGTCTTGTCTCGTCCCACGCGACTTTCACCAAAGGAACGGACTTACTCCTCAACGCCACACCACGGTCCACGATCCTCGTTGGTGGGAGATTAGGTCCTCCCTTAACTGTACATGCTCTGGCTCTAACACATGGCTAGGGTCGGATTGATATTCTTAACTTGGAGACGTGAAAGACGTCATGAAGATTTGACAAATTTGGAGGTACGGCTATTTTATAGGCAAGTCCGACTCTCTGAAGGATTTCAAAGGTCCGAGAAATTGGGACTCAATTTCTTGACTTTCATGGCTCTACCTATTCCTATAGTGGGGATTATCCTTAAGAAAACATGTTCACCTTCTTGGAACTCTAACGCTTTCGCCGCTTGTCCGCATAGCTCTTTTGTCAGCTTTGAGCAAAGATTCTATCCTTGATCATTCTTATTTGCTTTGTGGTTTCCCTCACTACATCCGGTCCCAAAATGCTTTATTCTCCGAGATCATGCCAACACAAAGGCGACTGGCACTTCCTTCCATACAAAGCCTCGTACGGTGCCATATCGATACTCGCATGATAACTGTTGTTATATGCGAACTCGATAAGCGGAGGTACTTATCCTAACTCCCTTTCCTATCCAAAACACATGCCCTTAGCATATCCTCCAAGGTTTGGATAGTTCTTTCCGATTGTCCATCTGTTTGAGGTGGTAAGCCGGCTTAAGCACAACTTAGAACCAAACGCCTTTTGAAAGGCTTCCCAAAATGCGACGTAAACCGCGGATCTTCCAAGATTATCGTCGATGGAACTCCGTGTAACCTTACTATCTTTTGGATGTACAACTTGGCCAACTTATCTAGGGAAAAGGTTAACTTGATTGGTAGGAAATGAGCCAACTTGGTTAACCTGTCCACTATTATCCAAATAGCGTCATGGCGGCTTGGGTTCGGGGTAGGCTGGTCACAAAATCCATAGATATACTATCCCACTTCCATTCGGGGATAGGCAAAGGTTGCAACATTCCTGAAGGCTTTTGGTGCTCAATCTTCACCTTTTGACAGACTAAGCACTTACTAACCCAGGCTACCACGTCCTTTTCAATCGGGCCACCAGAACATCTTCTTTAAATCCTGATACATCTTGGTGGCACCAGGATGGATGGTGAAGTGGCTTTTATGGGCCTCCTCCAAGATACTCTCTCGGAGGTCACCATCTTGCGATACACAAATCCGCCCTTCGAACCTCCACAAACCATCTGACCCTTGCTCAAAACCCTTAAGCTTTCCAGCCTTAACCGCCTCTAGAGTCTCCCTAAACTCCTCATTTTCTACTTGTGCCATCATCACCCTTTGTTTAAACCTACTTGTTACCGTAAGATGACACATCTTCACTTTTTTCTGATATTATCCCCAAATTCATGTCCCTAAACTTCTCTATAAGCTCAACCTCCTTGACCATCATGTGGGATAAGCGTAATGATTTTCGACTCAAGGCATCGCGACCACATTGGCCTTGCCGGGTGGTAACTTAAGCTGAAATCATAGTCCTTTAGAAACTCCATCCACCTTCTTTGCCTCATGTTTAGCTCCTTTTGATCAAAGAGATGCTTAAGACTCTTATGATTGGAGAAAACTTCAAACCTTACTCCATACAAGTGATGCCTCCAAATCTTCAAGGCAAACACTATGGCGGCTAACTCTAGGTCATGGGTAGGATAGTTAACCTCGTGAGGCTTGAGTTGTCTAGACGCATAGGCTACCACTTGCCTATTTTGCATCAACACACAGCCTAAACCTTTCCCCGAAGCATCACAATATACCTTAAAAGGTACATTGGGGTCGGGCAAAACCAAAATTGGGGTCGAGGTCAACCTTTCCTTTAACTCTAGGAAGCTCTTTTCGCAATCGGGATCCTATGAAAATGGGGCGTTCTTCCTAGTTAGCTTGGTTAGGGGAAGGACAATCTGGAAAATCCTTTAATAAACCTACGGTAATAGCCTGCTAAACCCAAAAAGCTCCGTATTTCCGATACGGTGGTCGATCTATCCCAATTCATTACGGCTTCAATCTTACTAGGGTCAACAGCTATACCTCTTTTCGATACTACATGCCCAAAAACTTCACTTCCTCCAACCAGAATTCACACTTAGAGAGCTTAGCGTACAACTTCTTCTCTTTCAACACTTCTAAAACCAACTTTAGGTGACTTTCATGCTCCTCGTGAGTCTTCGAATAGATGAGTATATCATCTATGAAAACGACCATGAACTTGTCTAAATAAGGTCTAAAGATCTTATTCATATAGTCCATGAACACACGGGTGCATTTGTCAGTCCAAAGGACATCACGGCGAACTCAAAGTGTCCGTACCGTGTCCTAAAAGCGGTTTTAGGTATATCCTCATCTCTTACTCGAATTTGATGGTATCCCGACCTCAAATCAATCTTGGAGAATACCACCGCTCCTTTCAACTGGTCCATAAGATCATCAATCCTAGGCAAAGGGTATTTATTTTCACCGTCACACGATTCAATTGCCTATAATCTATACATAATCTCATGCTCCCATCCTTTTTCTTAACAAACAAAACCGGGCTCCCTACGGTGAGGCACTAGGTCTGATAAAACTCTTTTCTAACAACTCCTCCAACTGGGTTTTCAATTCTTTCAACTCCAAGGGTGACATCCTAAACGGGGCTATCGAGATAGGTCCCGTTCCCGAACCAACTCGATGGAGAACTCCACCTCTCTCTGAGGGAACTGGGTATCTCATCGGAAATACCTCGAGGTACTCTCTTACCACAGGAATGTTATCTATGTTCTCAAAGTCTACCTCACTAGCGGCTAGAAGGACATATCCCTTAGTTTTCTCCCCACTCCAGAAGACATCTACGGCATTCACATAAAGTTTTAAGGTTTGACTAGTCTTGCTAGGGGTGACGAAAATAACAGATTTGGACAACCTAACAACACATGGTTAGCGTAAAGCCAATCCATGCCAAGGATTATTCCTATGTCTTTCAAAGGTAAACAAATCAAATCTATGACATAGGATCTATTTTCAACAGTAAGATGGCAATTTAAACAACAGTTACATGTATGTACAGGACGGTGGGAGGAGAAACAATGAGATCAAAAGGAAGCTTAGAAACTTGCAAATTTAGAGACTCGACACTAGCATGTGAGATAAAAGAATGAGTAGCACCAGAGTCATATAGCACAGTTAAGGTTCTACCATTTAGTTCGCACTTACCTTCGATGAGGTCGTTGGATCCGTTCCGTCTCCGCGTTGAGGGTAAAGACCCGTCCTTGGTGTTGCGGTCGGGGATTTTGACTTGACGACCCTCCATTGCTTCTGCAATCTTTTGCATAGTGGCCGAGCTTGCCACACTTGAAGCATACTCCTTGCCCGCTAGCAGGGATGATTGCCATGATTCTTTCCACAACGGGGGCACTCCATGGCTTGTGCGAGTCCGGGACAGCGGAGGGCTCCTTGGGTGCCTTTTTCTTGTTCCCATTGGGCCTTCCTTATTGATTATTGTTGTTGTTGTTACGAGGACCACTCACTCCTCCTTGATGGTTGCGGTTCCCTCAGCCGTTGGGGTTGAAAGGCGGCCTTGGGTGTTGCCGATGGTTAATTGTTGGGTCCTCTTTGTTGTTGTGGCTGATGATGTTGTTGTTGATGCTTGAACTGATTGGATTGGTAGGGATGGTAGTGGTTCCTCGTTTGAGTCTGATTTGATGGCTTGAACTTCGGGGCTTGGGGTCCCAAACCACGGGACGATCCACCCTTGCGGCACTCATCTTCTTGTGCCCTTCTTCATGATTCGGCACTTGTTGACTAGGGTCGGAAGCCCTAATCTCCATGTGTGCCACGAAGTTAAGTTCAGCCCTCAAACCGGCCTCAAACTTAACACACTTCCATATCTCATCGGGTTCCCTTGGAAAACCCGTGAGAACTTGATCAATTCTTCAAACTTCGCCGTGTACTGGGCAACAGACATTCCACCTTGGACCAACTGCATGAACTCAATGTCCTTGGCATTCTTCACGGACTTTGGGAAATACTTCTCATAGAAGTACGTCTTAAACAGCTCCTAATTGATGGCTGCGCCCGTAGCTTCTAGCAGCCTTCAGGTGCCGGTCCACCAAAACTTAGCGTCGCTTCCATCATGTAGGCAGCAAAGGTGACTTTCTGTTCCTTAAACAGGCAACAATGGAGTAGATCTTTTCCATGTTCTTGATCCACTCATCAGCCTTGTCGGATTCAGAGCTCCACGAAAGGTTGGGGGATTAGCCTTGCAGAACTCCCAAAACGGGCTTGTTCCACGCTTCAGCAGGGGGACCTTGAGCAGCGTCCCTTGGTTGATTCATGCGGTCGAACATGCGTTCCATCGCCCTAGCCATCTCATGTAGAAGCAGTCTCATTTCCTTGTTCACGGCGTTGGCGTTCCTATTCTGCCCGGGGTGCCATTGGTCCCTAAGCACACAAGTCAACAAATACCGAGGTGATCAGGCTCAATATTCCAAACTAAATGAGCTAGTTACCATGGCACAGACAAGCAGACAAGGTCATGAATGCCTATCCTATAGCTTATCTCTAATAGCTAAGCACTACACATGACATACTACCGTAACATGCTTCTAAAGCATGGTCAGCCCAATCCTCAGGCTCGTGAGAACGAATTGCTCATACCAAAATGTAACACCCTAATATTTAACCCCAATACGCCTAGGACGTATCAAGACTAATTATTAGTTATTACTTCTCTTTAAATTCATTTACAAAATACTTAGCGGAAAATACGAGTAAAATTTTTTTTTTTAAAGATTCATATAAAACAAAGTGCGAGCCTTTGCGCGTAATATTATAAAACGTGAAGCCGAAGAATAAATAAAACATACAGAACATAAGCATTAAAGAACACATCCATCATAAACATCATTCCTCATCACATTAGATAACATAGTTTAGTACATCACAATAGAAATATAACGGAATATAAAGTTTTACCCATACTAGTGGGCAGAGCTTTAGGTACAATAACATAAAATAAGAAACATGATAACAAATACATGAAACAACCCCAAAAGATACTCCCAAGCTAAGACTCTCTCTCCTTCGAGCTATGGACAATGCTCCTACTCGTCTCTCGGGCACATATCCAATGAACTAGGCAAGCTCCTCGGGTGCGTGAAGGCGAAACGAGGCGAGCCTGCCGCCACGGTGAGGGCGCATCTTCGGACGTCGTGCTAACCTCCGCGTGTCACCGTCTCCTCGCTACCCATCCCCGATATCCATGGGTACGGCAGGAGCGGGACCCACGAGAAGGGATGAGGAGGAGGATCCTCTGATGGTCGATCTCGAACGCCTCGGGCGAGGCACGTACTGGGGTAACCTCGCACCGCTGAAGATGCCGACGGATGCGACCGTTCTCGTCATGGGGTCGCGTCCTCTCAAAATCAGGTCGTCGCCAAAGGGTGAAGTCGGATCGAAGCGATAGCTGGAGACGGGGAAAGCAAAAGGACGTCCCACGTATGCAAAAAAGCGTATGGCACAATGGCCCTCGAAGTGGTAGGACTGATGCTCGGATCGTAGTGCACTCCCACGCGGTACGTCAACAAAAATCACGAACGACGCCATCGATATCTGAAGACGTAACGGAAAGAAACAAAGAGAGGGATGAGAATTCTTGCTAAAAATCTCAGGAGGGAAATCCTCTATCCTAGTGTCATCGTTTACGTCCCAGGAACCTTGGGTTTATTATGAAAAGGTTAAGCATGCATAAGTTCATTATGAGGTTTTCACAAAGATATTTATCCAAGGTCCATGTCTTTTATAATGATTCTTAATGCATGTATGCAACATAATATTTCATGGATGCATGACAGTACTTTAGGTAAATCAAACAAATATCAAACAACATATAAGTGGCATGTAACTTTTCTCTTGAACATCTTTCCTTTTTCATACTTGTGACACCAATCATAATAGTAACCGCACCCTTAAACTAGGCTATGAGCTCATACCTTAACTAGTCGTCACTAGTTCTTACTTATCCTCTTGATAAGCGAATCATAAACATAATCATATTCATCATCATAATCCCGACTCCAGAGTACGGGTAGAGGGCCTAAGGATCACCCATCATGGGACTTTTTCCTTCTTCGAAACGCATCGACTAGTTAAGACCAGCGACTTTGTCCGCTTTGGCAAGCTAATGTCTATGCCCTCACGGTTTTACCTTCTCCTCAGGAGCAGGAGAAGTACGTCTCGGTGTGTCACTTTAAACATCATATACTTTTCCTTCTTCGAAACGCGTCGACTGGTTAAGACCAGCGACTTTGTCCGCTTTGGGCTAATGCCTATGCCTCACGGTTTTACCTTCTCCTCTAGAAGGAGAAGTACGTCTGGTATATCATCTTTAAACATCATTTTTCTCAAAAACTTTCTTATATCCCTCAAATTGACGGAAATTCGCGGCATAACACTACTCTTCGAATTTCCTCAAATTTGAGTCATGCCACATAACTTCAGTCACATGCATCATTTTCATGGAACTTTCTCATTGCAATAACTTTCTAGTTCACATGAGCATATTTCTTAATTTCATTCATATCTTTGAAACATTATGCATCTCAAACACAACATTTCATCATATCACCAAATCAAATTATGCACATAAAGTTTCATGCTCAAGGAACTAACATAATCACATCATCATAAGTGTGCACGAGGTTCATCATCATAATTATACTCTCGGCCACCTATCTCATAGTGTCTTATGCTTTGACCCTTACGGGCTTTAAACTTGTATTTGCATCATTATTACCCTCAAGGGGTTGGCACTTAAACTTTTTAAGATTTGAACTCACCAAAATTCCAATCAGCACTTAACATAAAGGGCAGAAATATATCATTTGCTTAAGGGGCTCTAGAATCTCCATTCGTGACCCTTTTTAAGATCCATCTTCGCCTAAGGCTCCATAATTAATTACTAGACCAATTATGAGGGATTCCTAGGCATGTTCTCTAAGTTATAGACCACTTTAGATCTCTTATCATCATCTTAAACTTGGAAAATTGACACCTAATCATTTATGAAGGGATCTTGTACATGTCTTACTAATTATGAATCATTTATCCTTGAATTAATCATGCTAGAACAGATTTGCACTTCTTGCATTAAGGTGTTCTAGAATTCTCATCTCAAAACCCTTTTTAAGTTACTTATTCTTTTCTAACTTCTCTAAATCGATCCTTGCTTCACTCAACATAATTTTACACATTTAACACCTTAGAACAGCATTTATACAGGAGCCAAACATAGAACCGAAATCATGAACCCATAAAATCACATAATCTCTTGGGTTGAAATGCATATAAGTTACTAGTTTTCTCTTGGGATACTTTTGGAAACAAAAGGTGTTCTGGTAATCGATTACATGTCCCTAGTAATCGATTACCAGGAGCTCAATTCATTCTGGGTTTCAAAAACAACCGGGTAATCGATTACATGTAATGGTAATCGATTACTTAGGGTTAAATCGTTTTGAAAAATAAAGAACATAGGTAATCGATTACACTATAAGGTAATCGATTAGGTTTCCAGAGGTTCTGGGCATGAAAAAGCCGTGGTAATCGATTACACTACCTCTGGTAATCGATTACCAGAACCAAAAGTCCTTCAAAACCCTTCTGGTAATCGATTACATGGATGGTAATCGATTACCAGAACCTCCAGAATTTGAGAAAACATGATTTTGACACATTCCAAACTATTTTAAACATCTTGAGACCTCATAAAACAGTTTTCCAACATTTTCTTGAAATTATTCATGTATTTTACAAAATCAAACCATTATTGAATCATACCAAAACTCATCCATTTCTTTTTTAATGGAGTTTCCTTTTTAGGATACTTAGGGCAAGTCTTTGAGCTCTAGAGTATTTAGGTGATGACAAAATCTTAAACATGCCATGCACTTTATTTTACTCTTCATTAGAAGGTAAAGTGAGAGCATAAAATAAATATGAGATTCAACTTTATTATTATCTTTAAGGATTAAGTGATGACTTGAAATATAAACATGAAATGCAAGCTTGGAAATTTAAATATGGTAATGCAAGTTCATTCATTTACTCTTGTGAAATTAGTGATAGCATCAAATAAACATGAGATGCAAGACATAAATTTAAACATGAATGCAACTTGTTTTTATCTTAGCTAGAGCTCTTGCAAGACTTTTAGAGGAACATAAACCTCAACCCATTATGTATCATAAGGCAAGCTTTAGAGTTCTTAGCACCTAGACTTCAAGAGAAATCTTAAGGTTTGAACTCATCATCAAGCTTAAGGAAATGGACCCAAAGTTCATCACTTTGTCTAAGCAAAACTACAAGAACTAAGTCATATTCTTTATTTTATTGCTCATGGGCTTCAATCTAGAGTAAAACTCTTAGAACGCCGACCAACTTTAAGGTTGGCAAGGGTAAGCTTAGAGCTTTTTGAAATCATAAGATTAACTTTCTTAACAAAACTTTTGTGATCTACTAGACATATTTTACAAACTTTGTTCAAATCCAAAGAAGAAAAACTGAAATCCTTAAGGGAAAGAGGAAGAGGAAAACCGAAACTTAAGCCAAGAAAAGAAAGGAAATCCAAGCATGTATGGTCCAAGACCAAGTTGTTTCAAGCTTTAGAGGTTTCTCACATGACAACAACAAGTCATTATCTTGAAACCTCATCATCAAGCTCACATTCTTTTTGTAAAAAGGCCTCTTGGCCGAAAAAGAAAGGGAAGGGAAAGGAGTTTGAAACCAAGAGAAAAACTAGAACTTTCTTGAAGAACACAAACAAAATCATCAAAACTTAACCCCTACCTTAAGAAGTCTTGAAGAGAGGAAGGAAAGCTTGAGTTTTTTATGAAATGGAGAGGGAAAATCCTCTTGAAACTTGAAGGGAGAAATCAGCTAAAGTGAGGAAGTTTGAGGGGAAATGAGAGAAAGTGTAAGAATGCTTAAACTTGGCAAATGATCCAAAGAGCAACCAAGTCTTCAAAGGCTTGGTATTTATAGAAAAATGAGACATGTTGGCTGATTTGGGGAGGGAATGGCTGATGGGTTTTCAAGGTCAAGGGAGGAGGAAAATATCTCTTACACAAGCATGGGCTTAGGCATGGCAAGCATGGTTGGAAGCATGGGCAAGGTATGGCCTAAGGTATGGGCTTGGAGTGCAACAAAATTTCAACATGTGGCACCATTTTGGGCAGATTTTGGCCACCTCATCAGCCAAGGGGAAGGAATTTTTGTTCATGTAATTGTGGTTTAAGGATGTGTTTAAGTGTTTCTTTGATTAGGCTTTTGATTAGGAGTTTTGTAAGCAAGTGTTTAGGTGAGAAAATGGTTAATTAAGGTGGTTCAAGACTTGATTAGGAGGGTAATCTTACTAGATTAGTAATTTAAAATAATTCTTTTGGTCAAATGAGGTATGGCTCAATTCCTTAATTTAAGGAATTGAGAGAGAAAACACTATTCAAGATTCCATGACTAGGAATCTTGAATTTAAAGAATGCAATTAGAGTTTATCTAAGCAATCTTAGGTTCTAATTAACCTTAATAAATTATTTTGACTCTAGATTAATTATCAAAATAAATTAATTTCGATTAGAGCCTAATATTGCTTAGGTTTGCTTATCGTCATTAGGCTTACTGTACACTGTTCTAGGGGCAAAATGGTAATTTTGCTAAAACTCTGGACCTTCCAGGACTAAACATCAAACATTGCTCATAAACATCATTCTAAACTTCCTGAAAATTTTCGGCTCAAACGGCACCTTTTACCCTGTACACAGGAGGGTATTTTGGTCATTTTGATCCGAAAGTTTAGAAAATGAGATTTTTCACCTCGAAAATCATTCATAACAACGTAATCCTCTAAACATCGAGTTGACCCATTCAAGGGTTGCCGGGCAACTGTCCTCAATTTCAGGTAAAAATGACCTCAGGGCATTTCTCATTTGTACTCTATCAGGAGAAATCAGGGCGTTACAAGGAAAGGTGAGGGAAGGAAGGAGTTTAGAGGATTGATCCTCTATGTGTTTGGGAGTAAAAGATATATAGAGGCAAGGAAATTGGAGGATTTGTAATTTATTTTTACAATTTTACCCTTTTCTTATAATATTTAATTGTTTTATTTTTGTAGAATTAATTATTTTAGTTAAAAATACATATTTCTACTAATAAAAAAATAGAAAATTTATAATTTTTTTACACTTTTATCCTTTAATAATATATTTAATTATTTTATTTTTAAATAATTAATTATTTTGAAAAAAAAAAAAAAACTACTTCTCCCTCAAATTTTCTACTCTACACAATGGATTATTTAAAAAAATATCTATCAATTTTTTATTTCCAAAAATTACTTCTCTATCAATATTTTTGAAAAGTCTATCAAAAAAAATTATAAATTTTTTTGAAAATCCATATTTATAAAAAAATAATAATACCATGCAAAAAATTTGTATTTAAAAAAAAATAACAAAAAGGGACAAAAATAAATATAACTATCAATTAGATACACAATCAAAACTAGCAAAAAGAAAAAAAAATAACAAATATTATTGGTCTAACATTTGGTAATTTTTTCATAACAATACACAAGGAAAAAATTTTCCATTAATTGAAACTCAAATAGTCCAACAATGTCAAGTATTAAATCAACCTAAATACTAAATCAATGGTTCACAAATAGAATCCACTTAAAAATTACATCAAGGAGAACCACCAGGACCAAACACCATCTCCAATAACAACCTCTTACGTTGTCCTGAGGACAACCAATTACTCCTCTAATGCACTCTGGATGACCAAGAAGATACATGTATACACGGTTGATCAAGTGGTCCTCAATTTGCAAATCTTCAAGCATCTTCCAGGACATCACTTTCTGGAATTGGAGCCTTCTGCTTAGCTCTTTCGTATGGCGCATGCTCTCCCAAAAGCTCCAACAAGATCTTGAAGAACCATCTTTATCCCTTCAGCTTCAGTTTCATCCTAGGCATTCTAGACCTTTTACCTTTGGGCCCTTGGCTGAGATATAGGACTTTGGAGATGTGACTTCATTACCTCCAATGTCTTGAACGCTATCCAAATTGAACTTATGGTTTCAAGAGACTCTTGATTCACAGACATTGCCCTTTTGTTTCTAATCTCCCTGGAGTCTCAGCATGCTCTCTAGTAGCTCTATCTTTTCCATACAATATCATCATCTTATCATAATTTGGGATGGGCTTTTTCATCCACTCTTCAGCCTAAGGTTTAGTCTATCAAGCCAACAATAATAACTTTAACTTTAGAAAGATATTAAGCATTAATAACTTTGAAGGATATTTAAATAAGTTAAACATGACAATCAGCTAAACTTCAATTTTGTTAAAAGCTAAATTATTACCTCAATTAGCTTTTGCCAAACTTCGGGTTCAACACCAACGCTTTGTAACAGATCCCAAGCAAACCCACTAAGCCCATTTTTTAATAAGTCGTAACATTTTGAGAAACTTCTCTTAATTAGCTTCCAGCGACTTTTCACCTTTTCCTTTGCAAAAGGCCTTTGAAATTTTTCTCAGTTCATTTGTTATTGCTTCGTAGGCTTTTGAGGTGAAACTCCCACCCACTTTGTTTCCCATGTTTAGTTGATTTAGGAATGCATCAACAAGAGCATTATCCATCTCTTGTGTCCATGTCTCTCTTTTGAACTTAGACATGATTACCTTAATCTGCAACATTCCCAATTAGGTCACCCAAGTCAAGATTGAAAACAAAAGAATTATATAAGAAGCTAGAAAGCTTAGAAAACAAAGCATAAAGCTAAAATCTTTATCACGGGAGTCTCTAGGAGCGTGTTCAAGAAATTTAACTATAATACTCCTCAGTCTACATCCATGAAATAAAGGCATCATAAAATCTGAGATCACCAACTTGTAGCCTAGTTTGTGATTGAAAGAATATGCTTAGCAAACACTTAACAAGTTAAAATAAAAATAGAGAAATAAATCAAGTTAACTTACATGCTTAGAATACTAGTTAAGAAGGGAAACAAAACTTCCAATTGACTCAGGTTGGTAAGCCCCTGTACAAATACAACAGGAATAAGGAATACAATAGGGAAAAGAATACTTAAGAAAC